>VXBQ01014368.1:7374-46392 GCA_013400175.1 Phainopepla nitens | reverse complement strand
CCTCCATTTATCCCATTATTCCCACTCACCCCACTCCTGCCTCTCCATTTATCCCATTATTCCCACTCACCCCACTCCTGCTCCTCCATTTATCCCATTATTCCCACTCACCCCACTCCTGCCCCTTCCAGGCTGCCCCCGATGCCCAAAGGATTTGCTCAGAGCACAGGGAAGAACGGGGGAGCATGAGGGGAGAGATGAGACATTTCCTGCTGTATTCATGCCTTTTTATCCCACTGTTCCAGCTCTTCTGAGGGACAGGGTTGAATCCCATCCATCAAACACAGGCAGGGCTGGGAGGGAAACTCCGCAGAGCATCACCCACCTCACAGATCCCAAGGCCCCTCATGCTCATTCAGGATTTCCTCTCTCCTCTCCCCATCCTTTAGGTTTAAATGCTTTGGCTGGTGCAGGTGGGGCTGTCAGGAGAGGTTTAGCAGGCAAGCAGGGAGCTCCCCAAGTGTCCCTGAGCCACGCAGAGTCAGTGTCACAGCCCCGGTGACCACGCTGATGGGAGCTGAGAGAGCCGGTCTGGGAGCCCTCACTGCTTCCACTTCACATTAAATTAGTAATACCCGTTAAATGATGATCTTAGATGGCATTATTTAAACATAACCTCGCAGGACATTTGCCTGGAGCAAGCACAGGAGCTGAGGGATGATGTAGCTCAGCTATGCGTGAGTGTGCAACAACATCTTTGCACGTGGAGCCGTGGCCAGGCCCTGCAGGAGCTCCAGGGGTTTTTGAAGCATATGGGCAACCAAACTCGTTAAAGATCAGGCTGAAAATCAGGATTTTATAAGGGATAAAGTCATTTTTTAACAGCTTGGAGGCCTCCCAGATGTAGGTGCCTTCATTAAATACAAAAAATCTGAATTTTGCTGGGGCAGGCACCCAAAAATCTCAGGGATTTCAGGAAATCTTTAAATAAATACCTCAGGTCACCTGCAGAGAGGTGTCCTCCTTTATTTATTAGTGCAACAGCACTCCAAAGCAGGGTTTGTAGTAATTAAATTAGTTACCACCAGTTACATTGGTGGTAAGCAGCACAATTAAACTCAGAGAGCAGAAGTGGAGAAATCCCAGTGACCATTCCCACAGAGAAATGACCTGCTGGATCCTCCCTGCCCTCTCTAAGGATGAATAAATGAGAAATGCAAGAAAAACAACTGAGTGAATGAGAAATTCAAGAGAAACAACTGAATAAATGAGAAATGCAAGAGAAACAACTGAATAAATGACAAATACAAGAGAAAAAACAGAATAAATGAGAAATAAAAGAGAACCAGAGTGGGATTCAGGACATTGATAAAAAAATTCACAAAGTTCTCCCTTTCATTTCTCTTTTTTCAAAGATAATTCTTTTCGAGGTCAGCTCTTCTAAATACTATGTTGCAATATAAAGAGTAAAATAATTTTCTAGCCAAAACATTCCACATTCTGTTAACCAAAGTAAAGGATTTGCTTTTCCAGAGGCAGCTGGTAAAAGCGTGTCCCACAAAGGGCTTGCTGTGATGGAAGTGGTCAGGAATGTAAATTTCAGCCTGGTGTTTACCAGAGCAGAGTTTTAGAAGGGAGAAGTTGGACAGAAGTTACCTGAGAGCAATTCAGAAGCACATTGTGGCTTGCAATTTCAAAGAATTATTATAATTTTGCTCGCCAGAAGCTTCAAATTCACATTTAAAGTATCAAAATATTTGTTTCATCCCGAAGAGAAAACTCAGAGTTCACCTTGTACCTGCAACACTTTCATTTAAAAAGATTTAAATTATTTAAATTAGTTGAATTTTTATTTTAACCCATTTGCTGTTTGAGTAAAAAAAAAAAATCTCCTTAGTTTTTTTTGTACATTTTTTCCTTGTAGCTGGGCCTGGAACTTGAAGGAAAATAAAAATTATTGTTTGCTTGTGATGCTTTGGTGCATTTTTCAGATCAGTGGGTGATGTTTTATTCTCAGGAGTGTTCTTAGAGCTTGGCTTGTAAGCAAAGGTCTTGTATTGTAAAAATATATAGAGATTTTATGGTGATAAAAATTAAACTTTGTAGGTTTTGACCTGGTTTGCTTTCTAGTAAAGGTTCAGTGTGAGTAGCTTGTGCTCAGTTCTTTGGTTTTGAAGCATCAGTGTGAAGTTAGAAGATTAAAAATGCTCTTTCTCTGTGTGAGGAACAATTTACTTTGACTCTACTGAGTTACAGCCTCACAGAGGAAAATGAAACTATAAAAAATAATAGGGGTGTTTTCCCCTCAAACAAACAAAAATAAACCTTGGAGCTCTGTGGGCTGAGGCTCTCACCTGGAGCTTTAAAGAGCTTTTTAATTGTTTTTTTTCCCCCTCAAATACATTTACTGACACTATGAGTGCTGAGCCTCATTGAAGGGATATTTTCCTACTGATACTAAATGACTAATTGTGCTTTTATAATCAATTATTGAAGCCTGGCTGAGAGAGGAGAACTCCTTCAACAACTGCTCTACAAAGTAGAGTCTGGCTCCCACAAAACATAAAGCAACCTTTCCTCCAGTGGTGGCTGATTGTGAAAAGAAATCTGTGTGAAGGGTTTTATTTCTCCCCTAACATTTTTTTGTTGTCTGTTTTGAGGTTTGTTTGTGTCATTTTGGTTTTGTTTTTTTTTTTCCTTGTGTTCTTGGTCCTTTTTTCCAATTGCAACCCCAAAATCAGAACAGAAAAGGTTTTTGCTCAAGAGATTCAAAGGGATTAATGGATTTTGTTCTGTCAGTGACTTTATCAAGAAGTTGCTCAGGTCGTTTAAACTGAGATAAGTTGATATAAGGAATCCTGGAGAAGAGACAACAATGAATCAGCACCGGGGGGAGCTCAGCAGCAAGTGGAGTTTTTGGGAGAAAATGCAGCTTTTGGGTGATGTGGACATTAAAACACCGCCAAGAAGAGAAGGAGCAGCTCTGCAGCACTGAGGGACAACTCAGGCTCAAGGAGGTGTTTCCTTGGAGGAGGAAGAGCAGAGTGAAAGGAATAAATTGATCCACAAAAATAATCAGTTGGGATTAGAGAAAGCTGGGGTATAAAACCATGCTGAACAGTGCTGGGCAGGCTCTTGGGGTGTGAGACTTTTTAAGGTTTAAGATTTAAGGGAGTGTGTTTTCTGAACGGTTTGATCATCCAAATGTCGAGGGGCAGAAGCTGAGACAGCTCCACAAAAACTGCTCTGTGGCCCAAGAGAATTCCTGCAGGTTTTTGTAGCCAGGTGTTTTAATCTGAGCTTAAAAGTTGGGGTCTGTCAGCAGCATTACAGGAACTCTGAAATGCTGAAAAACGAATTCAGTTTATCATGTTTTTTACAAAAATTTTTGCTTTAATCTCCAACATCAGTTTCTCTTCCCCTGCTCTCCCTGGTAAGAATTGCTGACCCGTCTCCCCCGGGGCAGCAGGTGAGAGCTGTCCCAACCTCCTGGAAGGAATTCCCCCCTCCTGGAAAAACAAAGAGCTGCAGAGGGGAGCTTTTCCCCCGAAACGGATCCAGCAAACAGAGGATGTGTGGCTGAGCAGCACCTCTGTCCTGCTTCTGCCCTCACTGCAGCTTCTGCAGGAACCAAAAAACAGGGAGAATCCCCAGAGGAGGAACAGGCTGAGGAATGGGATGAGGAAGAGGAGATTCTGCATGCACAGCCTCCTGTCCCACCCTCCATCCTCCTCTCCCCTGCACACAGGGCTGGGGAGGGGGAGAAAATAAAACTTTATTTTATTTTTAAGAAGTTTAAACTATATTTTAAAATAGAGTTTTATCTGGGGGAGGCTGGGCAGGAAGTGCAGGGTGCCAGCACTCCTCTCCCTCTCCCTGGGGAGGAATTGATCCCATTAAATCCATCAGGATGGATTCAGGGAATTCACAGCAGAGCCCGGGACATCTTCTGCCACACTTGTAATGCACAGAGACAGGCTCGGTGCTGCAGAGCAGGGCAGGCATTAAATGAATTTTTCTCCATCAATTCACGTCCTGCTCTGACAATCAGGGGGGTTTCAGGTCCATTCATTAGGGAAATAAACCAGCAGCAGGTTTGGCCAAGCGTGTGGGGAAAAGTTCTGGAGGAATCTCGGGATTTGGTTATGTGGGATGGACAGAGGTGCTCTGTGGGGACTGTGGTATTCAATAATCAAGATTAGATTTGGATAATCAGCCTATATCAGATAAAAATGCTGGTTAAAACATTGTGATACAGAGAGAAAATCAGTTCTGGAGAGGAGGAGCCAAATGCTGCTCTGGTCTCCATCTGAGTCTAGGAGGGGCAAAAAACCCTTATTTTTTTGAACTGTTTATTTATATATTTATAAATTTTATTTAATAAAACTTATTTATTTTAAAGTGGGTGCAGAAGGATGATTTTTATCCCTTTTATTCTCTCTGGATCTATCCAGAGAATCTAGGGTTGGATTTTGGCAGCACTGGTTGTTGTCTTCCCATAAATACCTACACAGCTCTGTCCTGAACACCAAAGGTACCAAATTCCTTCGGAGCTTCCAAGAGTTGTGCTCCTCACTGAGAGCTTCATAAATATTTCTGTATTTCATAAAAAATAGAATATCCTGAACTGGAGGCGACCAAAAGATCCACCGAGTCCAGCTCCTGGCTCTGCACAGGGTTTGTTTTCATCCCCGGAGAGGCAGAGCAGCATTTTATCCCTGATTTTGGGGGGGAAAAGTGTAGAGAAATTGTGTGTGGGTGGAGTTAAAGGCAAGAAAGCTTGGAGAGCTGGAGTGTGATGTCCCAAACCACAGGCTGGCAGCCTTGCCCATGGTTTGCTGCTTTACAGACACTTCCATAACTGTTCTAAGGGGAAGAATTTTTGCTCCGTGTTCCAAGGCACCGAGGTGGGTGATTCTGCTTTATTTCCCTTCTGCTGGGTGTTTCTTTATGGGGTACCTGAGGTAATTTTAAAAACTTGCTCCCCCTCACGAGGGTGAAGCTGAGGACGGGCTGTGAAGGTCTCTCTGTGTGCCTCAAAACACAGGAGGGAGGGAAGTTAAAACTCGCAGCCCAGAGCCACCAATTTCTGCTTGATTGAGCTTTCCCCTCACGGGTGAAGCACAGCTCCGATGTGACATTAAATCCGTTTTTAGGAGATTTCTTTCTCTCCTAAAATCGCAAAAAGAAAACCACGCAGCAGCCAGGGTGAGTGTTCCAGCAAGCCTGAAATCTCCAATTTCCAGTGCAGAAAAGAGCCCAGAGCTAAAGCATCCAGGGGAGTGTGTTTATCCTCCTGAGGAGCTTTTTCCAAGAGTCTCCCTCCAACCCCTAAGTGACGAATCTGATTTTTTTTTCCATGCTGGATGATTTTTTTTTTTTTTTTTTTTGGTTGCTGCCTCCAAACTTAACTGTTTTGCTACTGGAGAAATCCTCTTGTTTCTCTTTTAAATATCTGTATTCTTGCTGGAAATCAGCTCTACCTCACCCACATGACTGGTCTTCACTATTAATCCCAGCTGATGGCAGGGAGGGGCTCTAGTGGGAGGCAGCCATGTGGTGAACATTGAGCTCAGTGTTTTCCCCCTGCTTCTCTCCAGGCAGGCAAAATTGTTCTGTGCTGCCGTGGATGTGAAGTCCTCGCCGTGCTGCCTCTTCTCCCTCAGAAACTCCCAGGGCCCTGAATTTTCAGCCCCGGAGATCCCCCAAAAAATCAAAAAAAAAAAAAAAATCTCTGGCTGGATCTGGATGGAAGATGGACCAGGGGATGAATAGCAGGAGGGAAGAAAGAGTGAAGTTGGTTATTTTTCTGGCACATGGATGCAATTACACTCAGTGCATTCCAGAGGCGTTCCTTTGAATCCTGTGCAGGTCTGCCTGCCGTCCTTGGGAGAGAGGAAGAAAAAGGGAGGAAAAGTCCCTCTTGCTGGGAGACGGAATGTCTGCATTTTCAATCCTCTTCTTAGGTAGGTCGGCGTTTTTTGGTGTTGCTCGGTTTTTTTATTTAATCAAACTTCCACGAGCCTGCTCCCTGTGCCTGAAATTCATCGCTGGTGAGTAGGAGAAAAGGGGTTTGTAACCAGAAAACTTTTATGGGAAGCTGTAATTTCAGTGGTGTTTGAGTTCTGATCCTTTTCTGGTCGCTTTATGAGCAGGTTGACAGCCAGAGACCCCCAATTATCCAGATTAATTTTGAAAAGTGCCGCCCAAACAGACAGATTTGGGAATGTGTGTTTCTTGTTGAAAGAGGGCAGCGCTTTTCAGGGATAACAGAGAGAAGGGCTCGGACCTCTCGGGCAAAACAAGGTGAATAAAATGTCTTTGTTTCAGG
Source organism: Phainopepla nitens (assembly GCA_013400175.1). Classification (NCBI taxonomy): domain Eukaryota; kingdom Metazoa; phylum Chordata; class Aves; order Passeriformes; family Bombycillidae; genus Phainopepla; species Phainopepla nitens. Next base: position 40,121 of record VXBQ01014368.1, on the reverse strand, counting down.
CAGAGTGTCAAATTTGTGTAACTGTGTTGAATTGTTGGGCACTCCGCGTTCAGACCGTGGAAATAAAAAAGGGGTTATTGTTTCCAATGGATGGCTGAGATTAGAAACAGATGTGTTGGAGTGCAGGAGGGAGGAGTTGGGGGAGACAAGGATGCGAGAAAGGGGGAAGGAAAGAAAGGGTGGCTGAAAGGAGGGAAAGAAAGGAGAGAGAGGCTGATTTGAGGAGGAGAAGATCAGAGAATGGAAAAAGAGGAGGGAAAAGGAGCGTGAAGGAAAGCTGCAGGGCTGTGGGGAAAAGAGTTGGCAGCCTTGAGGTGTCTGAGGGGGCTCCTGCTGCTCCAGGGGCACTGCGGGGTGAGGAGTGAGCTGTGCCTCCCTGCTGCTCACCCCGTCCTGCTGCCAGGCACCGGGTCAGCCCTGTGCCTAAAGCCTGGCAAAGCCTGGCACTGACAGGCACCAGCCCAGCCCTTTGCCCTGCCTGGCAAAGCCTGGCAGTGACAGGCACCAGCNNNNCCAAAGCCTGGCACTGAGGGGCACCAGCCCAGCTCTGTGCCCTGCCTGGCAAACCCTGGCAATCCCAGGCACCAGCCCAAATCTGTGCCCTGCCTGGCACTGGCAGGCACCAGCCCTGTGCCCTGCCTGGCAATTCCAGCCCTCCCATGTGCTGGGAACCCGGGTACAGGTGTGGGAACATGGGCTGCTCTCTGCTTCCCTGGGAGGAGCTGGGTATGGGGGACAGGCAGAATGGGATTTTGGAACAACTCTGAGGGATTGTGGCAGGGAAAGCCCAGCTGAAGCCTCCCAGGTGTGGAATGTGGACTAGAGAGGGAGCTGCTGATGAGTGCAGAAGTGGTTTTTGCTCTGGGGGTTGCTGTCAGCAAAGGTTTTCCCTGTAGGGATGGGATGGGGTTTGGATGTGCTGGAGGACCTGGGCAGTGCAGGCAGCACCTTGTGCTCATCTGCTCCAGCCATTTGTGCCTCTGAGGGCTGGGGAGTGTTTGAAGGGGACTCAGGAGATGAGAGAGCAGGGCTGGGAACAGCTCAGCTCCTGCCAGGGGCTGCTCAGCCCCTCAGGAAGGGGAAACTGGGGACACAGAAGGGTTGGTTGCTCACCTTGCTGGTGGGAACTGCAGTCTTTGATCCTATTCAGCTGCTGAATATTCCAATTTGCTGAAGGTTTAGAGCAAAAGGAACAAACTGTTGCTGCAGGAATGGTGGGTTTGTCTGGAATAAAATGACAACTTCCCTTTGCTGCTTTTATCTGTAAAACACAAGTGGCTTTATCGATGTACCCTCGGCTTCTCCACTGCGACAGGAACACATCAATGCCCCACAAAAGACACTATGCCCTCACCTGGAGCCAGGCTTCTCATCCTCTCCTGTCCAAGCACTGCTGAGGGGAGAATTGTCCTCAAAACTCAGAGCAAAACCTGGAATGTTTCATTTCCTGGTCCTGCAGTGGTCCCTGAACTCCCCCTGGGCTTTACCTGCCTGGCCAGCCCAGGAGTGGGCCTTTCTGCTCCTTGTCCAGATTCATTCACCAACATTGGAAGCAATTCCAGGGAAAAGTAAGGAGATGTTGTGGTTCCCTGTTCCTGGATCCTCCTGAGCACAAGGAGGCTGGGGAGTCTGATTTGCAGGCTTAAGCTGGATTTTCTGCAGGAAAAATCTACAGAACTGCCAGTGATGTCTTGCTAACTTATTTTTTTGCTGATAAAGTGAAGACTAATGTGGAAAAAAACCTTTTAGAGAAGCCTTGAGAGGAAGGTTTGGGTTTTCATCATTAAACATCCCAATAACGTGGCTAATTACACAATTCTTGTCTTTTCCACTGTTTACCTCTCTGGGGCACACGAGCAGCTGTGTGAGGAGACAGGAAATGGGAGCCAGTCTGTTTGAAGGAGACTTTATTAAAACAAGAGAAGATGAAAGACTTGGCCGAGAGAGGACAGGAGCATGGCCAGGCTCACTTTGCCAGGAGAGGCTGAGGCAGGGCAGTGAGGAGGGCAGAGTGGCCCCTGTGAGCGTGACACAACTGTGACCAGCTCAGGAGTGAGAATCAGGCGTCACAAACCCCCTTTGTAACACGCTGCACCCTTGAAAAGCAGAATTTTGAAGTGGTTCCTCACTTCTGAGTGGAAAAAGGTCATAATAGAATGTTGCATTTTTCACCCAATGCAGAAGCAGCCAATACTTTCATTGAAACGTGCTCCTGAATTGGTTTAAATTTTGTGGGGTGGGAAATCTCTTCATTTCCCCCAAACCAAGTCCATCATGAATGCTTTTAATGACCCTTCCATTCAAGGAAAAAGCTGATTTTTCTCGTAATCCAAGCGGTTGGCAGGGGTGATTAATTGCGTGCCTGGCTTTGTCGCTGGTTCCACGTGCCTTTTCCTTGGTGGTTGGCTGGTGTGAGAGCTCTGCCCTGCAGGACCTGCTGGGTTTGGGGATCAAAGCAGGAGATGTGCCCACCCCAACCACTCACCCACCTTCCTGACGCCCTGCTGCAGGCAGTGACCCTTCCCAGCCGTGCTGGGGGTCATCCACCACAGTGCAGTAAAATAATCCTCTTAGTAGTGACTGTTGCAGTGAACAGCCCAAGACTCCAAATTCTTCACGTAGGAAAAGCTGATCTTTATTCACGTAATTCATTTTTATACAGTTTTCAACTCCAATTGGTTAATAACTTTCTTGCCAATTACTCTACTGGTTAGCAAAAGTTATTTTACTTGTCTATCAAATCTCTCTATTCCTGGTTAGTTTATGTATTTTGCTCACTGATTCTCATGGGACAAACCCCTTGTTATTGCAGGTGCATTTGTTTTTCACCCTCAGAACTCAGGTTGCTGTGTTAACTGCCTTCATCCTTACAATTTTTATTGCCTTCATCCTTTTATGATTTTATGATTTTTCACGTGGCAAGTTAGCTAGCTGCACTTCAAAGAAGCAACAGCCCAGCTGATAATTCAGCAGAGCAAGGCCTGATTTGATGAGGCCCGATTTTATAATTCTTCTACCTGTCCACGACAGCAACTCTCTGACCCAGATGTGCCCTGTGGGAGCCAGGTTGTCACTCTGGGTGCTGCTGAGAGCAGAAGTCCCTCCTGAGCAGCTCAGCTTTGCCCTCTGTTCTCAGAGGTCGAGGAGTCTCTTTCGGCGCCGTCCCAGGGCGCTGCCGGTGCTGTGCTGAGCACCCAGCCCCTCCTGGCTCTCTGCACCAGCAGAAAGGTTACAGAGCAGCTCCTGCTGCCGTGAGGAATTGCCTCTGACAGCAGCATTTGCCCAGGTATCCACGGGCTGGTAGCTGGGAAATGCGAGCTGATGCGGGCTGAGTGGCGCCGGGGCCGCCTGGGGCTGTGCTCTGCTGGAAAACCCTGCTCCTGCTCTGGGAGCACAGCAAGCCTCTGTGCTTGGCATCCTGCTCCCCAAAGCCTCCTGTCCTGTGCCACAGCCAAGCAAAACCCACTGCAAGGTTTGCTTTTTAGAGAGGTGCCCCTGCTCGGGGTGAGGGTGCTGGGAGTTGAGGGTTTAGTGGGATGCTGCTGCCCAGGAGCAGTGGAAACCAGAGGAGACACATCCAGGGGGCTTGAAACAAAGCTTGTGAGCCCTTATTTCCCAGAAACCAAAGGAGAAAGTCTTCAGGTTCCCTAAAACAAAGCTTGTGGACCTTAATTCCTGATGATTTTCAAAACAAAGCTTGTGAGCCTTTATTTCCCGGAAACCAAAGGAGACGGATTCCAGGTTCCTTAAAACAAAGCTTGTGGACCTTTACTTCCCAGAAACCAAGGGCGACAGTATTTAGATGGCTTAAAACAAAGCCTATGGACCTTAATTCCTGACGATTTTCCAGGAATAAAAACTAAAAGAGACTTTTCAGGTTGCTTAAAACAAAGCTTATGGATCTCCATTCCTCCTGACTTTCCAGGAGTAAAAACCAAAGCAGAGTTTTCAGGGTGCTTAAAACAAAGCTTATGGACCTTTATTCCTGCTGATTTTCCAGGATTAGTAAAAAAAACAAAAGAGAGTTTTCAGGTTGCCTAAAACAAAGCTTGTGGACCTCTATTTCTGCTGATTTTCCAGATATTTCCAAAATGTCTCAGTGATAACTAAAATATATATTTGCTCTTTTCCAGTTTTCTTTGGGTCCTTCTCTCACCTTTGGCTGTTCCATGGTGTTGATGGTTGGTGGTACGAGGGCTTTGCTTCACTTTCTTATAACGTTTAGCACAAACCTTGGCTCAGGAGTGGTAAAAAACCAACCTGCAGCTGGGAAAAGGGGGTTTGTGTGAGACTTCTGTGTCTTGATTTCACCTCCCCTTTGTCACCGTCTCCTGAAGGAATGCAGGGAACCTGGTGGTGAATTTGGCTTTAAAAAAGAGTTGTTCTCCCCAGGACAGCCTCATGGAATTGATAATAATTCCGCTCAAATTCCAAGAGCAGGCCACAAAACATCAACCGTGTGAGATACTCAGGCTGCGAGAGGAGTGTGGGTTTAATTCCAAGTCTTATTAGAAAAGTACTCTGGGAATACCTGAGGAAATGGAATAAAGGAAAGCAGAGGATCTCTTTGGCACCCCAGGGGGAATTCAAAGGAGCCAGGCACAACTGAGTTTCTCTCTGGCAGAATATCAGGGTTAACACTCCTCATGAGACACTGCAGCTCTTCCAAAGCCAGGGATGGTTTGCATCAAATATTTGCTGTTGAGACACTTGATGATAAATTGCCTGTTTTTCTCTAGTGGTGCTTTGTTTTAGATGAAATAGTTGGGATTTTTAACATTTATAAACAAAAAAAAAAGGTTATTTTGGAGGGTTTTTTTTTAATCCTTTCTGCTTTTTTCCATTTTACCCTGAGGAAGGCAAGGGAGAAAAGAGGAACCTGCCAGAGTGAGGAAAAGCAGCATGCCAAAACTGTGGAGAAGAATTAATTTTTATGAGAAGTAGAGCCAGAAGGAAGGCAACTTCTCTGAATTTCCCACGGAAAACAAGTGGTGTTTTGCCTTTTTACCCACCCTGCCCTTGTCTCCCCATGCAGAATTAGTGGTTTGTATTTGGGGGGGGGGCCCTGGCTTGCTTCAGAGGGATATTTTGTGTAAGATCAGCACAAGCTTCTTCCCAGAAATGCCATTGCACAACTGGCAGGGAGAGATGCTGGTGTTTATCCTCGGGATCACAGCAAACACCCCTGTTCTCCTCCAGGCAAACACGGGGTTTTGTAGGGGATCCAGCAGGTTTGCAATCTGGGATTTGTTCTCAGAACTGGAGAGGGATGTAAACACTCCCTCTGCCAGTCCTAAATGTACCTGGAAAATCTTTTATTCGTTGCCACACTGGACTAAAAACTGTGTTGTGGCAATGAAACGAGGCACTGCAAGCTGCTTTCTGTGCCCTTTTCCCACAGTTTCAGTCCAAATACACCTTAAAATTCTAATTAAACAATGCCCTGTGCCACCCAGGCTGCAGGCAGTGTTTGTGCCTCCAAAATGTGTTTTATTGTGCACATCTTCTGTGCTGCAGAAGAGGCTGCTCTGGGTGTAGACAGAGCTTGGTGTGGTGCCTTGTTGAAAAGATGAATGAGTCTGTTTGGGTTTATTTTTTGTTGTTTTTTTTTTTGGTTTTGAATTCTTTTTTTTTCCCTTAAAGCTGCATCTTCATCTGTTTTTAGAAGTTCTTGGTTTACAGAAGCAGCCCAGCAAAAAGTCAAGGGTGAAGCCAGGTCAGGGAGGTCTGTGAGCAGAGCCTCAGATGACAGGACAGCGCAGGATGCAGGCACGGCCGGGCAGGAAGCACAACAATGGAAAATGTGTGAAAAGCCAACAGGCACGAGGCTGAATTCCAACTTATTCACCTCCTGGGCTCTCTCCTCCCCTCAGCACTGCTGGGGGCAGTGACAGCCACCTCTGCCAGCCAGGGCTAAAATACGTTTCCTTGGCCAGAGCGCAGGGAAGGTGAGTGCAACAGGAGCCTGGAGCTCTGCACTGGGTTGTTGACCCAGAATAAAGCTGCTCCTTTTCTTCCTATGTCTTCCCAGAAATATCCCAGCACTAGAAAAGGAGGGTGGGCATCAGGCCAGGCTCTCCTCAGCCACACCTCAGCACCTGGCTTTATTCATCTGACTCATTAAGGAGCTCTGTCTCTTCTTTGCAACAAGTCCTACAGAGGACAGAGCAGCTCTAAGGTGCTGGGTGTGATAGGAGGCCACAAAACCCACCCTGTCCTCACCTGCTCCTTCCCTTTCTCCAGGAAATCATTTGGCAGCTGAAAAAGGCAAATGTTTAACTCACAATTTCCCAGCCCCAGCCCCACAGTGCCAGATTTGCTGTCCCACAAGGATCAATACACGCCACAGCACACTCCGAGCCTCTCTCTCCTCCCAGGGAGCAGCCACGGTTTGGTTTTTTTGGGTTTTTTTTGTTTTATTTTTGTGGCAGGAAAACGAGGCTGAACCTGGGTGGATGTGGCTGACTGGGTGGAAAGGCTGGAGTTCAGCTCAGTGCCTGCAGCATTGCCTCTGGAGGGGAAAGGTCAGCGAGGGTTGGGGTGTGTTTGTGCCCTCGCCTGGCAGGAGGAGGCTGCTCTGAAATGGAGCGTGCAGGGTTGGAGGCGAGGGCTGACCACGGTTGGGTCACCCTGAGAGAAAGCTTTTTTCACTCCAGCAGGGCCATATTGAACAGAGAACATTTAGAGCATGCCTGAGAGAGGAGGGAACTCAGACACAGGTGGGTGCACGCTGCTGAGGGCTAGGGAGCGCTTTGGAACACAGCTAAAACCTCTGCAGCTCTGACCTAAAGTTCATTTTCCTCCTGGTACATCCCCAAATGTGGACACAGCATCATTAACAAACAGCTGAATCCAAGCTGTAATCCCTCACCTGCCGCCTAGAGAGACCTGTCTTCATTTTCTACTAAGATATTTAACACATATTAATGGTTTTTTGGTACCATGGTGCTGAGAAATCCCACTCGTGGTGTGAAGTGCTGCTGTGCCCTCAGAGAAACCTCGCAGGAAGGGAATCCTGGGCTCTGTGTGCTGGGTCACTGAATTACTTTGTGCTGCAGGTGGAAAAAGGAAAATGAGTTTTTCTATCCAGGATTTTTTTAAACTGGTGGTGTGAAGTGCTGCTGTGCTCTCAGAGAAACCTCGCAGGAAGGAAATCCTGGGCTCTGTGTGCTGGGTCTCTGAATTACTTCAGAATTACTTTCTGAATTACTGCAGATGAAAAAAGGGAAATGAGCTTTTTCTATCTAGCAAATACATGGAGTGTGTCGTGGCTGCGAGGTCTTTTGAACAGATTCTTCCCCCAAGTGCCTGGATGGGCTGTCAGGAGAAATGTAAAAAATGCCCTTTGCAGAAATGTAAAAATAAGAATGACTCCATTCCATCCCCTTTGTGCTTCAGCACATTGGAATTAGGTGGTTTTCCAGTATTTGGAATATTTGGGATGGGTGCTGGATGAGTCTCACAGCTCAGGTTGCTCAGGCTGTGTTTTTCCTTACAGATGTGACAGAATTTCAAAGGTCACAGGAATGTTTAATAGAGATATGGACCTTTATTGGCCAGGTGGGACCAGAAATCACAGGGTGTCTTTGTGTGTGCTTTGTGCTTTCATCCAACACAGCAAGCCTGCAATATTGAACTGAACCAGAGACAGGCACTTCTTTTTTTTTATTAAAAAAAAAAAAATTGCAGGGTTTTCAACCTTGAAGGCAAATCACTTTATGACTTCATTGTTTAAATTTAGGTTTTGTTTTGCGGGGGGATCGTTAGACTTGAAGCAAAAGCCTTGTAGCCCAGGGACTGTCACTTCTGATTACTTCCAGTGACACTTCCAATTATTTCCAATCACAATTCCAGGGACAAGAGGAAAAAAGGAGCCACGTTCTCCAACATCAGGGCTTTTCTTCCTTCCCCTTTTCCTGAACAAAGCAGCATTTCTCAGAGCTGTGCAGGGTGAGGTGCAGGGCAGATTTGGAGCTGTGCTGGGGCAGGGTAATTCCAGAGTGGATGTGCTGCAGTGGGGCTGGAGGCCAGTGCTGGCAATCCTGCTGAGGATCCTGCTGAGCATCCTGCCTTGCTGACAGATATTGAGGAGATTGTTTCACTCTCCCCAGGCACTGGCTGGCACTAGCACTCGGCTCAGAGCAGCAGCATCAGGCTGCTCAACCTCCCTGCCCCTCCTGAGACGTGAATGTGCACAGGAGCTGCTCCTGGAGAGGCAGCAGTTCAAAGTGGGACACAAAAAATCTGCTGGGGGAGATGAGTGACTTCCAGGGACACCAAACCCAGGATTTGGCACAGTAGCTTTTGTCCAGGGACACAAGAATCTGCTGGGGGAGCTCAGGTGACTTCTAGGGATACCAAATCCAGGATTTGGTGCAGTGAACTTGGCCCAGGGACACAAAAAATGGGCTGGGGGAGCTTGAGTGATCTCCAGGGACACCAAACCCATGATTTGGTGCAGTGGCTTTTGTCCAGGGACACAAGAATCTGCTGGGGGAGCTCAGGTGACTTCTAGGGATACCAAATCCAGGATTTGGTGCAGTGAACTTGGCCCAGGGACACAAAAAATGGGCTGGGGGAGCTTGAGTGATCTCCAGGGACACCAAACCCATGATTTGGTGCAGTGGCTTTTGTCCAGGGACACAAGAATCTGCTGGGGGAGCTTGGGTGACTTCTAAGGACACCAAATCCACAATTTGGTGCAGTGGGTTTTGCACAGGGACACAAAAAATCGCCTGGGGACGCTTGAGAGGCACAAGAATTTACTGCAGGAGATTAGGTGGCTTCCAGGGACACCAAACCCAGGATTTGGTGCAGTGAGCTTGGCCCAGAGACACAAAAAGTCTCCTGGGGGAGCTCAAGTGACTTCCAGGGACACCAAACCCAGGATTTAGTGCAGTGGGTTTGGCCCAGATGAGCCCGGCTGCTGCACCCTTCAGAAAACGAGGCAGGAGCCCTGCTGGATTTCCAGATGTCCCTGGTAGCCTCACTTGGAACTCCTGGAGCAGAAAAAGTCTGAAATTGGTGTCAGAGCTTCAGTCTCACTCAGTGAAGCCTCCCAGCCCCTCAGTGCTGCTGCTCTGGGCTTTGCTGAGCTGGGGGCTCTTGGCAGCTCCTTTCATTTGCTTCAGAGTAGAGCAAGAGCTGGGCTCTGAAAAAAGGGGATTTTATACCCCAGTCATGTATTTTTACTATTTGTACATTGTATTATTGCTTATTTACTATTTGTACATCAAATGGATGAGCAGCAAAGCTGGTGTGGTGTTCAGAGCCAGGTTTGAAGAACCTGAGTTAATTTAGGATGCTGGACCTGAACATTCCCAAAACAGTAGCAAATGAAATTTAGCTTTACATGGTGACTGACAACCTTTTACCTTTAAAGTAGAAATATATTTCTATTTTATAAATATAAAATATATTAAAATATATAAAATATTTATATAGATAGTCAATATATAAATAAATAAATAAATTTATATAGATACATTAAATATGTAAATACATTAAAATATAAATAGATTTAATGTATAAATATATTTAATATATTTCTATATTCCATATAGAAATATATGTGTATATAGAAATATATGTTTATATATATTTTATTTTCTATATTTAACAAATATATAGGAATATATGAAATATATTTATAAAATTATTATATATTTTATATATTTTTTATTTATCAGTGACCTGGCTGAGTGATGTTCTTGTGATTTCTTCTCTCTGAGTGCTGCGAGTTTGGTTTCCTTGTGTTTACTCAGGGCTGCAGGGGTTGGATGTCACTGGGAGCCACCTGTGCCAGCCCCATCCCCTCCTGCCAGGAAAAGCAGCGTGTCCCTGCAGCCTGGGTGCTGCTGTGACATTCAAACACGGGTGATTTGTCACTTGAGCACCGAGCAGACCACAAATCTTCTGTCAGCGAAGCTCAGGAGCTCGATTCCACCTGAGCAGTTTGGCACCACGCTTGTGTGGAGACCAGCCCAGGGTTCTTGGTCACAGCTCTGAGGCTGTTGTGGCATTTTCTGTTTGGATGCCTGGGTGAGGTGGCTTCCGTCGCAGGGCTGAGTGGCATTGAGGTGGCACTTGGGGACAGCTCCGTGCTGCTCCCCCAGAGCCTCAGCATCGCACAGCAGGAGCTGTTTGAACCCAGCAGTGCCACGGAGATGTTCCACAGTGCAGCTTTGTCTGTGGTCTCTGCTCTGGCCAAAACCTCTCCTCATTTCCATTGTTTCAATGCTTGGACACAAAGGGAATTTTAGCCAGACAAGGCAGAGCTTTTGTGTTGAAAAATGCCATGATTTCTTTTCTTTTATTTTATTTTTCCATTGAGAGGGGAATTTGAAGCAGTGGTGAGTGTCTTCTGGTCAAAGAAGCATTCAGGATGTTGAGGTTCCAGCCTGGATTTTGCCAGTGATTCATGATTTAGTGATTCAGGCTTCATCTTTAAGTGCCTGCTCCTTTTGGGTGTCTCCATTTCCAGTGTTACAGAGGATCAGCACTCTGGAATTCGTGAGTGTGGGGACACCCGAGCTGGGTGACACCAGAGGAGGCATCCTTTAATCATGCCAAGCTTTGGGGGTGCACTGGAAAACTGAAACTGCTGGGTGTGACAGCTTGGTGCTTGTTCTGCAGGGGAAGAGCACCCAGCCCGTGCCAGCCTTTCCCTCCTGGGCTGCAGAGCGCTCTGAAATCTCTGCAGGAACGGGGCTGGGGAGCTCAGCCAGCCTGCTCCACCTGCCAGGCTCTGCTTTAGTGGGGGAAGAGCTTCCCGTGCTGCGCCAAATGCATCCCGGCTTCTCTGGCTTTGTCAGCTCCTTCCTCTTAGCCCGAGGCTACCCCTGGAGTCGACAAAAACCACAATTCCGCAGCTGTCAGTTCCTTCAGGCCCGGGCTGACCTGGCAGGAGGGAGGCTCCAACTCCTGGGCTGCTCTGCTCTGCGGATAACGATGCTGAATTACACCAGGCTTCTCCCTCTAATGACCTGGGCTCGCATTTTTCCTATCGAGCGGCGCCCTGGGCGTGCTGCTTTCATTGTGGGCCAGCAAGGAATGCACTCCCATTAGGAAAAGGCTCTGAATGCGGCGGGGTTGTCACAGGAATCCTCCCCTCTCCACAGGAGAAGCCAAAACCAGGACGTGAATGGAGGAAACTTGGCCTTATTGCACCAGCCAGAAGTGTTTAGGGTGATATTTTTCTGGATATAGTGATATTTTTCTGGATACATTGATATTTTTCTGGATTTTAAGTGCTCTGAGGCAGGGATTTTTTCTTTGCCTGTTTGCACTGTTCCTTAAAACCCTGTGGCCTCCAAGGTTTGCATGGAAATCCTAAGTTTTAGCCAGGCTTAAACCTGGTTTTATGCCAGCCTGCTGTCCAAACAAGCCAGGCACCTGGTCAGCATCTCTCTGTGCATTCCAGAGCACAAATTCCTGCAGAAAGGCTGGGAACTGAAAACATCTACCTAAAACGAATCCTTTACTTCCTTCCCTTCCTCTGACAAACACCTTTAAGCAAAATAAAAACATGCAGGGGGCTAAAACAAAGCTGATAACAAAAGCAGGTTATTCATGCGTGTAGAATGATGTTAACGAGCCAGTTAGGCAATATTGACATTTTCCTGCCTTGTTAGGGGTTTTCTGAGCACTGCTGCTCTTTGTTCTCAGGCACCAGAGCTCTGATAAAGCACAACCTGCTCGGTTTTAGGGGTTATAATTGTGGTGCAAGGCATCTTCTATCCCACCTCAGTGAACGTTGAGTGAACTAAAAACCTAATTATTTGCTGTGAGTGATTTCCCACTGTGCTTTCACACCTTTTTTTACCATCACCTAATGGAGGCTGTGCTGGGCAGAGGGATTTTCTTCATTTTGACCAATAAAATTTGCTTTTCCCAGGGAGAACCCTTAGAATGCAAACCCTTTCCATCGCTTTGCAATGGCACAGGACAGATGCAGGAGCCTCTCCCCTTCCAGGGCCACTCCTGTCTGCCCTCCCCTCTCCCAGAGTGAGCTCAGAGCCTCTCCCCCACCCTGTGATGCAAACCCATGTGTGCAGCATCCCTTTGCTGCTGGCTGGAGCTTTTCCTTCGAGTTCCTGGCCTCGGGCTTGTCCTCTCAATATTTCCTTTTCTGCAGTGTGGAAAACCCAGTCTGCTCAGAAAAAACAGCAGCTCCAATAGCTGCTGGCAGCCTTGGTGCTGATGAGACAGGCTGGGAGAGTGCTGGAGCTCTTTTAACTCTGTGTGCTCATCTTCTCCTGGGGGTTTGGGGCTTTTAGGAGCCTTTGGTGGGGTCTGGGTTCTCTGATTCTCGCAGTGCCTCTGTCATCTCTCCACACTGAAAGATCCTGGCTTAGCAAGTGGAGCTCAGGGGCAGCTTCAGCCCATAGAAAGCAAATCAATTTCCAGTTCCTGCAAGGAGGGAGCTGATTCAGGCAGGAATTTGGTGCTGTTCTTCCACCCTTGCTGCTGATTTAAATGCTGCTTCATTTTTTATGATCATCTTGTAAAAGCAGAACGGAGAGGGGGGAAAAAACTCCAAAGGTTAAAAAGCAAATAAATTCTGTTTTTCTGAAATATCTGTCTGGAGGTTGGAACAGAGCTCACCCAATACTCTCTCCTAGACAAGATTCCTCTACCTGGAAGCAGGATCTGCCTGGCAGTGAGAGTTAACTGCCTGGATTTAGGAGGTTTGTGATGCTCCTGTCTCTGAGGATATCCAGTTCCCTTCTTTCTTGCTGATTTAACGTCCCAGCTTTGTTGTAACTTCTGCTGTGCCACTGAAAGCTCCAGTTCACGGAGAGCACAAAGTATGTGGTCTCCTTGTTACCAAAACTGAAAATGTTATCAGCAAGGGAGGGAGAGGCTGTCAGAGGCTCTGGGGCTGCTCTGGGTGAGGACAAGGAGCTGGGTTTAGGCTGGGTCTGGGCTCTGGGAGGAAAGGGCAGGAGCAGCTCTGTGTTCCTGCTCTGGAGGAAACAGCCCTGCTCATGGTTTGAAATCGTTCTGGGGCTTTATTTTTCTGTGTCAGCACTGTCAGAGCCTATAATCCTCAAGTGAAAGAGGCCATCCTACCCTAGCAAGAGAAGGACTTAGAGCTAGGAATCCCCTTCAGCAAGGATGTGACAAGCAGACTGACAATGTAGAAGGAAGGGGAAAAAATATCCTGAGCCAATATGCATAAAATTAGGGCCTGATTATGAGGCAGAATTAAAAATAAACCGGGAAGAATTCCCCTGGTGGAGGGAGCTGGTGGAGCAGCAGGACGGGCAGCTCCTGGTGCCAGCCGTGCATTCTAGGAGCACTAATTGAGCAGGTAATGATGATGAGAGAGCCTGAGCAGCCTCCCTGGCTGCTGCAGCCACGCAGGCAGGGCTGGCTGGAGCAGAGAAATGTTTGTTATTCCTGCAGCCGCTTTCAGCAGCAGCCACCGCTCTCTCCTCGATCCTCTCTGATGCAGAGCTGTACATAATGGATGAACATCCCGGGGAGCTGCCAGGGAAAATGTCCTGGGCAGCTGGGAGGGAGGGAAAATCCTGGAGCATCAGGCCCAGCTGTGCCCTGGGGGTTCAGACAGGTTCTCCTGTGGGCAGAGCAGCTCTGATAATTTTTGTGGGGAGTTCTTTCCACAAGATAAGAGATGGGACTTCCAGATTCTTAAAAATGCATTTATTTTATCTTCTGCATAGAGCAAAAGCATGAGGTCTTTACAGGTGTTGAAAGCGTGGCCAGAAGTCATGAGACTCCAGCTTCTATTGTCCTTTAAAGACTCATTAACCAACAGAATATTGACAACTTGGATGTTTAAGCTATTAAACCAATTTCATCAGCAATAACGTGACCTTTTCTAACCTATCTTGTTCTGCCACGCAAATCCATTCTACAGAATCCTTGTCACCTTTGTAGTTACTTCTATGCTCTCTATATCTTAAGTTCTAAACTCTGAATTTTCCTTTATCTAGCTGCACGTGTCTCTATTTCAGCTACAAGTCCACACTCTTGATTCCAGCACCTGAGCTTGGAAGCTTCTCCCAGGGCCTGAGCTCAAACCCTGGGTTTAGTTCTGAGTTTTGGCCCCCAGGCCCAGGGTTGTGAAAGCTCTCTGCTTTTTGGATCCCAACGAGGATTTGGCATCCAGGTGTCCTGGAAAACTGAGCAGGGCACTTCCCTTGAGCTTCAGGTGGAGGCAGAGACTTCCTGCAGGAGCTTTTCTTGCCTAAAGCGTGGGAAATGGCATTTGAAATGTGGTATCTTGGCAGCAAAATAGTCAGAATTTTTTGTAAGGAGATGAGATGGGAAGACAGAAATGTGTGGATTTTCTTCCAGTTCCAGTGGTGACTCTGTCATCTGCTGGAATGAAAATTTTCACTGCTAAAAATCCAGTTCTGCTGTTGATAAACTCATCTCACCTCCAGCCCCAGGAGGTGCTTTTAACAAGTCCTTTTTACAGCTGGCTTCTCCAGTTGCAAAAAAAAAAAAAAAAAAAAAAAAAAAAAAAAAAAAAAAAAAAAAAAAAAAAAAAAAAAAAAAAAAGAAAAAAAAAAAAGAGATGTCTCATTATATAATGGAATTTATGGTCTTGAGACAAAATGGGGAGTATTGGTAAATAATTTGATAAATAATTTGATTACGGTTTTTTTCAGGCTGCCCTTTCCAAAGAGCTCATAGCTGCTGTCTGCTTGCATTTGGGTTTTGTGTCACTGGGATGGAGCTGTGCCCTGACAGAGGCAGCTCTTCCAGCATCCAGGGAGGAAGGATTTGAAATCTTAAGGAGCCCCACAAGCCCTTGCCTGAATTCTTTATAAATTTTGTAGGAAATACACTCAACCACACTTCCTAAAAGAGGAAATGCTCGAGCCCTGTCTCCTGTGTTTAGAATAAACAGAGTCCAGATAATTTAATCTAAAAGGAAAACGCTCTTTTGAGGATAAACAGCCTGAATAAAACATTTCTGAGCAAACCCATGGCCACGTCCCCCCCGCTCCAGAGCAGTTGGGATCCTGCAGGATGCCAGGAGCAGCTCTGAGCAGAGGAATTGGCCCCAAATCCTGCTCAGGACACCCTGTCCCCCCTGCTCCAGCCACGCTGGTACCTACAACCACCCCAAAAATGCCCCTGATCCAATCAGGACCCTGCAGTGGGCACATCTCGTTTGGTTTGCTGTGGATAAATGTCAAATATTGCCTGGCAGACACTTTGGGGCTCTTCCTGGCTGTTAATGAGGCCCAGATGGAGACTGGGGCAGTCTGGACTGCTCTAATCTGCACTCTGGAGCCGTTTGATTGGTTTTATTTTATTTTATTTTTTTATCCCTTCTCCACTAAGCAAGAACAATAAACAATTTCCAGGGTGATGGAGCTGTTGCTGCTTTCTGCTGGAGGAGCACAGGGGGGTAAATGCAGGGAAATGAGGGATTCCTGTCACTCCAGGCACAGCAGGAAGAGTAAATGGGGGAGTTGATGCTCAGGGCAAGAGCCACACATTAAATCTGTGTCCTGCACTGGGTGCCAGGATTGGCACAGGAATAGGGACAGGCAGGGCTGGGACTCCCAATGGTTCCCAGTTATTTCAAATAGAAATATTTTTATATTCGCTTTCAATATAAAGTGAATATTTAAAATATTCACTTTGCCAGTTAGCTGGTTTCCAGTTATTAAAAATATTCACTTTTCCTGTTCGCTAGTTTCCAGTTATTAAAAATATTTACTGAACCTGTTAGCTAGTTTCCAGCTATTTAAAATATTTACTTAAGCTGTTAGCTTGTTTCCAGTTATTTCAAATATTCCTTAGCATCTTATCTTCCTTCTCATTATTTGAGATACTCACTGGATACCCACTGGTTTCCAGCTATTTGGGATGCCCATTTTGCCTGTCAGCCTGTTTCCAGTTATTTTAAATATTCCTTAGCCTGTTAGCTAGTTTCCAGTTACTAAAAATATTCCTTAACTTATCTTATTTCTAGTTACTTAAAATATTCACTTTTCCTGTTAGCTTGTTTCAAGTTATTTTCAATATTCCTTAGCACTTCATCTTGTTTCTAGTTATTTAAGATACTCACTTTGGTTGTTAGCTGGTTTCCAGTTTTTTAAAATATTCACTTAGGCTGTTAGCTAGTTTCCAGTTATTTAAAATATATCACTTAGCTGTTAGTTTGTTTCCAGGTATTTAAAATATTCACCTTGGCTGTTAGCTTGTTTCTAGTTATTTATGACACTCGGTTAACCTGTTAGCTTGTTTCCAGTTATTTAAAATACTCACTTAGCCTGTTTCCAGTTATTTAAAATGTATCACTTAGCCTGTTAGCTTGTTTCCAGGTCTTGAAGACACTTCACCTGTTATTTGGTTTCCAGTTATTAACAGGAGCTGGTTTAAAGGGAAAACTGAGGAACCTGACATTTCCTCCGCTGTTTTTTCCCCACCAGCCAGAGCCAGTAACTCCTCTAGGCAGAATTCCTCCTGGCGGGCTTGGCTCGGTGATTCCTGCCCCAGTTCAGCTCTGGAGCTCTCTCAGTCACATCAGGAAACTCTCAGGGCAGCCTGATGAGAATTTCACTTCTCTCACGGACTGGGGCAGCGAGTCAGGCTCCTGCCTGGCAGAAAACGTGGGATCAGGAGCCAGGAGCTCCAGGATCAGAGGAGAGCAGCGGCTGATTTAATGATTGTGTCACTCTGAAATAATCCAGCATCAGGTGGAGGTGGAAGAAAACCCCACAAGTGGAATCACACAGCAATGTGGGGAATTTATTGCTGATTATTAGGCAGCTGGGGAGAAGCACGTGTTCATATTCTGGAAGAAATAAATCTAATTTCACCTGCCATTGAGCCTCCTAAACAGTCTAAATAGACAGAAATAAATTTCTGAACAGAAGTTAAGCACTTTGAATCTGTTTCCCAGCAGATGGATGTTCCATTTCTTGGCATAATTTCCTTAATTCCTGAGGAAAATGGGTCCAGCTCTGCCTTTATCAATGCTTAGCATCACATCTTCTGCCCAATGCCTCCAACGAGGCAAATTTTGGAAACAACCCCTGCCCTGTAGGATTGGAAATCTCCAGAAAGGAAAGGTAGCAATCTTTAAAAGATTTTAAACCAGTTTTAAAAACTGCAAAGTCAAGTTCTACTCCTGCTGTTCTTGGGTTGTGGGAGAGGAAGATGTTTCAGGTTTTGCTGATGCTGTTTTATTTAACTCCAAGTTCATCTCGTAGAGGATTTTAAGGACTGAGTGCTCAGAATAAAAGCTGGGATGCTGATGGACCCAGCTTGCCATGGGAAAAAGGGAACCAAACTGGGGAGGAAAATCGAGCTGACAGATTTTTCATGTTTCATGGCCAACATCTGAGTGTAAATAAAAAGCACAGACACTGGCTGGGTTTATAGATCTGAGCTGCTGAATTTGAGTGGATCTGATGTTGGCTGTGATTAAAAAAAAAAAAAAAAGAGGTTTTCTCAAAGGGATGGAGGAGTTGAAACAAAAATAGTCTGAGGAACATTTTGAGGGGTTTGAGCTTTGGTTTTGGGAGAGTTTTGTGCAGCCTGGGGTGAAGAGCTGCCCTCCCACACGTCCCTGCAGCCTCCCTGCACACTCTCTGGCTGTTCAGGACGGAGGAGATGTGTAAATAGTCGGAATGTGGGGCTTTGGTTAGGAGCTGGTGCCTGCAGAGCTGTGCTTAGTCTGGCTCAGGGCGAGGTCCCTGCAGCTCAGGCTGCTCCCAGCAGCTCAGGGAACGTGAGCTCTGGGAGTCTGGGGGTGGCTCCAGGCTGTGGTGGCTCTCGGGCACGCAGGGTTTTGTCAGCTTGTGCTGTCTGGCACCTCCTGCTTTACCTGCTCGCCTTTCAGAGCAAATATTCCTGGGGGAGCGTCCAGGTGAACACGGGGCTGCGTGACACCCAGCCCAGATGGAGAGTGCTGGGATAATCCTCCCTCTTTTCAGGGAATCTGAACTCACCGAGCCATGAAAATTCCACCTCGGATCTTAAGGGCATCTGACAGCAGAGGCTGGTCCCTGTCCCCAGGACCAGGACAGCCCCAGCTGCCTCTGCAGAGCCCTCTGAGGACCCTTCAGAGTGGGAATTGAGGGGCTTTAAGCTCTGCTGGCTGGAGGTTTGGCAAGTGCAGGATAGAACCTGAATTTCAAGCAGGGCTGTTTGACAGGACCAGGCGCTGCTGGGACTGCAGGCTGACAGGCTGCAAACACTGCGGTGATGCTGCGTGGCCTCTGCTGCACCAAAACCTGCTGAAACTCCATCAAAATCACCAGTTCTGCTCTGACAGATCTGTTGCTAAGTGGTGCATTTCCTTTTTGCACTTGGATTATCCGTTGAGACTCCAGGTGGTGGAGCTTAGAAGGCCCCATGGAAATTTATGGGCTTAAAATCCTTGTTCTGAGACAAAGCTGCTTCATGAATCCCCATTAAATGCAAATATAGGTACAGAAATTTATTTTAATGACTGCACCAAGTCAGTTCTTGGACTATAAAAAAGGCTCTGCAGGTGTTTGACTCACTTTCCTGTTTTACTTTAGTTTGTCTGTTCAAATATTTTTGTGACCCATCTCAGTTTCATATTAGAGGCCTGGCTTCTCCTCAGTCTTATAATTTGTTCTAAAGATATCCACAAGGCTGCTTTTGTTCTCCTGAGAAACCCCAGGGAGTTTGAGGCTTTGTCAGCCTCACCAGCTATTTAAAATAACATTTAGCAAACAGAAGTTCAGGAAAAACATAAAGCCAGAGGAATTGGAATGTAAGTCTGGGCTGCTAAATGGGTGGCATTTAAATGGGTTTGAAATTGCGAGAAGTTGTACTGCAAAAAAAGAAAAAAACTTTCAGCTGTTTCCTTTTCCCCCCCAGTCACTTGATAACCTAAAGATTTTAAGTCTCAAACACTCTTCTATGAATCTCTTAGTCAGTTTTTATTTGCCTTGTGTCTCTTTTTGCACACAGATTTTAAGATGCCACAATCAATATCAATCACAATCTTTTTACACAGAAATTTTAAGATGCCACAATCACAACTTTGTTATTCTTTATGCAGAAATAAATAAAGGATACCCTTCTAAATAAAGGATACCCTTGGCTAATGCAAATAATATTGAACCACATCTCCAGCTGGAATCTGGAATTTGCTAAATTTATAGCCAGAAAAAAAGAGCAGGAGGGAATTTTTACTAAGTGGTAATTTGGCCTTAGATGTGAAAGCCTCAGATGCTCTGTTTCTCAGTGCTTTAGGAGTAGATTCTCCACATCCTCCCAAAAGCAGGGAGGCTGCTGCTTGTTTGTAGCATTTATCCTGAATTGTTTATTTATTTGATTTTAAAAGTTCTTTGGGGGAATCTCTTTATCAGCTCGGAAATGTGGCTGCGGTAGTAAATAGGAAGCTGTGACATTAAAAGTAATTGACATTAAAATGTTGTGACATTAAAATTAATCATGTTTGATGGATGTTGGAGACTGAATCCACAAGGCTCCCGGGTTCATGTTCCAGCAAGCTTTGACATTCACTCTCCCCCTCAGTTCCTGCAGCCCTTACATAACTGCTTTCCCCACTACTGGTCCCAAAATTGGGAGCTCCTGGAGGGAGGGGGGCTGGGGGGGGAAGGGGAAGGGCTTTCCTCGGAATTCTCCAGGTGGGAATGGGAGGTAGAGGAGCTGTTTCATCCCCCACCCGCTGAATCTGGGTCAGATATTCAGGATTGGTACAGAAATGGCCACGTTGGGTTCTTAATCAGCACCCGGAAATGAGATAAAAAGGATCATGTTGGGTTCTTAATCAGCATCCTGAGATGAAGATAAAAATTATCATTTTGGGTTCTTAATCAGCACCATGATGTGAAGATAGAAGAGATCATTTTGGGTTCCTAATCAGCACCCTGAGATGAAGATAAAAAGGATCATTTTGGGTTCTTAATCAGCACCATGAGTTGAAGACAGAAGAGATCATTTTGGGTTCTTAATCAGCACCCTGAGTTGAAGATAAAAAGGATCATTTTGGGTTCTTAATCAGCACCCTGAGTTGAAGATAAAAAGGATCATTTTGGGTTCTTAATCAGCACCCTGAGATGAAGACAAAAATTATCATTTTGAGTTCTTAATCAGCACCATGAGATGAAGATTAAAATCATAATTTTGGGTTCTTAATCAGCACCCTGAGATGCAGATAAAAATTATCATTTTGGGTTCTTATTCAGCACTAAGAGATGAAGATACAAGGGATCATTTTGGGTTCTTAATGAGAATAATCAGCACCACGAGATGAAGAGGAATGGGATCATTTTGCTCCCTCCATCCTCAGGATGTTGGAGCAGAGCTGGTGGAGTTGCTGTGGAGCCTTTGTTCCCTGTGCTGTGACAATTCCAGGCAGAAAAAACCGTGCAAAAAAAACCCCTAAACCCTGACAAAAACCCCCTTGGCTCTTGCAGTGTAAATAGTGCCAATTTTTGCTGCCATTTTTAGTAATAATGGGGAAATATTTCGTTCCTGTAACGTCAGTGCCAGGTTCAGGGGGAAACATTCCCAGCTGCCAGCTCAGCTCCCGTGGCACCAGCATGGAGCGAGAAGAATTTGAGTGTTTTCCTTCAGAGCCTGGAGTTCCTCAGAGCTGCAGGGGCTGTGGTACAACCTGACACCTGGGTTTTACAGCCAGGAACACAGGGAGTGCCAGGAATAATCATTAATCCCATATTTTGGGGGCAAGGGCTGTGTGAAAACCCTTCCAAAGTGGGAAGAGCTAAGGCAGAGCTCACCTAGAGCTGCTCCCTGCAGCATTTTGTGCTTCCAGGACATTTTCCAGTTGCCTTTTTTAGCCATGTGGAGCTGGAGGGGCCTCAGAAAAAGGAAGGGATGTTTTGGGCAGGAAGCCAGGTACCTCCTCACAGCCTGAGTTCACTCTCCTAGCTGGAAACCAGAACTAATGAGTTCTGAGAAACCAGAGCTGATTTTGGGGATTTTTCCCTCCCCACTGTGGGCTGTGTCAGGTGCCAATCTCTGCAAGCCAGCACAGTGGGGGTATTGCTTTTTTTCCATGGGTACTGCGCATGAAACTCCACAAAATTTATATTTTTTTTTAAAGCAGAAAGACTGTGCCATGAATTAATCTGGATTAAAGCTTGGTTAGGGGGCTGAAATTTTCCTCTTGCAAGCAGCCAGGTGAGAGATTTCCTTTGTGTGCTCCTTGTGGATTGTAGATTTATCCCAAAATCTGCCACTGATTCCTCCCAACCTTGGGCAGCCTTTTTGCATCCTGAGCTATCCACTGTGCTTTCAAAATCTGTTTTTTCCCTTGCAAACTGAAAACTGGAAAAAAAAAATAAAAGGGAGAGTTGGGAGCTCCAGTGAAGGGAACACAGAGGTTTTGGCAGGGGGGAGTTGTGATTTTTGTCCTTTTTTATTGCCCAGCGTGCACAGGTGGCACTGGGGGATGCCTTTGCTCATGCAAGAAGGAAAAGTGAAAATAATGAGGTTTAAAGCAGTAAATAATGACACTACTGAGCACAGCGTTTCCTTTCCTGGGTGATTTTCTACTTCTCTTTGGTGTTACTCACGATCTTGAGAGAGGCTTAGAGTTGGAAGGGAACCCCTCAGGATCATGAAATCCAACTCCTGGCCCTGCACAGGGCACCCCTGCAATCCCCCCTGAGAGATCATCCCAAATTTCCAGATTTGGGGAGTAAAAACCAGTTAGAGATGAGGTTTTTTTGGGGGGCTGTTTTGCAGAGGTGCTGGAGATTTCCAGCTGGGGATGCCCTGGGTGAAGGGGATGAGGGTGAACAGCGGAGCCCAGAGTGCTCAGTGCTTTTATCTGGGATTTCTTCTCCCTGAAAATGCCCTTTTAAAGCAAGGGGAGAAGCTTTGTCAGCTCCTATTTCAGAAAATGGGTTTTTCTGGAGAATTCAAGCCAACAAAAAAACCCCATGAGTGCAGCAGAGAGCAGCCAAATATTTTGGTGGCTCCTCGTGGCAATTCTGGCTCCAGAACATTGAGAATTTTTGAAGCCAAAATGAACCCACTGGAACAGTAAATTGCAACAATACAAATTCCTTGCAGGGAAGGAGGTTTTGTGGGGTTTGCAGCTGTAAACCTGGGGGTATTTGCATTTCCAGGATCACAGCAGGGAATGGAGCCAAGGGAAGGAAACTGAGCTCCCCAATTCTTGCCTCAATTCCCCAAACTAAAACTTTGAATAATATCAGATATTCTGCTAAGGTAAAACCTTAATATTTGCACATTCTGTGCACCCTTCTGTGCTGCTTTGTGGCCAGTTCATGATTTACTACCAGTCATTTTTCTGGCACCTTGAAATTCTGGTGCTGCCCAAGTAAATAGTGGGGAAAACTCCAATATTTCATGGATGTCTGTGCTTGCAGAATCATAAAACAATATCAGGTGATGGATCTGATCACTCACTTGTTAATTTTCCTCTCCCCGTGATGGGGAAAAGCTGCTCCTGGAGTGAAAGTGGGGACAGCTGGGACCTGCTCATAGATACTGTCAGCACAGAAAGAGGCTGAATTCATGGAATTTCAATGGGGAAGAGGCAGAATTCATCAGACTGAAGCAGGGAAAGAGGCTGAATTCTTAAATTTCAGCAGGGGAAGAGTTCGAATTCATAGAATTTCAGGAGGAGAAGAGGCTGAATTATCGAATTTCGGCAGGGAAAGAGGCTGAATTAATGGAATTTCAGCAGGGAAAGAGTTTGAATTCCTCACATTCTGAGCTCAGCCATCCCACAGACCACCCAGGCTGGGGTTTGGAGCTCACCAGGGAGCCCCCTCCTCCCTGGTGGGAGCTGCTGGGCTGTCACCGTGGCTGAGACCAGCTGGGACACTTCAGGGGCTTCTCTGGAGTGGGAGCAGAGCTTTCCGTGCTTTTTGGGGCAGTTTAGAAGTTGCAGTGAAAGCTGAAGGTTTAACGAGTGGGATTTGACTCTCACGGATCTGTCTGTGACTCCAGACTGGGAGCTTGTCACGGGACAGTGTGAATGGAAAGGGATTTCTGAGGGTGTCTGGCTCAAAGCAGGGCCAGTTCACACCAGCTCAGCCAGCCCAGCTTGGAACAGTCCCAGGGATGCTGATCCCACAACCTGGAGCCCTTATTCCAGTGCTTGACTGATCCCACAACCTGGAGCCCCTATTCCAGTGCTTGACTGCTCTCATCGTGATTTTTTTTCCCCTAAAATCTGACTAGGATTCCCGTGTTTAGGATTTCTCCCATCCACCCCTGAGAAGCCTGCCTCTGATTCCTTTAATTTTCTTGTTCCCTCTGTCAGCTTTACACATTCCCCACCCCCCCAGGCATTGCAGCTTTTCTTACACAGATTGGAAAGGACAGAAGTGAGAGCAGAGAAGCTGCAGCTTGTCCAGGAAACCCAACTTGGGCACCAGGGCTTAAAGTTCTCTTTTAGCTTGAGCTAAAATATTGCCCAGTTTGGGGGCAATATTCCCAGTGAGATAGATACTGGAATGAGTCCAGCTAAAGGCACAAAGGTGATCAAGGGACTGAGAGTCTGCTTGGACTTTGGACTGGAGTTTCCTGGGAGGTTCCTTCTGACCTCCTCTGTCCTGAGGTTCTAAAGCACTTGTGAGATCTCAGCTGATGGCAGGTGTTACAGCTGTTCTGTTGTCCTCAATAAGTGGCCCTGGAAGATGAGGTTTTGATCAAACAAAATCCAAAATAGCCGTTCCCAAGGAGGGAACAGTGCAGTACAGTCTGGTTTTTGCTTCCTCCAATGCTCTCCAATATTTATTCAGCATCAGCTCTGTGCCAAGCCAGGGCTGTGGCTAAAGCCTGGCTCAGGACATCTCAGGAAAGCTCAGTGATGGTTTCAAGGCTTGGGAGATGGACTGGGAAGGAGGATGGAGACCCAGCCTGGTGGTGGGGCAGGTCCTGAGAGCTCCCATTCCTCCTGGCCTCTCTCCTCCACCTTCCCCTGACCTTTGCAGCATTCCCTGATCACACATCTGACCTTTTCACATCCCATCAGCAGAATGCTTCACTGCTGCCTCAATTCCCTGCTCACCCTCCTCCTCCTCCTCTCCCAGCCCTGCTCAGCATCCTGGAGGCTCCGTGCTGCCTCTGTGACGTGCTCTAGCTCTCAGCCAGGGGTTTTTTGGGCTGCTCCCCAATTCCTGTCCTTCCAAAGGGCTCTGCCTCACTCGGGGCATCCCTCTCTGCAGGGAGGGCCCTGTGCCAGGGAGCTGCTTTGCTCTTTCCCAGCAAAGGTCACAGGAACATTTGGCTCAAAACCTTCTCACTCGGGGTCCCCCCGGCCATGGCCCTGGGCTTTGACAGATCCCATGGCTCTGCAGGACCCTTGGTATTTGCAAACATGAAAATTCCGTGTAACATCTCAGCTGCAGGCAGGGGAGCCCGTGGGGGACAGGGAGGAACATCTGCCTCCTTCCCAACCTCATCCCTAAGAGTGAAACAGCTGGATGTGACCACCAGGAGCGAGTTCAGAGATGGAGTTCCCTGTCCCTGACAGGGAAACCATGACAGTTCTGTGCTGGGATTAAATGAGGCAGACAGGACTTCCAGAATTCAGATTCTTTGTTTATTATTCAGTCTTGAGATTCGTTGTTTATTATTTATTATCTGCATTTCAGTGAGCTCGTCACCACACCAGACCAGCACACAAGGAAGAAAGGCACCAGAAGTCACCAGACCTCTGGTTTCAAGGTCTTTTATAGATATTTTATCCAATTAACTCCCAGAATGTACTTTATTTCTACTTTACCACCAATAACTAATTATTTGTTGTCCATGTAGCAGCTGAATTGCAGAGTTTTCTATCCAATCACTCTGTGCTACCAATACTGAAAATGGGAAAATGTGTAGAAAATGGGGGAGATGGAGAAGAAGGAGCAGCAGAGACAATGCCCCAAACCCTCTATCTTGTCTTCTATCCACCTCCATGCTAAAAATCCAAAACTCTCAGTTTTTCACCCTGTGACAAATTGCATTTCTATTTATCTATGTCACACCCCCACAGAACCAAATTCATCCCAAAGTCCTGGAAACTTCTCCATGGTGGAAGGTTAAAAGCAGAGCTCTGCTGAGGGTCAGAGCCCCTCAGCACAGGCAGAGAAACATTTCCTGTGCCCTGGGTTCCAGCAGAGTTCTGAGTGATGGATTGAGCTCTCTGCCTCTGGAATATCATCCCCCTCTCTCCCCTCCAACAGTTTGCAGGTTTTATTTTACCTCAAGGAACACCAAAGCTTTATTTTCAGTCTTCCCACCTGTATTTTCAACAGGCTGCTAAAACTGGAATTGAAAAGCTGTAATTTGAGCATCTTTCTGAAGGAAAGGAAATGGAGCTGCTTTCTGCTTTAATCTCGTGCCTTTTCCAAACATCTTATTTGGCAACTTAACTCATGCTTTGGACCTTTAGAGATCAGGATTTTGGTACACCTACACTAAAACTGCACAGGTTTCTAAGTAAATAAGTAAAAAAACCCCAAAGCCAACCAATAAACATGATTTGAAAAAAAACCCAACAAACACGATTTCCCAGATGTTTTTAAACCTCCCAAAATTTTGACAGAAGCAAAAAAAATATCACTATTTCCTCAGTGTCTTAGGCTGTTTCTTAGGCTGCAGCAGTGTTGCTGCACTTTTTATTGTGCATGGTCATGTCCTTTTTAGGTTTGTGGGCTGTTGTCAATGGAATGGATCCAGAAGTTGGAATTTGGCCCTCAGCTCCCAGGCTGGAACCCTGTGGGGAGCAGTTTCCCCCTCAGTCTTTTGTCTCTGGCTCTTGTCACTGCAGGAGAACACCTTGGGTCACTAAAACCAAAAACATATATATATAAATACACAGCAATCTATCGTACTTTGTGTTAAACAACATTTCCTTGTTCCCTGTGCCTGAGTTTTCGTGAATTTCAGGATTTTGGGATCCCATGTAGCAGCTGTGCAGTGCTGTCAGTTAAAAGAGCTGCTGTGCTGCCCTTTGGAAAGGGAGAATTCTTCCCAAATTGTCTCATTTTAAAGTTCTCAGGAGCACAGTGTTCAGTCCAATCCTTGTAAATGTTACTGGGAAGGAATTTGGGATCGTTTGGAGCACGGGACCTCCCCAAATGCCAGCTGAGGAGGTGCACAGAGGGAGCAGAGCTGCAGTGAAATCCCCGGGAGGTTCCAGCTCCCTGAAATGCAGCTGGGGTTCCCTCCCAGCCTTTCCAGTGGCGTTTGCATTCCTCAGTAATGCCCGCTGGCAGTGCTGATTGACAAACTGGATTTGGAGCTCCACCTCCACTCTGAGAGCTCAGTGTGGTGTCCATTTGCTCCAAAGCCTGCTCACAGTGGAAAAAGTGAGAGAAAAGCTGCTCATGCTCTCCGAGTCTGCAGCTGGTACAGGGCTGTGCCAAACTCCAGGGGAAGTGCAGGGAGGGAGCTGAACCTCAGTGGTGGGAATGAAAACTCGATCCTTTATTTGAATTTCTGGTTCATACTAAAGCCAGTGAAAGGTGAGGATTGAAGAATGAGGTTCCTTCAATTTCCCTGCCTCTGGATTAATACAAAATAATTGATCCTGCCTACAGCAGAATTGAGGAGAAAGAGGCTGCAAGCAGTGCATTGACAGTGCTGATGCCTTGGGATTTTAGCTTTTATATTTTCCATCTATTTGCAATCCTGCAGTTCTTTAGTGTAGAACTCTAAACTCCACACACAGTGTGAGCTGCTGCTTCCCCACTTTGGTCAGACACAGCAATTCCTCTCCAGGCCTGGCAGTCAAGGACCCCTCACTGCCTCAGGCCCCCAGAGATGGAAACAAAAGTGATTTGGGGGGAGCAAACTTGGGGTAAATGCCTTCATTAGCTGAAGCTGGGATTGGAAGATTAACCCCCAAAATGCAAATGGCCCAAACTTATAAAAGTGTGAAAACCCCTGACCCATCATCCATTTTGGGTGCAGCCCCTGGGGGGCTTTGTCTGCCCTAAATGTACCTGAAGGCCCTTCAATAAACAGAACTGCTTTTTATTCCCTTAATTCTGTCTGGCCTCTGTTTTTTAGGTAGCCCAAAAGGCATCAGTGTGGCCATCACTGCCCTGAGTGCAGCTGCTGCTGCTCAGCCCCTGCAGATTGCACCTTGGCTCCACCTCTGAAGTCTTGCAGAGTTTCACATCTCCCTCACAAGACTTCTGGGGGTGCTGGGGAGGAGCTGCTGCTGCTCATTCTGTGCCTCAGGGCGGCTGTGGCCGAGGCTTTGAGGCTGAGTGGAGATGAAAAGTGACAGAGTGTTAATACATTAGGCATTCATTTTGTATCATATTAGCGGTGCTTGTAGTGGGTAAGTGAGATGTCAGAGCCTGTTATGTGCAATTAGAGCCCACAACTGAGCATCCCGTGGAGGTAACAGGGGTGGGCTGAGCAGGGAGTGAGGGCTGGGTCTTAAAACTGCATCCAGCCCTGCTGGCAATGGCACCTGAGGGAGAGCTGCAGAGAGCAGCCAAATATTTTGGTGGCTCCTCGTGGCAATTCTGGCTCCAGAACATTGAGAATTTTTGAAGCCAAAATGAACCTGATGGAGCAGTAAATTACAATAATACAAATTCCTTGCAGGAAAGGAGATTTTGTGGGGTTCGCAGCTGTAAACCTGGGGCTGTTTGCATTTCCAGGTTCACAGCAGGGAATGGAGCCAAGGGAAGCAAACTGGGGTGGTTGAGCTCCCCAGTTCTTGCCTTGATTCCTCCTGCAGGGAGGGATGGAGCTCACCTGTGAATACCTTGAGTTTCCTGGTCCCTTTTTGGGCAAGTTTAGAACAAGCTGAATTTCCAGGACACTAAGCAGCAGAAAAAAAACAACCAGTCCACTGCCTTCTGATTAAAATCTTACACCTTGATGCAAAGGGATAGAAAAGAGTGAGGGAATCCTCACACAATAACATTTTTATTTGGGATCCTTATCAATCTCTCAAGTCTCTTCCAATCTCCTCAGTTTCCAGAGTTAGCTGATGCAACCTTCTCCTTGGATTTCAAAATGGGTGAGGAAAGATCTGATGGACAAATACTGCTTTGAAAACAGTTTTGTTGCTGTCTCTTTGGGTTTGTATTCTGGACTCTGCTCCGTGTCTGCCTTGGGCAGAGAACTTCATTTCTGTGTGCCTTCATTTGTGTGTCCCTGAACTGACAGCAACAAGAGATTCCCTGGAAGACTGAGGCCTAAGAATATTCCCCAGACAAAAGAAATCCTAGAAATTATCACTGAAACCATCTTTCTCCTCTTCATCTTTTGGAACCCAGGCGAAAGGAGCGACATTTCTGATGTTTAGGGATGGAATGTTTAGATTTCCTTGCCTTCAAATCTTTGAGGTGCACAAAGCAATGCAAAGATGCCTGGAAAAAAAGGGAATATCAGACAGGCATTGATGCTTCTTCCCTCCAGGAGGGTGATATGTGCACTGACAAACCCCCAGCTGCATCACTGAGAGCCTTGGCTGAGCTGGTGCTGCACACAGCAGACGCCTGGGCCAGGCTCCTGGAAAACTGCCTGGACCAAAGGCAAAGGGATTTCACACATTCCTGTGCACAGGCTCTCCATGAACCATTAAAGGGGGAGATGCAGTGCTGGTGCCTTGTCTTCTGCTCTGCCTGGTCCAGGGATGGGAAGCCAGAATCTCCTGCTTGCACTGGATATTTTAAAGTGCAATGAGAGAAAGGAAAGCAAATCCAGAGCTGCCTGGGAAGCTCCTTGGCCAAGGGAGTGCTTCAGTGCTTCTTTTTTCCGATATTCCCAAGCCTCTCTAGACTTTGGATTCGATATGGGTTGGTGCTGAAAAGTTAACTCTGGCATTTTCAGAGACAGAATTTTGCCTTTTTATTGCAGGTAAGATTTCTAGTTGCATGTGATCACTGGGTGCTGCAGGATTAGTTTTTCACTTGTGTTTAATCCACAAAGGAATCCTTAGGATTTCCCTGAGGAATATTAAACCCTTTCTGCTGGGGGCATTTGATGAACCACCTCGTTTGGACATCAGGAACAGCGAATTTACTCCCACAGGGCGTGCACTGGTGCTGTGCTGGTAAAGCCATCCCACATCCCTGCCCTGGCTCCTCCAAGATTTCGGAAGGGAGGATTGCTGGGCACTGTTGATATTTCTGCTGGTAAATCATCACCAGCCCAATTCCAGCCCCACTCCCGCTCAGCTGCTGCAATCCTCTAAGCACCAGAGGATTTGCTCAGTGAAATGTTGGTTTTTCTGCTCTCCCTGGGCCTCGCTCTCTCCCCTGCAGTCTCAATTCCAAAGGCTCCACGTCAGCATTTGGAAACTCGGCCGCGTGCAGGACTCTGCCCCGTGCTCTGTGTTAGCACAGCCTCCCCCAGCCTCAGCACATGTGCTTCCAATTCCAGAGGCTCTGCAGCGCTGTGAGGACGGGGATGGGGCTGGCCTGACCCCTCTCTTTCAGCACAGCCTGTTTCAGGGCGGGGGAGCCGCCTCTTATCTGGCGCCTTTCGCTTTCGGGATGCTTTCGCCTCGCAACCGAATTCCTGCAGCCAGAGGCAGGCGGAGGGGAGGCAGCTGCAGGCAGCATGCTGGGGCCAGCCCGTGGTCACTGGGAGCACTGGAGCTCTCGGGAGAAGGCAACCCTTGGCCTGTGTGTCTGTACCAGCCAAGGAACACAGCAGGCAGATGTCCCAGGGCACAGCCTGTGCTCCCTTAATGACCCTCAGGAGACCGCGGCCGCCTCCGGCCTCTCTTCGTGCAAGGAATGCAGCAGAGCTGTCTGCAAGAAGACTCTGTTTGCTGTTTATTTTGGCCAGAAATGCTGTCAGGGTAACTGTTAGGGCTGGTGTGGTCTGAGCTGAGTGGGGCTGTCGACCTTTCTGGGCTGTCCTCATAACTCTGGGATAAAACAACACAGCTTTCCCTCGTCCTGCTTTACCCGCAGCAAAAGCTGGGGAGGAGAGCCCAAGGGGACATCACAGCCTGGTGTGCCGGTGTCTGTCATCACTGCTGAACAGCACCAGTGGAGAACATGTCTGGTCTCTCAAGAGTTTAATTTTAAGGCCCACTGAGCCTTAAATACTTGAGTGTGGAACTCGTCTGCGGTGAATTCAGCACTTCCCTGCTTCAGCTCCCAAGTCACGCAAGCAGCCCTGCAAGTTTGACTCAAGATGTAATTCCTTGGCCATAAAAGTCGTTGTCAGCCTCCTGCTCCAGCAGCTGAAATTCTGAATCTGCTGATTGCAAAACGCTCAGGGTTTTTCTCATTAGCACTGCATGGGGGGCAAGCTCTTGTTGTTTCATACACTCAGTAAATCATTTCCTATAAGACTCCAGCAAGATGAGGCTCCAACAGATGTGAAACGTCTTAAATTCCTGGCATGAGGGAGCGGTTCAAGCTGCGACATGGCAGCCTGTCCTTTTTGTTTTTAACTCCCAAACATATCCTTCCTGCACATGCCTAATTTAGACACAGTCTGTTTCCAGACACTTTGATTTTAGTACAGAATAGTGAGGCAAATGAAGGATTACAGAATATTTTGAGTTGGAAGGGACCCTCTAGGATCATCAAAGTCTGAATCCTAGCCCTGTACAGGGCAGCCCCAAGAATCACACCATGTGCCTTATCAGTAGCTGTTTAAATTATACTAGTTACTGCAAATAAAACAAAATGTTTATGGCACCTACATTCTAGAATTTATTGGTCACACCTTTTTCTTCTGCTATCTTCTATATCTTGATACAATTTTCTACTTTTAGTTTAAAATTCAGCTTCTATTAAATGCAGGTTTTTGCTTAGACATAATGATGAACTTATGAAAATAAGCACGGTACAACACTTATTATCCAGCTGAAGGAACACTCTGGTGTAGTTCTGTTTGTGTTTATTCTCTCTGGGCTGATTTAAGAAGGAAGTTCTTGCTTGTTTGGGCTGTTTTTACTAAAATGAAGTATTTCAGCAGGTCAGGTCTGGCTGAGAGCAGCTATAGCGTGGGATTTCTGCATGCACTGAGGTGGTTTTTTTCCAACAGCCTGGATTTTGGGAAGAGTGGGCGAGTCAGGACCACAGGGACAAACCTTCACTCTTGGAAAGATCCCATTTTCACTCAGAGGCATCTCCCAGACGTGAGGATGACTTTGAGGAGGATCCCAGAGAACGGTGCACTGGAGAGCTCGTCCGCAGGGGACAGTTCCTGTGGCAGGGAGGATGAGATGTGCCCTGACACCAGGGCCCGCTCCCTGCTCCTGCCACACCTGCACCCAGGAAACTCCTTGAGCTTAATGAACAGGAGCAGGCAGGGCACCCGTCACAGGTGAGCTGGGAATTGTTCAGACAGGGGACAAACTGTGTGTGTGGATACCACTGCAGCTCCTGCTCTGGCTGCTGCCTGGAGGAAAGTTCTCCTCAGCAGCAGATCCCAGGCGTTTCCTGAGCCACTTCCCACCTCTGGAGCTGCAGGGGAATTGCAGGTTGCGTTTCTGCTCCTCCCTGGACATCAGGAACTTTCTGTTGCAAATCTCACCTTTGATAAAAAGCCAAAATAATCATAAAAAGCCTTGCTGAAGGACAAACTGCACAGATGTTCCTGAAGAAGCTGAAATTTTTAAAATTCTGGATATTCACATTTTAAGTGAGCTTGGCGTAGGTGTGGTTTGGGCTAAGCTTACAAAGGATTATTGTGCATTTCTTTCATCTTGACTCTCTGAATCTTTTCTAGGCTGTTCCTCCTAATTCCAGCAGTTAAGTGATACAGCAGAACCTATTACTTTTTAAATAGCAGAATCTATTTTCAGCACTGCTCCCTAATTCAAACCTTCGTGAACCTAATGAAAGATTTAAGTCTGGAGGCTCTTTAGCTTTTAGGATGGGAATTTGCCTACAAATAAAAACGTCAGCAAAGCCTTTATTTCCCCTTTGATTCTGCTCGTCTGGCAACATGTATTTGATGTTGGGATATGGGGGGCGGGGGGTGTACATACATATAATTGTAAGGGGAATGGAAATACCCTGGGCTTCAGCACAGCATGGACACGAAAATGTGGGATCCTGGAAGGATTCAGGGATGAAAACACTGCTTTGGGAGCACAGGATTTGTGACAAGGCCAAACACAGTCTTGGTTTGCTCAGCATTTGCTGCTCGCTGTGATCCACAGGCTCCTTCCCCCCGCACCCATTTCAAAGGGCTGATTCTGCTGAAATTCAAACCCTTTTTATGACACACACTCACAATGAGGAGTGCTTAAAACACTGAGTTCTAAGGAATTCCTCAAGCCTGACATCTTTGCTGAGGGATCCAGCCTGTTGTCCACATTTTTTTTTGTTTTGTTTTGTTTTGTTTTAAATTGAAACTCTGCCACGTGTGCAAGGCAGAAGGGGCTGAGAGGGCTAAAAAACCCCTTTGAGTCCTGCTGGCCAACCTGGGCACGGTCTGGATGGCTTTGGGCTTGATTAAAATCTTTGTTGCTGTGTTTTCCCTGGAGATTTAAACACGGAGGAGGGATGANATTTAAAAACGGAGGAGGGGCTGCCATGGTCTGCAGGGTGCAGGGTGAGTTATTGTCCTCAGAACAATGCAGGAACAGTCACACAGGGTCACTGCTCCTCCCCTCTGCAGGGCCACCCAAAGCCTTTAGGGTCCCCAAAAAAAAAAAAAATAGAGTTGGGATAAGCAGGAAAAGCCATCCCACCTCCTGCTGGAGTCATGGGACAGGAGCTGAGCAAAGCCAAAAGCAGATTCCCGAATTCTTGTCGGCACACAGAGCTGCCCACAGGATGTGGAAGGGGGAAGAGGGTTTGTTGGGCAAGAACTGC
>VXBQ01014366.1:309870-344271 GCA_013400175.1 Phainopepla nitens | reverse complement strand
ACCTTTCCCTTGAACATTCATCCTGACATAGCAGGGTTTTGGTTTTGGCTGGGGCCTCTGAATGTCACCTTAAAAAAGAGGGAAAGTCAGATAGTCATATTTCAAAGTTGCAGGTCTTACCAGAGAGGGACTGAGGGTTCTGTGTTTGTTTGCAGTTAGTAGTAAAGAAGGTTGCTCCTGCTGTGAGCAAGAGAACAAAATTTATTCAGGCTGAGGGTAGGCTTTGATTCAGAGAGGATGCCTGGAAGTTAGCTGGAGCACAGCTCATCATTAGCCATTTATGCATTCTTCTGCCAAGTAAGGTATTGCCTTTATTTTAATATTTATGAAGAAGCTCATCAACACAGAGGTACCTGATAGGTGAAACATGCCAAACAAATAACAGGTTACAGCAAATTAACAAATGATGTCTCACTTGGGTTTTTTTAATTTTTTGTTTTGTTTTATTTGAAGGCAGAATGTATTAGACAACAACTGAATAGGAGACTGACACTTTGATGACAGAGCAGAACTCCGGAAACACAAGTCATCTGAAAACCTGGGAGATGTGAGAGATCTGGTGATGCTGAACATGTGAGTCTTAGTGAAGCTGCCACAAGGCGAGTTTGATTGTCTGATGAGACTTCTCTGCTTACCATCAATTACTTTTCCACAAGGATGTCTGCATGTGCTAGCTTATTTGATACCATGACATAAAGCAAGAACTACCACTGTCACGCCTGAGCAGTACCACAGCAGCTTTCACTGTGTGGCCTTTCAGAGTGATGTGGAGGCTGGAAACATGACTAATATTAAAAAAACAAACAAACATATTTTCTTACTAAATCCATTATTTATATTTTCTGTCTCCCTTCCTAAAAATTTCCAGTAGAAAGTTAACTTATGACTAACACTTATGGGAGTTTTCTTTTTCAAATAAATCCTTTATTTGGGTATATCATTAAAGGATGTGTTGCTGTCAGGTCTGGCGAAACTGTAATTACAGTGAGTGCAATAAATAAAAACATAATGGCTCCACTGCATAAATAATGGCTCATTATCCCCGTTTTATTGGTGTTTAGTTTGCTGAGCCAATAAGTCCTCCTGCATTTCCAAAGAAACTGTTTGGATCTGAACAATTCTGCTACATTAAGTGGAAGAAACAAGAGGACAGTTTTTGTATAGAGAGGACATTTGGTCCACTGATAGTTCCTTGCATGGGCTTGCACTGCTGCTTCCCAGCTGAAGAGATGTGTCAGCATCCCACCTTGCCAGGGTGCTTTTCCACCCTGTGTGATACCAGCACAGCAGTTCACTGATTTGACAGGGTGTGCTGAGCCTGCATGGGCTCCCCAAATTCCTGCTGGGGTCAGCTTGTGGGGATAATGCTTTGGGCCTGGTCACATTCCTTTGTGCCATGAGCATTTATGGAAGATTTGCTCCAGCCTGAGCCTCAGTGCTCTGCCACCACTGTTCACTCCAGATCCTGTCCTTCCAGCCTCTCTGGGACTCCTTTTATGCTTCCATTTACTGAGTCTTTCCCTTCAACTCTCTTGAACACCTCTTTCAATACCCTTCAGTGAGATTATTAAGACATCAATGCTAGTTTGAAATCTGCCAGCCTCCTCGTTCCTCTTGCCTGCTGTGGGTAGAGTGTTAGCTCCTGTGTTTGCGCCTTTGTTATGTATTGACATATACCAAACCAGTAAGTCCAAATAAAGCTAATATTTAATACAGCAATCTGCATGGAAGAGTCTGAAGGTGAGGTTCTCTCAAGCCACCAGCTCACTTGCCCTGCTCTCCAGAGCAGGTGTGATTTAGTCCTGTGAGACAGGCAGAAAACATGCTCTAAATGTTGGTCCCAGTGTCCTCCTGGCATGACATCAGGCTCTGAAAAGATTGGACATTACTCTGCCCTTTTCGGCACTTGAATAATAACAACAAATGATGTAGAAACCTCCAGCTCAATGGAAAGTTTCAACATTCAAGCAAAGAAGAATCAGGAAATTCTCAAACCGAGGTGCATTTCGATGAGAGCCGGTTGTCATACAGGCTGCTTCTGACATCTGAGCTCATGCCGAGTGTTTGCTCCATGCATCAAACCCACCCATGGGACTGCTTACACCATCAAGGGGACAAAACTGTGTTCCAGATGATTATTCATTACTCTTTCAGGCAATTGCCTGCCTGAGGGGACGTGTCAATCAGCTCATCTTAAATGCAAGGCTTTGAGTGGTAACAGACGCATCTTCAGGCGAGACATGTAACCAAATTACCCAGGCATAACGAGTTACTGGATGTCACCCAAGTCACGGTCACAGCCTGTGCCCATGCTCCTTTCCCATGGTGAATGGAGCACTTTGCATTAGCCGTGAGTCAGAAGTGCCTGTGGACATTTTCCCTGGCCCAGTCAAGCACAGTGACCCAGTGGCTGCAGTGCCTCCACCAAGGCTGAGCCACCTGCTTGCAGAAGGAGGTTGTCAACTTCTCTGTCAAGGGCTGGAGCTTCCACATTTTAGATGCTGGCCCTCCAAATGTTAAATTTCCTTTAGCAACAGACACTTTCCTGAAACTGGTGACTCCTTTTACCAACACACTCTTCTCTCAGTGATTCTTGCTGACCTGGGTCTCCCCATGGGTGTTCTGAAACCGTCATCAGAAGGGTGACCCAGCCTGACATAGAAATGCGTGAATAACATGAATTTTTCTACCATTTTTATATTCTTCTGGGGTTTTCAGTTTAAATAGTGTTCAAGACTGCTATGAAAGTGGTGTTTTAGCACAGAATTCGGATTGAAATGCTAGGTTTTCTCTTGTATATATATTCTGCCTCCCTTTTGGGTTCTACCTACTGGATTGCACCTTGGAGATGCTGCATAGGAGTGAACACACTTCATCACACTCCTCCTTTCTTTCCTCCTATGGCATCCAGATTCTTTATTTTCATCCTACCTGTCCAATTGTGGATGCACCTTCCAGAGCTTACTTAAGCTTAATGGTAATTGCTTTCCTTATAATTGTGTTTTGCACTGAGGACGTGCCAGTTCTTTCCTAGTGCAAAACATCTAGGTTTAATACATTGCATTAATTTGTTTTCCAAGTGGTTAGATTTGCTGTAATTGCCTGAACCCCCCTGAATAACCCCTATTTGGGGCTTTAATGAAGAATTGCTGAAATGCTCTTCTGAACTCTGTGTATTTTTTTTCATGTGTGCTCCCATAAGAAGAGTTCCTTCATCTGCAGGGACAGCACTCGTCATCAGTGTTTTATAGGGAAGCAGAAATGAGAAATTGCCCTAAACTGTTACTCAGAACATTTTTTCAGATGGTGTTGTCATGTATCTTAGTAAGTTTTTCACTGAAGGCTGTAAATTATAGTGCAGAGAAAATACAAACCCTGTCTTTCAATTATAGTGTATCTCGGAGCTAGAAAAACCCTTTATAACAGTCTGGGTCATGCCTGGCCAGTCATGTGCACACTGCAAAATAATATATAAACAAATAATAAATGTTAGGCTACAATAACTTCTCTACTCTTGGAAATGAATGTATTCTTGGGCAATTACTGTGTTTCACCGGAGTTTTCGGCATTGTTCATTTACATCACTGTCTCAAAAGGAACTGTAACTCTTGCCTTCAACATCTGTAGTTGATATATGTTTTCCCTATATTGAAGATTGAGTGCCTTAAGTGTTTTTTTTTTCTTTAAACAGAAACACATATAGGGAAAGAATGGGACTTTCTGTTATCACTAAAACATTTAAAAATCAGTGCTTATGTAACTGCTATTATATAGTTCCATTATCACTTTTGAATAGCACATTACCAGTAATTGGTTTAAATTTTACAGCAATATCTATCTCACATCCATTATCAAAGCAGATTCAAAGAGTGCTGGCAGTGTGCAAAGACAAACAGAACTAATTGAATGTATATAGTCTCATGAACTGAGTTTTCAAGAAATTTACCTAGTGCAAAAGTCAGTTTGACTCTATCAAACACTATTCTATTGAACCACCATTCTAGGGTGTAGGTGCCCTGCTGCTGCAGCACAAGAAGTTTGATTCATGGTAGTTTGCATGACAGAGCACTTGCTCAAAACTAAATAAAAAATGAGCAAGGGCTCAGGATTTTTATGTAATGAATTAATATTTCTGACTCTACAAGGTTTTAATGACTGATTATAGTTCTTCTCAAATGTATTCAAGTTCAGATTGCTGTCTTTTTGAGAGGAATATATGGGGAGATTGACATAAGCCCAGGACTAACAATCAATGTAGGCTAGCAGTGATGAAGGGAAACAAACAAATCATTATTCTTTTTTCAGTAATAAGCATTAGATGACACCTAGATTCCCTTATGATGATGTCATTGTATACAAATATTAGTCTGGAGTTTTGTCAGCGCAGCAGACCCAGCAACCTTGAGCCTTCTTCTCAGGATGTGACTTCAAATGCAATAGATTTTAGCTAATTTTGTAAAATGAGGCTTTAGGCCTTTAGGAGGAACGATTTTCTCTTCCTAAATGAGGATCCTTCAGATGACCCTGCTGCTCCCTTGACTGGCAGAACAGACACAGGTCCCTGGAGTTTCTGCTCTGCACCACCAGGGCTTCATCATTCTCTGTGGGTACAGTAATAGCAGTGGCAGATGCCAAGAGCACTTTATGTGCATGTCACATGTTTTCTGAGCCAGTTAAAAATCACCGTTACCAGTGTCACCACTGAAAACTAATTGGATCAAACAATGTGTAATAGAGGTCTGTTTACACCATGAGCTTCTTCAAACACAGCTTTTGCAGGGCCGAAACTTCTTTAAACTACAAAGTGCTGTGGTTTCCTGTGAGGCAGGCAAGCAGCAAGTAAGGTTTGGGGGACCCCCATTGTTGTTTGTTTCCTCCACTGAATCTTGCAGAACTGAGCACTGAAGTAAGAAAATACACCTGTTGTCTGATTTTCATAGCTCATTCTGGACACCAGTCATGGCATTAACTTCTAACCATCTCAGAGACACGCAATGCCCGTAGTATGATGATCTAGAGTCATGGAATATCCTGGACCCAGGAGGGTCATTGAATCCAACTCCTGACCCCACACAAGGCAACACAAAAGTTAAACCATGTATCTAAGAGCGTTGTTTTGAATACCAACAGGGTTGACCTTCTCCCTGGAGATCTTTTTCTAGTGCTTGACCACCCCCTCAGTGGAGACCTTTCTCCTAATTTCCAATCTGAATTTCCTCTGGTGCAGCTGTAAGCCATTCCCTCACATCCTATCACACACCAGACAGAAGAGATGAGCACACCCCTCTACACTCCCCTTTTGAGGAAGTTGTAGACAGCCCTGAAGTGATCCCTCTGTTTAGTCCTCTCTAAGTTGAACAAATCAAATAGACTCAGCCATTCCTCATCAGTCATTCCCTCTAGTCCTTTCACCATATTCTTCTCCCTCCTTTGGACATGTTCTAATGTTAAAACATCCTTCTTACACTGTGGAGCCCCAAACTGTGCACACTCGTGAGGTGAGGCAGCACCAATGCTGAAAATAGTAGGACAACCACTTCTTTATCCAGTTGGCTATGCAGAGCTTTATGCTCCCCAAGATAGTCAAAAAACAGGGACTGATCTGTGCCCAAATAGAGATGTTGCCTGGTACCGTTGAAAGTAGGTAAGAGGAATTAAAATCCATCCTGACTTGTTCTTTCTTGGTATTATTACTTGAAGTGAGAAGAGACAAACACAAAAAAATAAAATTTCACCTATGACAGCAACATGGCAGCTGAGAAAGAAGAAACAAGACCTACACAACTCCCCACAACTACCCTCCTCTGCTATTTCCACATAGTATCTCCAGCCTTTCTCACCATCATTGCACCTTTGCTGCAGGATTGGGTTTTATACCAGGAGGTGAAGAAGACAATAAAGGGCTGCTGGTAAGACTTCCATGGTCATTGGATGCCTAGCCAGTATCTTGTGGTGGAGACACATTCAGTGATATAGAAAGGAGAAACTACTCAAATTCAACAATGATGAAAAAACTACCCTCTGTACTTCTTGGGTCCCTCCAGGATAAGCTGACACTTCATAACATCATTTGTAGAAAGGCAACTCCAGGTTCTAAAAAATTATGCTCTATTAAATAATTGTAAAATCATTTATAAAAGGTAAGAGATTTTAGAAGAACATTAATAATGCCTCTACTTCTGCTGAAGTCCCCTGAATACTACCCTGAGTTACAACTCATTCCTCTAGAGTACTCTGAGCATTATATATTTCTCTCTGGAATATGTATTGCCTTTATTTTAACTAAAATTATATGTAAAGCTAGATATTTTTAGTATAAAGACTCTACACTAATTCATTTTTCTCTTTACTCATTTCTCCTTCATTCCAGGAAAATAGGATCCTTCCTTGAGAATGTGGTTTTATTCACGGCATTTATTCTTCTGACTGATGAGGCTGATTGTGCTTTTTTGTGGGTGAGGAGCACTTACTTGAAATTAGCTACTTGGAGAACTCCATGTTAGAGATATTCTTCACCTCAAGTAAACTTCCTGGAGGAAAGAGCGACTAATCTTCGGAAAGATTAAGGGATGGGAGGAGAGAAAGAGAGAGAGAAAATAGAAGACTAAAATCACACTTAGTTTTTTTCATGAAGCACACACAAAGCACTCAGAAAGGGATCCAGTTTGGGCTGCCCATCACAACAGGAGGAAAGAGCTGATTCAGTGCATCCTGGTGCAAAAAGTAAAACCAATGTCTTGAAAACAATAAACATTTCTACTGCCTCAAAGAGAACTTTACATAAATTCAGTGTTTTAGTAATGCTTTGCATGTAATCAGAGCTGTCTAATCTTGTCAAACATTTGCCCTCTGGGAAACACGTATTTCCAACGAGTGCATCTGACAGGCAGCTCCATTTTAGAGACTGGCAGCACCTGTAAGAGCTGCACCATGATTTTCCTTCGAGCAACAGTGACATTTAAGCTGTTTTTGATCCTCAGGCAATTTTAGCTTCCAAGCATAGGGTGGTTTTTCCCCTCCTATCATGAAAAGTAATCATTTGTACCTCTGTAAGTTTTGTAAAACTGAAAACATGTTCACATTCCACTGTGCAAGGTCTTCTAAAACTCCAGGAGAAAGCAGCGCAAAATTTGCTGGGGATGCCAAAAAGTTCAGTGATTTGAGGCTTTTTTTCCTTCCCTAATTAACCAATGTGAAACTACGTTTTCTGTGAGGCATGTTCTTTGCAGTTTCCAGACAGTATCTCACCTTAATAAGCTGTAATTCCTGTCCCCCTTGTCACAAGGATCTTCCATTTACCCTTCAGGAAGTTCCCTCAGCTGAGGAATGGAAAGCCCTACGGCAAAAACGAGAGAAGCCAGAGAAGATGGAGGCATTTTACATAGCTGGAAGCATCAGGGCCATATCACAGCTGATATGAGTACATAAGAATTACATACTTTTTGCTTATACCAGTGTGAGCAGATGCTAAAATACACCCAGTGAGCTGTCTGAAGTTCCGTCCACTGACTGGGTCATGTAACCTCACGTCTGACCTCCTCCTGCACCCTCCTGGCCTGCCCTCCCTGTTCCGGCATCACCACCAGCCTTGACCCTCAATGTCCAGCTGCCAGTGTAAGGAGCTGTAAAGCTCCCCTTCCTGTGTTTTTTCAGGGCTGGGACTGATTCTTCAGACTGGTCCACATCCCAGCAGCTCTTCCAGAGCCCATCATTCCTTAGGAGTTGCCAGGAAAACTGTCAATTGCTAATGGGCCGGCAGCAGGACCGCCGGGAATAGCAGCATCATTAAATAGCACTTGCTGGCTTGCAGCCTCAAAAGGAAGATCTGAGCTCTGCATGTTCTCTACACTCCATAGGCACAGTTTTCCGTTGCTGTTGACATTCTTTTCCCTCCTACGCTCTTCCTGCTTGCTCTGCCAGCTGCTTGCCTTGCCCCAGAGATCCTATGGACAGGGACCATTCCTACCCTGTGGCTGGAGGAGGCTCAATTGGAGCTCAGCCTCCGCACCTCAGGCCCATGGACTCACAGTCTGGGAGGTAAATAAACCATATCATAACTGTCACCTTTGAATAACACAAAAAAATGTTTGTACTTGATGCCCACAGATTATCATTTCTGTGCAAAGCTGAAAATATGGGACAGATAAAAGAGAGATGCACTTATAAAGATTGATGATGTTTTTCTTTAGATCAGCTCATAAGTTTGTAGCCAGCTGTAAAAGAGTCGTGAGGGAAAGGTCAAAGGAGAGTAGAGTTGGGTGAATTGCCATTCCGGTTCCTGTCCTTCCCATGCCTCATAAAATGAAATAATGGTACAGTAAAGTGCGGTAGCAGCCTCACTAGGAGATGTCATAGCTGTGATAGCCTAATGAGCTTGAAATGACTGAAGAGTGTCAATAGATAAAATCTATTGTGGGAAAATTGCTAATGCTCAGCACAGCAGGGAAGCACTTTCTGAAATCCCAGAATGTTCATCAGTGACAGTTCAGACTGTAAATTCACGCAGTATAAAGGCATATTCAGTACTCTAATAAAACACATTTTCATTTTTATGAATTCTGAATATTGATTAAATAAAACGAGTACTAAACAAAATCAGAATGTAAAGTGTTATAAAGCAAAACATACTTTAGAAACTTGAATTTCTGAAGGTTTTGGGGGTTTTTTTAGAATTTTTCTTTGTAACATGGGATATTAGAGCAATTAAGTCCTCAGAAGAACATCAAACAACTTCCCCTGATTCAGACACATGGCCGAGCTTTATATGTTAAAAACTGTTTCAAATCAACTACAAAATCTCCTGCATCTCAGTAGCAGTCCTTGTGAATGGGGGTGAAGGAGCAGGTGTCATGGCTTGATTTTATTAAAGTTTATTGTGTTGCTTCAATTGCTTTCTCATGAAGAATCTAAAGAAAATATGTTTAAGACTGTTAAGGGATGGATGCAAAACTAGGTGCAGACCCTGATCCAGAAGGCATACAATCCAGAATTTACTATCAAAATGAAGGGTTCTTTTACTGTTCTGCCTCTGAATGCCATCGCTGAATTTACTGAGCTAGTGGGAGGCAGGCAGGACACAAGGAACAGACAGATAATCAATCACAAGCCCTCTGTCACTTCTTGATACCAAAAAAGGCAGTAACAGCACTGAATGCACAGACCCAAGTTCAGCACATGAGACAGTCTTAAGTCCTGCTTAGCACTGGTATGGTCCCATTTGATGTATAGACTTGGTATGGGACGCTGTGCCCAACAAAGGCATGGGTGACCAGAAAAAAGCCAAGAAGATACCAGTGAGT
Organism: Phainopepla nitens; assembly: GCA_013400175.1. Taxonomy (NCBI): domain Eukaryota; kingdom Metazoa; phylum Chordata; class Aves; order Passeriformes; family Bombycillidae; genus Phainopepla; species Phainopepla nitens. Next base: position 334,972 of record VXBQ01014366.1, on the reverse strand, counting down.
ATGGCAGGAGGTCCAGAAACCCTGTTTGTAAAGATTTAGAGCAATGAATTGAAGAAAGATGGGAATTGTGGTACCAAACACAGTTCAGACACCAATAAGAACCCAAGAGGAGGGTAGACAAGCATTATTTGTGTATGCAGGTGAACCAGGGTGGAGGCAAAAGTAAGGACCAAGAAGGCCTGAAGATCTCCCAAATCTAAGGTACCACACAAGTGGAGCATCACAAAGGGCAGAACATTTGCTTTTTCACAAATCTATTGGCCAAAAGGCCAGACCAAACCTTGTCCAGACCTGTGAGCAGGCTGTCCCTGATGAGAGGGACAGGGGCATGAGGCAGTGGTGCTTTCCAAAGATCAAAGCAGAACCATGGGTGGTTATACCACCCATAGTCTCAGTGCAGAAAAATCAGTGCCATCCATCTGGGGGCTGGTACTCAGGATTTGCCACTTGACTTTATTGAAACTGAGAGTACAATACAAAGGCACTAAAAAATGTCTAAAAACCCATTACTGCTATCTTTTCTGTAAGCCAGGAAAAGAATTCAAGTTAGAGTCTGAGAAGTGGGTCTTTTAAAATATCACAAATACACACAGCTTTCCTTCATACGCCTGCTTCACTTTCCAAGCTGTGTCTGACAAAAAAGCTGGTTTCCTTGACAACAACATGAAGCCTTTTAGACAGAGTGATCGCGCTGTATGGCTCATCACAACGTCCGAGACACTGCTACTGGACAAAGAGTACTCACTCAAAATAGGCAGACATCTATTGCAATTTCCTCTGAAGCTTTCCATGGGCAATGATATGGGTTAGAAACCAGGGGAATGTCAGGACAGTGAGTTAAGTATTTTTACGCAGGATCAAACAAAACACAGCGGTGCACTGCTGCTTTTTTTCTTTTTTTTTTTTTTTAAACCTAAGATCCTTACCTGTTTCTTGTTCTAACTAGGAGTGAGAAGTCATATAAATATATTATAAGAATTCTTTCATATTCATCTTTTACTAGCAATGATCTGTGTGATTCAGAGTATCATATGACACTGAGGTTCCAGCTCTTAGCTTTTTTTCAGGCACTTAACTCTTTTCTCCTGCTTTTTAGTCTGATGTAAAGAGCAAGCATAAATGTTGGCAATTGGAAATACAGAAAACTGCTGAGAGCTCTAATCTGAATCCTTTAATTTCTGTCATTCATTTTGCTATGTGTGTACTACAATAATATTGATATGCAACAGTGGAATTGGGATAAATTTAATTAACACTTTAACAGTGTAAACAGAATAAATTAATTAACACTTTTCTCATTTTTGAGTGCAAAAAGGTCTGGAAAGGAATACTGTCATTTGTAAGTTTAATTGCATTTTGCGATTTTAATAATGCAATTTTAATAACCCTGAGTGCAGGATACTCAGAAAACTAACTAGGTATTCAACTGTTTCCACATTTTTCAGCTTTTTCTGAAATGCCTTTATATCAGTGTAAAACAGAACAGAATAAAAAAAACCTCTATATTTTGCTGGGTTTGCTCTGAGAAGAAAACAGCTTTATAAGCCATAAGTAATTAGATCTCATTTTTAATATCTTTCTAACTTCAGTATAGTCATCAAAATTCTTTCCTAATTCTGAAAACTGCATTTGACGCTAGGAGTTAAAAGGTTTTGGAAACCAGCAGCCCCAAGCAGCAACAATCCAGCTGGTACAGGCAAGCAGAACATTCAACCTCTGCCTTCAAAGCAGAGGCACATATTTAGAAGGACACAGAATGGCTGTTCCCATTTTATCAACCTTGTGTTGCTGCTCAGCTCTTTCTTCTGTCATCTCTGGTCTCTCAGGGATAAATAGCTATGCAGAACAGAAAATTTGGTGTTAAAATAAGTGTGTCATACATCCTTGTATCAATTCCATCTGGACCTCGTTGCTGGTTGGAGACAGGACAAGGGCAACCATGTTCCTTCAGTTACTCTCTGATCTGGACATTGCTACTAAAACAGAAATTGGGTCAATGAAATAGGAGAATTAGCCAATAGAACAATTCAGTGCACTGGGAAATATATGTAAATAAATATGTACATTAAATGGTTTGTGGAGCAAACAGCACTTTTAAGAAAAGAGTAGCTGAAATTTGCTCAAGGTTACCATCTGATATGTTGGCTAGCCATTTTCTTCTCTTAAGCCAAGAAGGTGATGAATACAAAGAAGATAAGAAACCATTTACAAGATTTAGCTTCAAAAAAGTTTGTCTTTCATTAAAAAAAACCCAAAACGTTCAAACCCCATCCCTCTCTTTCTGCCCTGGTGAGCCTGGGACATGCTCTTGACAGCAATTAGTCAGATCCAGCAAAAGTAATAATTAAGCTTTATCCAATCTCAATCCAAACTCACAGTCAACACTGGAACGAACTTGATCCTGGCAACACAAAGTCCCTCCCAGGTTTCCATGCACAGCATAACACAACACCTGGAGTAGCCCAACCCAGCCAAATAATCAGCCCATCTCTGAGGAGATCCATTCAACACAAACTGGCAAAACAATTCCATGCCTCTATTTTGGTCACTGCTGCTCACTGCCTCTCCCGCATCCCATGGAGCTCTTTGCTCTGCAGGTCTGCTCTCAGCTCATTTCCTCTGCAGAGCTGTGTGAAACATCAGGTGCTTTACAATAAGCAAAGGATTCTCTAAAAGAAGAGGCACTACAGTGATGCCGGAAGCAGTGGTGGCTGGAAGCTCATTTGCTTCAGAAACCTGTGAAGATGCATTTAAATGTGGTCCAGAGACAGCAGGAAAAAAATCTCATAATCTAAACTAAAGGGAGAAATAACATACTGCAGCAGAGACAACGAAAGACTCTGGCATGTGCATCCAAAACACACAGTCCTACCCCACCCCTAATCTCCCTTGTGGGAGAACGATTTGTATGTACTCCTTTCTTTGGTCTGAAGAGCACAGATCCAAGAGCATTTCCATTCTTCCTGCATCCCACTGTTTCTGCTGTCATATCTCTTCTTCTGTCCTCTTCCTGAAACTGATACCATGCTGAACCCACTGCAGCAATCACAACTGTTATTTTACTCTGAGAGCTGTATTCATCATCAAAAGTTAAGAAGTTTCAGAGACAAATGTTCAGCTTGGCAAAGGCAAATAAACCAATATCTCTGTTTCCATGCTTTTAGATAAATCTCCCGTTAATGAGAATGCAGAAGCACTGTTGTGATTTTATCAACATCATTTAATTGCTAAAGGAGTTGGGTCTTCTTTCTGCCCTCTCTGCTCCCTTGCTTCCCAAAGGAGAGAAAAACAAACATACAGATTCCACATATTCCCTATGGGAGGGGGACCCTCTGAATAGAGAGCTGGAGGAGTCAATGACAGCAGTTTCCAGACACTGTGGCCCACACACAGATGTCAAGCTGGACAGTTTCCCATAGAGCTTTCTACACTTACCCTACTTAATCTGTGAGAGAAAAAAGCAGTAAAAATGGTTCTGAGGATTACTGCCTGTCCTCACTAGTGCAACAGGAACCAGAGTTTGGAAGCCAATACCTGAAGGATAAAAAAAAACCCTGAAGCACTAGTGAGTACATGTCCAAGTACAGCTTCTCCATGTATCGCAAGGGCTTCAGCAAAAAATTCAAGCCATTTATTTTTAAAATCTCAGCACTTATGGAGACCTATACCTGAGATATTCAGGCATATGTGATATGGCTATGGGCTGGATAGCCAGCTGAGAAGGTGTTTTTTTCTAGATGATGGAACCACTGGGTGAAGCAGGACATAAACACAAAGACAATGAGCAACTCTCAGGAAGACCAGGAACTGAATTCTGTAGGAAGAGGATACAGGAATAAATCTGATGATGGTGACAGCCAGGTGCTTCCCTCTGTTTTCCACTTCCATGTGCTGGAGTCCTTCTTCCTTTCCACTACATCATTCTGTTGCTCCCAGAGGTTTGCAGTATTTCTACTCACAATTTTCTGGCACCTTTCTCATTTGCCATTTTTTCTGTTGTACACAGCATGGATTTTCTTTGTTTCATCAGTTCTTCTCCTTTCTTGGCCCAGCGTTGTTCCCTGTCTGTTCCTGCATAAATTTATCCTGGTGGCTGGCCATTACATAAAATATTGTAGGAACAGGATGTTCCCTTGAAACATAATTAAGGATAGAATGTGAACAGCTGATATTCTGGCATTTTCACCAGGAAAAAAAGTTGGGAAAGCTCTTTCATTGCATGTCTATTTTAGATGAAAGTTTTGCTGGACAGAAGCCAGGTGGTGCCGTGACCCCATGTATCCCCCAAAGGCTTCCTTCTTCACCGGCTAGGACAAGAAGCATTCTCAAAGTCAGCTTCCCACTCAAGTGAGGGCAGAAATTGGTCTGTTTTGGTAAGGTCTTTCAGTCTTTCAGTGAAAAATGACATGCACTGGTGGGTCCACTACAGGAACCTGGCTTCTTGTGGGATTTCAACTCATTCTCCCACCAATCCTGTAGCCTCCAGGGCAGTTATGATGTGCATGGGGGAAGCTGAACATGCACAGAAAATTTCCTATAGGCATGACTTTGACAAAGATGTGTGGATGGGTGTGATCAGTCCTGTGTGAAGTCTCAGGACTAGGCAAAACCAAATATGCAACCTTTGGAACTACAGATGGAAGAGAAGGATAAAAAATTGGGCCAGGCTTACGATAAATTACGAGCAGTTTGGAAGATGTTCAGGTACCCTGGGAGTTCCCAGGTTATTAAACAGAGGCTAAGCACAAGCTTACCTACACAGAGAAGAGACACTCAAAATAAGCAGCTATTTTTAGCCTAATTGCAGTCAAAGAGAAAATAAATATTTACAAGTTTACTGCAAAGAGAAGCTAAGCACTCTAACATTTTCCTAGTGTTAATGGTAGCTGCTCCAGGACCAGAATTTTTTAAGAAGAAATTAAGTGCCTTTCCAGGTGCTGCTGAATGTTTCAAACAGTGATTCGTCTAGGATTGCTCTTCAGCCTGTGTGGAGCAGAGCCATAGGAGAGGTGATCACTGCAACTCTTAGGTTTATACTTAACCACATTTTCTTAATAAAAGTATTTATTACTAATTATATTATATATAGTTCTGCAATTAATGAATTCTCAGGCTGCCTGGCACAGGGTTGCATGTGGCAGATGTGTCTTTACATGGTGTGCAACATGTCTGCTTTTCAGTGGGTGGGACCAGAATCAGAAACAATCTGCCTCGGAATTCCTGGGTCTGAGGGATAGTCTGAATACTCCCACAGGCACTAACATGTAAAAGAGGGGAAAAGGCACAAGGGCCATGGACTGAAACATGCTGCTCAAGTGCTTCCTCCAGTGGAGCAGTGAGGGCTGCTCTGATGCACCACTGGAGCCAGACTGACATTTGGGATCCTACCTGGCTGAAGGCACACTGCAATTCACTGCCACTGCTTTGCACAAGCATCATATGAGCAACCTGATGAATGGATGGCATAAAGTGATCAGGCTGAGAGATAAGTCAAGTTTTATTCTTAATCAGAGCATTCTCACTCTTTGCTGTGTTTCCCCTGACTTGCTAAGTATTTCATACTATATGTTAAGCCAGGATATTAGGAATCAGAGGTGCTCTGGTCTATCTTTATAGAAAATATATTAGTCACGAGGAACACAAGCAATTGTCATCATTCACTCCACTCTTGCAAGTTCACCCATTGTGAAAATGTCAGGGTAGGCTAATTATATGCTGCATAATGTATTTGACCTACTCCTCTCACTCAAATGCACTTGAAACTATTCAGCTGATCCTAAGCAAATCTTGCAACGAGCACTAAATACCCAATGTTATTGATTTATGGTTTTATTGCTCTATATATGATTATAACCGTAGAACACTGTTCAATAGGTCAAGCACTCTCTTTGCTTAATTAATTTTTGCCATAACCAGCAACCTGAAGGAATGTTGGTGGAAAAAAAGTCTAGAAATATGCAGGCTGCAAACTTCATGGAACTAAGAAGGTATCTACACTTCCTTTACATCCTGCATTAATCTTCTGTCATATCCTGAGACATATACATTGAGTGTTTTCCTTTGGCTTTGTTGGAGAGATGCACATAATTGGAATGTTACGAAAAATTCTGTTTCTTTGTCACCTACAAATAACTGGACATTTAATCATAAATACACACACACCCCATATACCACACACCTGGTGTCATCCCTCAGTGCAACCATCCACCCTCCACCTTCAGGTAGCTCTGTTTTTCTTGCCCATGATACCAGTCAGCCATGCCGTATCCAGCTACATGCATGCTTCCAAAACTGCAGCATGAGACTGCAATTTCAGTGAGGAAGATCTAAGAGATTTTGCCCTATAGATAAATACACACCTAGGCTTCCTTTAACTTAATTTTGACAAATATTGTGGCTTTGACCTGAAGACAATTGACAATAGGGCTGTGTATCACTGCCCGGAGGCCCTTGCATCACAAACAGTGATCCCATTCCTGAAGCATGGCACCTCTGGCAAGTTTCAGTCAGTGTCAAGGCCTGTAACAACTCCAGTGAGTCACCTAATGCACTGTGCCATGTCTCACAGAAACAGCAATACCCAGCCCTGTGGGCATATCTGAGAGAATGGACTATGCACAGACATAAATTTCAGTGTGTTGGAGGATTTATTAGCATCCCACTGTGGTCCAGTCCCACCAGCCAGGCTGTCCCTGTGCCAATAAAGCTGCTTCATCCTCACACAGACAGGGCTCCATTGGCAGGAAAAGCTGATCCATGTCGACCCCCTTACGCCAAAAAGCAGCATGCTGCCTGCCTCTCAGTGTGGACAGGCCAATTTTCACATGGCAACCCTGCAACAGTCAGGTTAACAGTAAACTTATACATCTCTGATCTTTTGGGAGTTTTACAAACACAATTCTTCGATTTTTTTTCCTTTGCAAGGCTGGAGTGTTTTAGTATACATTAAATTTCTCCATCAGCGAAAAGTGAAATGGCATCTTTTTAACACTCTGCAGCAGAACACACTTTGCATGCTTCCTTTTTTTTATTTTTACAGATAAATTACTGGATTTTTTTATCCCTTAGGCACTAGGCACTATTCAACTTTAACTCTTCTTCCACATTTCCAGACACTCAGCAAATTTCATTGCTTTCTTTTCTTATTTATCCTTATTTGATTCTCCCTTGAATGAATGTTTTGCAGTTTACCCTGAGAGGAATACTTTTCTTCTCTCTTTCTTCCAGGAAGGGAATGGGAACTGAACAACATGGAAGGAAGGAGAAAGGTGGAGACATTCCCTTTTGCAGGTAGGAAGGTCACTGTGACATATTGAGATTTGCCTCCTGTTTTATACCCTCTTTGGACAGATAACCCTTGCAAATCCATAAATCTTCACAAGCTATTCCTTCCTGCCCGCCGGCTGGGTTGTTTCAAGCAGATACCACACTATCCTCATAAAAAATATATTGGTGACTTTAAACTGCAGGGATCTGCCTGGTAATGGCAAATCCTACTGCAGTTTCTGCAGGTCCCTCTGACCCAGGCTCTTGCACCTCCTGTTCCCTCTGCCTGCCATGGCCTGACTCTGGTGCTGCAGCTAGAGCCGTATTGTTGTCCCTCTTCCTGCCCACCATGGGTTTTTTCATTTTCTGACGCACAAATACCAACCTCAAATCCCATTGCCCCTTCTATCCTTGTTCCAGGGTGTCCTCTCTCTACTCAGATCTCAAAGCATCTTGGTTTCCCTTTGTCTCCTCTATTACTCTCTTAAAATGTCCAACCCACCCAATTTTCCATTCTCTCAAGCTGCGAATCTCTTTTTTCACCTCCACCTGTTGCTGGGACATTTCTTCCTTCATGTCCTCACACAGGATCACCTCCTTTCTTCTCCCCTGCGCCTCTTCAGCTCGGTTCGATGGTTGCAGCACTAAACCCACGCTGGTCTTTTTTGCATCTCCAGTGATTCTGGATCTTTTCACCCGACTCAGGCGGCTTCTCTGCATATTGAAGGCATGGCCCTCCCCAGCTTGATTTCCAATAGATCCTAGACTTTAGTCAGTCAACATTTTTCTGTAAATGCTCACTGCTGCCTCTGAATGGGCCTCTTTATATAACTTAATTCTGACTAATTTCTTAAGATTTCCTTCAAGCAAATACCTAAAGCTTCAGGTTGTATCATGTTTGCTCCTGGATCATGGCTCAGATAATTTACTTTCAGTGAAGTCGCTGGGTTTCAGGATATTGCATTTCTCAGCAGGTCATCAGGCTTTTTTTCACCTTCATTTTTTTACTGAATCAAATTTAATTTCTGAATTACTGAATTTCTACCGAACTAAATCAACAACTGATATTATTGATGGTGTTATTCCAGAAAATGCATTAATAAAACCTCCTAAGGTAACTCTTTTGCAAGAAGCTCTTTCTTGCTATGAAAGGAGTTTGTTATAAGCCTGACATCTTTCTCTGGCCTGTTACAAGATACACACATTATGAAGATCCTCTAATGAACACAAATCTTATTTTTTTAACTTTGTACCAAACACTTATTTTTTCTGCAACTCTTGCATTTCTGTGTACCTGTGAGTGACTCTGAGCTTTCATCTACTGCTAACTGCAGTGGGCATGTTGTGAAAATATATCAGCATGTCCCTATTAAGGCTGAAAGCAGGAGATGGCATTTATCCCTGTACTTTCTAATAAGACCAGAACCCTAGTCCAGAAACATCATGTCAGGGAAAAATAACATAGCTTCTCTAGCTCTGTTACTTGTTAAAACTTTTCAGCTAAAGATGCAGCTGTAAACAGACAGATTGAGACTTTGAAAAACTCATGAGAACAAATTTCCTGAAAGTCAAAGAAAAACTGGATGAAATACCACTAATATTTTAAGATTTTGGAGAAAGTAGTACTTGCTACAATATGTTTACTTCCAGAAAGAAAAAAAGATATTACTGTGGCTTAAATAAAGTTGTTTAATATACTCTTTAAAAGAATAGACAATAAGTCACAGGGAAAAGAACCATATCAGACTCAGGGAAAATATTCAGAGAGAGCCTATAGCAACAAAGTGTGCACAGGAAGTCAGCAGGGTGTGACCAAAATGTGTAGCTTTGTCTTTACTTTACTAAATGCAGGTGTAGAACAAGTGGAAAATGATGATTCTTGGGGAATAGGTTAGAGAAAGAAAATGAGAAAGACAAAAAGAACTCGATTACTTGAGGTTCTTTGGACTGCCAGTTTATTTTACCCTGGTTGTCTCTTGTCCTGAGTGTTATGAGAAAGTGACTTGATGCACAAGGTTGGATCTTTTGCAAGCACCATTTGTAGGGAAAAATACAGAGATGAGGAGAAACTCTGAGAAAGACCATGAAGAACATGAGGGCCTGGTCCATGGATACCATTAGGATGCTTGAGTGCTGTCAAAAATGGAGCAATGGAAAGAACAGTGAAACCTGAACCCAAGTCTGGAATTTGGAAATTTTCTTATGAGATTGTGAAGGGAAAACCTCCAGTTTTCTGGGTGCTGATTTGCTGGGAGGCCTTGTTTGAGAGGAAGGAACAACAAAACATCTTTCCTCAAGATTTTTCAAGGTAGGCAGGCAAAACTTTTTGTTACAGAGATTAAGAATCTCTTGGCCACAGGGGATGCCAAACCTTGTCCACTTTGTATTAAGCCTTTGAAAGTCTGACTTCACTTTTCCTGAATGGGCTTTGTTTTACTCTAGAGGTACTACAGCTCCTGACAGGATGGAGCACAACCCACAAAAATTTTTTCTCCCATTGATCATGGCTCCAGGAAGATTCAAGGGAATGATTACTGGAAATGGGGCTTCAGGAAGCCAACTGGGCCATGTGCCATTGGAGAAGCATGTCCAGGAGTGATCTCCAGGAGCTCACTGGAGATGTGCCTGAGCCTTGCTGTTGTTCAGCTGCCCAGCACCACATGGGATGATCTCCCCACAGATGATGAGAAGTATGAACCTGGCAGAATGCAGACTGGGATGATTGCAGTGACTGGGAGGATTGCAGTGCCTGTGAGTCTGTGGAAATCTGTCATTCCTTTGATCCAGACTAATGCAGAGAGCACAGCTGCACCAAAAGCTCTCAGCCATTGGCACCGAGCTACTGCTGTGATGTGCTTGCACAAGAAGCACATGCCATCTTCTGTAGTCCACTGTTAAAATATTAAGGACATGCTTGCTGATTAATTTAAAATGCTGTAATCTTTCACCCCCTTTAACAAACAGTAATGCAGAGAGACTGGTTTTCTCTTGGAGCACCTTGAAACACCAGCTGCTGTATGTCCCAGGTGGCAAGAGATGCTCCACCTTTACACTTTATCACTATTAGCAGCAGGGAAAGGATGGCACTTTCCTGTAATGGGAATTCTAAAAAAATCACCTGTATATTAAACATAGTAAGACAAAGGACTATGAAGACTGACATTTTTTTTTCTATTCTGTTGGCCCTATCCAGAAATATTGCAGAAACCACCAATAGACAATGGTAACTTGTATCCCATGGCAAGTCCACACCTTCACACTACTGACAGTAAAAGGGATCAGGGTGGCTAGCACAAACCCAGTAGTGTCACCAGACAGGGAATTGATGAGAAAGACTTCACCTCAGGTTGACTGTGGTTCTTTTATTTGATATTTTTCCCCCATTTTCCTTCAGCTGGCCTCTGATTTGCTCCTCAGTTGGACCTGAGGTGACCTGTCATTTCCAGGCTGCAAAGACAAGAAAATGTACACTGCTTAATCACACTTCTAAATGGACCTTGTCACTTTGCTGAATTGCATGCACTGAAGATGTCTCGCTGTTGCAGCTAATTCCCTGTACAGCACAAACAGCTCTGGCCAGCTGGCCAATGTTCATAACTACCTAACATTTATCCCATCTAATTCCCAAAGTGAAAGCAGCTTTGCAGTTAGTGCAGATCACTACCAGTTCATTTCTAGCAGAATAGCTCATCTAAGTGCTAATAGAAGTCGTCTTTGATTACCAGTATAGTCATGGAGATTCAGACTTCAGTTGAAGTAATTATTTCCTTCACCACCATAGACAAAATGAAATGGTGCTAAAGATTGAAAATGCATGGAAGAATATTTTCATTAAAAACTGAATATAACCATTTACCAATTTTAATTAGACTGGTACCATTTGCACTGCTCTAGTTAAAGATTTACTGGTATTTCTGGAATAAGTAGCCTGGCATTTATCATAACATCTCAATATACATTTGCAGTGGTGAGATAAAACTTGACAGGGTGTATTAGCTTGGTTTTAAAATGGCTTTTTTAATGCTAATTTAATACCTATTCAGTGTAAGCAGAAATTTACACCTAGCTTTGTGAGGAATTAAATGTCCCTCCTCTAGACCTGTGTTGTATTAGAGAATCTTTTTAGTGATAACCAAATGAGTTTCCTGCCCTGAAAAATATTTTATGAGTTTTCAGGGTTTTTCCTACTTTCTATATTATAATAGGTCAAGATTGCGCGAAAATTATTGGCAATAACAAATAACAGCAGAAAAATTAGCATTGTCTTAAACTAGCTGGAAATGCCAGCATCTGATTCTCTCTTTTGATGCTGGCGAAAAATGTATCAGTGATCCTCTGCATCCATAGTCCATGGCTCACTATGGTATTTGGGGCTCAATCCTCAGAACTTCTTGCACTGGTGCGTCCCTTGATGACTTCTGTACCAATCCTCCCAGGGTCTCTTCTCTAGATTTGCACACAAATTTTACCTGTGAACTGAGACACTTTCCTGGCCCGTGGGCATTTTCCACCAGCTGTAGTCCAGCTACAGCAGCTGTAGTCCAGTCTCTTCAACAAGAAGCTCTCTTCCTCATCACAGTCCTCTGCACACTCCTAGAAGTGTTCATGTACACTTTTTGGAGAAACATCTCTCGCCAAGTGACCTTCCAAAGGGATAAAATAATTCCCATGGCACTGTCTTTCTGCTCCTTTTTGTCCACTCACACATGATGTCTAAGCATCTCTTTTACTTTTTACAAGCACTAACAAGGGGCCATAACTATTTCTGAGCACTGTTATGCCAGATCTCTTGGGAGCGTCCCAGGTTCCAGTGTGCTTGTGAGCAGAGGCTCACCTGTGAACTAAAGACCACCTTTTTTGTGTAAGCATTATGATGGGCAACCCCATTTCTGCTGCACAAAGGTAGTGGCTGCACAGGTGTCGTCAGCTGCAGGTGGAAAGTAGAAACTGGTCTCCATGGAGTAAAACTACACATGCCATGTCTTCGCTGAGCTTTGTGCAGAAAGATAGGGAGAGAGCTTGCAGAGCAGCTGTCCCAGCGTAGAAACATTTCTGAACTGAGGAAGGTGATGTTCAAGGAGAAGCAGCAGAGGGAGGTGGAGGAAGGGCAGGCTGGTCAGAAAATATATCTCTTATTCCTTTCACACATCTTGGCAATCAGTGTCTTCTGAGTTTACATTTAAAGAACACCTTGTTTGAGATTTCTTTCTATATATTTATTAGGAAAAGAAAAAACTTTGTAATTATGGCAAAAGCTCTCCTTTCATCAGACACTACAGAGTGAATGAAAACATTTTTCTCAGCTCTCCCAGTTTCTTTTCTTTGCAGGTAGCAGTGAAATAACTCCCACAGTCTCAAAAGGGATGCCCATGCTCAACTGACGGTCTGAACCAGTTCTTGAGATTCAACTTAGGTTTTACCCAGGTCCTCCCCTTTTTCTTATAGATGAGAAAAAAGGTGGTTAAGTACAGGTTCTGTGTGCACAGAACCCCAAAGGCAAGCCAAATGTGACTACTGAGCTGTGTGCATCCCTTTCAGGCAGAAGGAATGGAGCTGAAGGCTGATTCTGTACTTCTGAGCTCTGTGAGTTCTTTATCTCTCTCCAGAGATACAGCTGTGACACTGCCAATGCAAAGCAGCTTTCTCTTATCCATACAGACTGTCATAGAGACAAGCCTTACATGTTATCCACATCCACACCATGTTTACATATTCCAGCTCTAGGTGCTGGGAGATGATTGTGATATATTTTTGATTTCCTAAGCAGTACTGCACACATGATCCTAGGAAGTGTCCAGTAGATTAGTGTGGGACAACTGCTCTTCTATCACCGACTTCAGGTACTTAAGTTATTTTTGCCTGACCACACTCCCAGACTTGGCAGCCCTAGACACCAGTGTGTTCTTGTCGTGGCAGCTGAGTCAGCAGAGTTTTGGGGCATTACCATTTACTGAGAATGACAACCAGCATGCAGGGGGGAGCCAGGCAAGGCAGGCTTGGGTGCTGCTCACAATTTGTTACGTTTCCCTTTCTTTCTGCTTCCTGAGGACTGACTCAGCATATCAGGGAGACCAAAGTCCTCCCAAAATAGCACCTTCACCTGCTGCTCAGCAGGCCCCCAGAAGTGCTGTACCTGTTGTTCACGAGGCAGTAACAGCTAGACAAGTAGCTCTTTGTTGAAAAGTTCCCTCCTATGTTGCCATGGATATGATGACCTGTTTCTAAACTCCTTTTTTTTGCCTGGCAATATAAGATCTCTACTATGATCTCTACATTTTGATCCATACTAAATATAATTTTTAATTAATTACTGTTAATTACTGTGTACCTTGTGTTCACCAAAACGCTCTGCAATTTAGTTGTTTCTGATTCACCTTCTGCCAGTCTTTCCAACCAATCCTCACGTTGAAAGGAGAAGGAAAAGCTGATTTGGCTGAGTGGGTTTTTCACTTGTTTCCTATTTCCTTGTTTTGTGCCACAACAACAGAGCTGAAATGTATGCGGTGAAAATAATTTACAACCATGTTCTCACATGCAAGTGAAAGAGATTCAGAACTTCATCAGTAATGCTAGAGAAAATTATCCATGCTAACTCTCCATTGTGTTTATTCATCAGCTGTGCTCTGTGCTTGTTTACCCAATGTATGAAAGGAACAAATTCTGGGAAGAAAAAAAAAATACATTCAGGTAAGAAAATGAAGCCTGAACTCCAAGTATCTAAGAAGTCATTGTGTGAGGGGATTGTTTCTACTTTTTTGACAAGTGTGATAGGTGTGTATATACAGACCTCCTTTAGATATCACCTATGACCACCGTTCTCCCTCTGTTATTTGTTCTTGAGAGTTGCTTTTCTCTGACAACAGCTCCTATTTAGGCAAGCAATATGAAACATCTGTGGGTGGATCTGAAGACTGAGCACATCTGCATTATTGTCAGAGTGGCCAAACACAACAGCAGAGTCACACTCACTTCTTCCTCTGTGGTGCTACAGTCCCTGAAATGTTCTCCTTTGCTCTCACCCAAGGAATTACTCCATTTCAAGCTTTGCCTTTAAGATGCACCACACCACAGTGGCAAATACCTTCACCCATGACATAAGGAGTAATTCGTTTCCTACTTTTCTAGAAAGAAGGCTGAAGCTGGACTCCCTATTGCTCCTATCTGGTTGAGCAGGAGAGAAGATAAACTTGGCTTTACAATACCTTTGTGAGCAACAGAGAAGATGAGGAGAGACATACTTTATTTTAGAAATAGTTTGTGGGTTTGTAACCCAGATGCTGCCATCCGTTCTCTCTGGGCTTTGACACCACGAGCCAGCACCCCAGGGAGGCAGCCTTGTTGCTCTCCATGCAGGGGATGGCATCCAGAGGACAGGTCATTTGGCTCCACACAAACACCCCAGGACATGGGCAGTCTGAGCTGAGCAGTCAGTTTACTTAAATTGGTGTTTCTATAACAAAAATCTGAACAAAGAGCAGAAGTGTGTGGAGGGGGGAGGGAGGGGGAGTGTTGTTAAAATGCTGCTGTAACTTAAAAGAAAGTAAATGGTTACAGTGCTTTGTGCACTGCTATTTGCAGCATCATTAAACCTCCCCTGAAGCCTTGCTATTGGAAACTAGATTTAGCCAGGGCCCATTATGAGCCCAGACAAGTGTACAAAATTGCCTGCTTTTTTCATATAATGATGCCTAAAATATTTAGACCTGGGTGTCTCAAATCAGGCATCTCCCTATTTACATTCCTAAATTAGAGTCCATTTGTTATTCATGACTTGCTTACCTGTAACAAATAGATTGGGTTGTTCATACAACCCATCTCGTCCTTTCTCAGAGGAATTTATTGTCATTAAATATTCCCAATTTCCCTGCAGCGCACTGAACTTTCTGTAACGTAATTCATTCCACAGGTTTTGACATTTCTATTTGTCTATCTCAGGTGGCACCTAAATATGAGAAAGGCACTAGCAAGAGTTGGGTTTTAAAAGTCCTCCTAAATATTTATCCAAATTTAATCAATTGCTTTTCATGTTTCTATAAAAACTCGGTATTGGAATCAGTATGTGTTGTTAGCAGAAGTTATGAGTTTGCTGAAGGATTACCTGACTGCATACAAAGAGTAAAGAAAAATGCAAAGCATTTTAAAGTATTTAAAAGTATGGAAAATATTTAAAATATATTTCAGAGATGAGGCATCAGGAATTTTCTGGCTGCTTTTTTCCTGTTATAGTCAGTCACCACTGAAAATGTACCTGCAGCAAAATTTGATCTGCTTAAGCCACTTTGTTGGTAACAATGTTTTTGTTGTTTGCCAAATAATGATGAAGCTTTGAGGTAGGAATACATGTTTTTTGGAAGGGAGGACATATTCTGTCTTCCATGCTTTCTGGTGCTCCCCACTGCCCTGTGTGTCCCAGAGAGCTCAGATGAGCCATGGCAGTCATCTGGATGCCTTTCCTTCACACCAGTGTGGCTAAACAATGCACAGCTGGGGAATGCAT
The DNA here is from genome assembly GCA_013400175.1 of Phainopepla nitens. Taxonomy (NCBI): domain Eukaryota; kingdom Metazoa; phylum Chordata; class Aves; order Passeriformes; family Bombycillidae; genus Phainopepla; species Phainopepla nitens. Next base: position 319,209 of record VXBQ01014366.1, on the reverse strand, counting down.
CTTTGGACCCCCAGAGAAAAGAAGTGATGGAGGCTTTGCAGTAAGGGGTAGCTCTACAGTGCTGCTTCTGGGATCTGCAAATTCCCTCCTTCATATTAGGATAGAATAAAATTCTTCCTAAGTCTCAGTATATCCTCCCTGACTTGTGAAGTCTAATATTGGGACACAAATATGCTGATCATAAGGTCATCACAAGCTCCTATTGCTAGGGGCTTCCCAGCTCTCAGCCAGGTACATCTGTCCCTCTCTGGGGGATGTCTCCATGAGTCCTGTTTTGCAGCACTGGGGAATCCTTCCATCTCCTCCCAGATGGACAACCCTGCCTGAATTTCCTCCTCCCTATCAGTCCCTGTTGCCCAAATCTAATATTTCTGATACAATTGATGTAGGCAAACTCAGCTTTATATACATTTACTGATGATGTGACTGAGGTGCTGTAGGGCTTACAAGGCTATGCTCCCAAAAAGTCCCCAAAATTCCCCTTTCACTTACCTGTGAAGTTCAACCACTTCCCAGGTAACTCTCATTTCAGTCACCTGCAAACTCCAGCCATCTGTGACTTGTGTCTGTGCTGGTGCCTGTGCTGGTACCTGCCACATCCAGCATGTTCTCTGTTGTGCCCAGCAGTGTCCCCAGTGCTGTTCACTCAGCCCATCCTCTGGCCAGGACCAAGCCGGAACCCCATGGCTCCCTGCAGCACTGCAAGGAGAGGAGCAGAGCTGTTCCTCCTTTCAGCTGGGGCAGGGCAGCAAAGCTTAGAGTAGGAAGGACAAAAAAGGTCATATAAATCCAGAAAAACACTGTTGCTCTATAAAATGAATGACATATTCCCCTCACTTGCAAAAGCTGACAACAGCAGTTTGCACAGGCAGGAGCCAGTGCAGACTGCAGCACACGACCAGACAGAGGGCCAGTCCTTTCTCTTCTTGGTCAAGTACATGCTTGTTTTCATACAGGAGGCTTATTCTCCCTTCTTTGCAGCTACACACCACTGAAACAGAAAGTATGGGCTTACAAATACTGTGTAATTGAATCTTGCTCTGTGTACTGTATGCTGTCAGTGGCACTGCCTTTTCTCCCAGCCACACATCTTTCAGCACTTGCTGCTGTGATTCCACGTTAATACCTCCGTCTGCTGCTGGAACGTGCACTCACATCAGCAGCTCCTTCCAGTAGTAGCACTATTAAAAATAATGAAATGTCAGGTTGTGCTACTGTGCATCTAGATCCATTATGGAAATGTGCTGCAGGACAATAGCAGCCTGAGTCAGTCCTCCATTCGGCTTTCAGAGGGAAAGATTCAGCGAAAGACATCTATGGTTTCAAAGAGCACTTGGGTTCCTGTCCACAGCTCACCTTTGCCTGAGCAGTGCTTCTCCCAAAAGATGTACAGGGCAACCCTTTAGTAAGAGAGATGCCAAACAAATCTTGCTTTTCTTGCGGTCCTTCTGTTGGTAGACAGAACCCCTGCTACTTTTATCCACCAAAAGTGTGTGAATTGAAATGAAATGAGAGGAAGTTGTAGGCTCTAGAAGGAGCAGAGTGGCATAAGATTTCAGGAGATTGAGATAAACAGAACTAATAATGTAAGAAATTAAAATTTAATGGACACTGTACAGTCAATTTTAAATACTGTTCACTATACTGCTGGACAAATCAATAATATTCTGTCATTACTGATTTCCACTGCAGATAGATGGAGTGTTGGGGAAGGAGCAACTAAATTATGTAGAACATGCAAGGAGCATGAAGAGTCAGGTAACTGGAATTTCCATGCAACATATGTGCTTGAATTCTCTTAAAACAGGCTAGCCCGATTGCACAGACAAGTTCTTTTCCATCTATATTATTCTTCTCACTGGGAATTCGCCACCTGCTTCCTCTAAATAATCACAGGCTAAATGAGATGAGTCTAAAGGAATGCAGGCTAGGCAAAGAAAACACTGCTTGGTAGTGATGGGGTGTGAAATATCTCTGAATTACATGCAGAAATGTTCTACCCACCCCATTTGATTTGAGCCTGTGTTGGTGTTACACAGAAAACAAACCTGGCTCTCCCTCTGTGATCCCACAGGATCTCTTGTGACAAGGATGCCCAGGCTGTGTCACTTACCTTTGTGTTGTATTGAATACTCATGCACACACACACACAGGCAGACAATCGGACCTAGCAATGGCATATAAAAGATATAAATGGCATAGACAATGACACATAAAGTTGTTTCTGAGCAATCTGGAATTCCAGAGGGAATCATCTTCAGATGCTTTTGTAGCTCTAGAACCATGACCCCCTTACTGAATAGGGCTGACCCATTGCCCATTCACTATTTCTGTGTGTGTAGAAGCAAGACATGAGAGCTGCACTGCCCTGCATGCACACCCTCTGTATTCCCCAGCCACAGCCATCAGTAAAACAGACTGATCACATGAGGGCCATGAGAAGCAAGCAAAGCTGTCAACCTGTCAGGGATTTTGACTGAGCAACAACCCTCAGCAGCTGGGATGCACCTGGTAGCCCATGCAGATAATCAGGCAACCATCAGGAACAAGCACAGTGCAAAGCAAACATTCCACATGTGCTTGAGAAACACATGATCCATAAACAGCCCCATTCCTAACAGTGATATATCTAAGCTGGGCTCTGTCACGTCAGAAACTTTATAGGGGAGAGTCAGCTCAGCTAAGGGGGGCAGTGCTATCATAAAGAACAGCAGAATCACAGCAGGTAACTTTTTGCATCACATGATGGTGCTGGGAATACTTATTTGACCAAGCCCAGCTGGAAGCATGGGAAGAATTTAATTGCTTGATTACTTGCAGCCACTGTTCTAAAACATTATGAACATTTTAAGAACACACGTTCTCAAAAACTCTGTATACCTCCTTGACCCATAAATTTTTCTGCACTGTTAGATCCTAATATGTAATTTATATTAGAATATAATATATCCTAATATAATTTTTGGTGATAAAACCCTGAAATTTAGTGACCCTCTAACTGGGCATTGCCACCTTTGCTGTGTTTTAGGTAATGTGAAATGTTGCATTTGTTACAGAAAGTGCAGGAATAGAACATAAGATGTCTGAATGGAAATGGTCTCTGCCCGATTTGTGATCCATGACCCCTCGAATTAAGCAATTTTTCTGATCAATTTCAGCAGGCTTTGGGTGCAACTAAAACTCTCGTCATAAAAGTACCTGAAAATACTTTAAATTAATCCAACACAGGCAGCTATATCAAATGTCAGGCTGAAACAGAATTATAGCCATTGAGTGTCACCTTCATTTCATCTTTTAAACACAGAGTGAGATACACCCCTATTAAAGGATCACATTATCCCTTCCTCTGTATATCACCCCTCAACATCATCAGTTAATCCTTTGATATCAGCAATGGCAGTGTTTTCAAACAGCATCCCAAATCAATGGTCCATCCCCATCACAGTCAGGCTAAGAACCACACAACATCCCCAGCTAACAGCAACCTAAGCTAAAGTTACAGCAACAACACAAAAACATACTGTCATGAAATTTAAAATCATCACAGGCATACCCCCAGGAAGCAGCATAGATACAATTAAAGTACTGCTGTGGGATATGATAGCAAAAATAAGTTTGGGAAAGTTCTTTGGGAAAAGAGCCACACACTGACTTTATTCATAAGGATTTTATCAACAATAGCTATTGCCTACAGACAACTTTAAACATGAGCTGCTTTGAGTGCTGAGTATGAAACTGATTTTGCTTTTCACCACTTCAGCCACATTTTTTTCTTTTCTGTGCAATTTCTATGTGTTCATATTTCGAATCATAACAGAACAATATTATTTGCTTGATGTCCCTGCAAATGTTTTTTATTAAGCTGAGAAGATACAGACTTCCAAGGTTTTAAGATACTGTTCCAGTTATTTCTTATCTAGAAATACAGAAATTATTTATGTGCATTTCTTTGTGGTTTTTCAGAATAACACTAAATTATAGAAAAATAAGAGCAGGGGAAATCATCCGGTCACTGTATGATAAGGGACTAAATTGCACTTCAGTGCACTCCTGTTTTAGCAGTGAAATTCTGAGTGTGTTCAGATGTACTGACTGCTGTACTGGACTCCCCCCATATGTACAAAATCACAAAATAACTTTGATAAAAAATTTGCATGAATTCTTAACAAACTTGGAGTTTAAATATTGGCTGGATAGTCATAAGCAAAGGGTTTGTAGGAGACATCCTGTTCTGTTCACTTTATTGTGAGTAAAAAAAAAGATCTTATATTAATTTTAAGTGGCATCTAAATAAGAAGTACTTAGTTCTCTGTCAAGAATAGTCTGTGTTTTGTATTTGATCACAGTTTAATCAACACTGAGGTATTTTATCCAGTCCAGACAGGAGCCCACAACTTTTGTACCAATAGTGAGTATACCACTGAAAATCAAAACTAGAGGTACATTTTATGAAGATTTGAAGCCCCTTGACCACATTTACATTTTTGTAACATCTTCTTCCAAATGTATATGACAGGAAAACTTATATAATTGTTCACCAACTTCCCATCTCTTCTAGGAAACCTTCTAAAACAGCCAGCAGAAGTGAATACCATTTCGTCAGTCAACATGCAGCATCTTCACACAGCATCTTTCGGTGATCTGAGCCCTCTGCCCTGTGAAAGAAAAGGGGTCCTCAGGCAGTGCACAGTGCCTGGCAAAAAGGCACTGCAGCACCATCGCCCCAGGAAAGCTGGGCTGAGGCAGGGGGTGACAGACACCTTGCAGAAACCACATCTCAGAGGGTGAGACTCTGGGGAGTTTAAGCTTGTATTCTGTAGAGCACAATTAGAACCAGACTGGCTCTAATCAAGTCAAAAGCCTGTGACAAACGTCAGCCTTGGAGGAGCACTGGCTGGGATATATCATATCAAGACATTGCTGAAGCGTTAACCAAAGCAGATTCCATACAAGCTGTGAGCAGTAAATGGACTGCCTGTGCAAGAACGAGCTACTGAGGTTGGAGAGGTGCAACAAGACAGCATCCTGCTAAATATGCCTGCAAAATAACCCAGGGAGAATGATACAAGGAGTAAGGGGGACATTTGCTGGACACTTACCAGTGTCACCGAGAGAGATGGAAAGAACACACCCCCAGTAAGGCACATGCACAAGATAATACAGGACTATTTTGAGCACTGTACGAATAAACAAGTCACAAAGAGGCTTTGCCCCAGCACAGCAGAGCCAGAAGATGCTGTGCCCGTAGCATGCCACAGACATTAACCCTTTGTCTGCTGGATGTGAGTGGGTTGGTGCTATGTCCTCTGGGCTGTGCTCCCAGACTGGCCTTTGCTGCTGAGCTGACACTGCAGTTGCTCTGCTTGGAGCAAGACATCAGTGACAGCACCATGCAGCACATCACAGCTCCAGGGTGTCAGAAGCTGCAGTACTGACATCCAGACGAGGAAGGACCAGAGAACAACAGCAAACTAATGACCATTTGACTCCTTCTTGCTGAGGAGTGTGATTCTGCCAAGTTCTGAATTTCAGTAGATTTATTAGGACAGCATTTTTAAAAAGGGCAGCTCTGCTCTTCCCTGCAGAAATAGCATTTGTTTATACCTCAAGGTCCCACTAATGGCCAGGGACCACCCACGAAAAACATAAGCCTGAGAATATTTCTGAGAAGCTCAAACATAAAATTACACTTTCTTTACACTTGTATTTTTGATATCATCTGTCAACAGTTAACTGCAGAAGTTAATCCAAATAAAAGGAGGATATTGTTTGTTAATTTGCTTATGAGAAGTAATTGCAGAGCAGTGGATTACTGGTTACTGACAGCACAACAGATCATCTTTTCAGAGGGAATTATCTCCTTAGGAAGGTAACAGGGTGTCATGCAGAGCTCAGAAAGAGGCAGCTTTGAGAAAAGGACTAAAAGGACTGTGGTGAGTCTCTCTTACAGCATCTCACTGTAGTCAGCACAAGGTGCTTCAGAGAGCTGCAAGAGCCTTTAAAAGGGGTTTTGAATCACTCTAGTGCAGGACAAGAACCTGTTTTAGCACAGGCAAGAGTGGTGCTGTACACAACTGTTTCTGAGCAGCCAGCCACCACATAAGGATGGACAAGTGAGTGGGAGCAGCCACTTGCTAGTACAAAATGGCACCTCTGGAACCTGCTTGAACAATATTTCCCTATTCCCTCCTAGATTAGCATTATCCTGCTGCCCTGGGATTAACCTGATTGATCAGCACTGCCTTTATCTGCTAGAAAACTGCAAGACAGCTGAGATTTGCACCCAGCTAGGATTTTATAAGATGTGCAGAAAAGTCTCAAGAGGTTCTCAATCTCTACTAGGTCATGGCTACCAGAATTACTCAAAAGTAGTGAGATTAATTTCACTTCACTGTACATATCAAAACGTTAATCATCTTTATCTCAGGGAGTCACTCTGGGCTCCCTTCTGACTCAGTGGAGAGAAATGTGCCCTCCAAAAGGCAGCTCATTTCATCTTCCTGCAGAGGATGCCTAAGATGGATGAGATGAGTTGCCTTCTGGAGGTGTCTATTTCTCTCCATTAGCTACACAGAGAGCCTGAGGTGATGTGCTTGCACTCTGATGATTAACTCACAATGTCAGAAGCCAAAGGCAGATGAATCCCACGTGCAGTGCATCAGCATTTGAGCAGCCAGCCCTGTAGACAGAGGGATGGGGTTACAGAGCACACTGTTGATAGCCACTCTGGTGGCTCCTTCTAGCGCTGCAGAGACGTGCCTGGTGGCATGTCTAATGACCACCTAGCAAAGAAATAGCAACCTACATGCAAAGAATGGATAGGAAAGGAGAAGGGCAGTACATTAAAGAAAGACAAAAAGAAACGTGTGCAGATAGCAATCAGCCCACAATTCCCTGCTGGGTGTTTCCTGCCCAAAACATCACGGCTCAGCATGACCAGTGATATCTGAATCATCCAGAACTGAAGTAAGGCAGATTGTGGTTAGCCCTCAAGATGGTCTCACACTACTTTTCCCCATGCATCCACAGTTCTGCAATGATAGAAATTTGATAGACTGAACAGATGCACGCCCACATACTGAATGCATATGAAGCCTTATCTGAAAGGCATGTCCCTTTCCATGGCAAGACTTTTGTGACAACTGAAAGGAAGCAACTCAGCAGGCTCTACATTATCTACCTATAAATATGCCCAGGAAATCACTGATGAGGTTGGAGGAGTATTGCTGGGATGCAGTAAGAGATGATCCAGTTTTGATGATTCCTCCCCACCATGCAAGCTGAGTATTTGTCCCCAGCACCACTTTGTGGAAATTTAAGAGTCCTCTTATCACCACTCAGAGCTGGGCAGATAAGACACAAAACTCTCTTGAGTACCAGCCTGGTGCCATAATTACTGACTAATGCTGCCTCTGTAGCCTGTCACAAGAACAGTTTTTGGCAGTCATTTCAGCTCCTTTCACAGTCACATGAAATTAATTTAATTAGTTTTTAAAATCTAAAGAATAATGGGATTTAATTGACTTAATGTGAAACTTTCTGGGCTGTCACTCCACCCAGCTTCCGATCAACTTGAAATCATTCAGCTGTGAGAGACTGATGTTTGTGCCTTTCATTGAGAACACTTTGTCTCAGTTAAAATCCCTCCTTCTATGCTTAATTTTTGCATAATATTGCTCTTATTTTTCAGTCTGTGTTTTCATTGTCTGGTATGCTGGATGAAGGACTCTCCATGTGGGAGCCACCTGGAAGTTTGTTTCACCTGTAGCTGCAGTATGTTAGGGGAAGATGGGTGAGATGTAGAGTCGCTGCCCGGGACGCACATCCGAATGGAGTCAAACAGCAAGTTTGCTGCTTGCACATATCTGAATAAATACTAATGATGATGATCACCCTGCTGAAGATTATGGCCCTGTTATGGCTGATGTATGAACAAATATCAGCCTTACCATCCTCCTCTAATGCCTAAACAGAAGTAAGAGATATCAGAAACTCTATGGGAAGTCCAAGACAGAAATTTTATTCAGCATTGTTGACCATAAAGAACACTTGTGAGTCCCATTCCTTTGTTGTTCAAAATTTGAGAAGTGTATTATCACATCGTTACTGAGATCCAGAGATTGCTCTTTATGTATGCTGTCTTTCACTCTCATGTTAGATCATGGACCTCTCCAGCAGACTTGAATACACTTCACCAGAAAGCACCAGGACAGATCTCTAGTTTTTCTGTCCCTTTGGTAAAGTGAGAGATAGGAACAGAGAGCTAGTGAACAGATTTTTAAACTAACACTCCACATTAAAACACAAGTTTCTAAAGCTGTGCATAATAATACCATTTCTGATTAATGACAACATCATTAGAACAAAGCAGAGGTTCTTTTACTTCCATTCTTCTTGTTTGCCTTGCATCCCATTCACCTTTCCTTTCTTAGAGAAGCAGAAGCCTTTTAAGACTCTCATGCGGGATTTTTATCCAAATTACTTGGTATGTGAGGAAGCTTCCATCCTACCTATTTGGACAGCAAATATAGCATCAAAGTTGAATTTGACAAAGTTAACACTACTAGTAGAAATTACGTTATTCTCAGAGAGAACAACTACTTGATTTCTAATCACTGGTGGTCTCTATACTCTCTCTGTGGTACTTCCATAGGTATCTATCGCTCTGTACAGTGTATACATTGCAAAACTGAACGACTTCTCTCCCGTGTGTTCAGACAGCGTGGACGCAACGTTACAATCCCAAAACACGCTCGCAAGCCCGCATGGTTCGCACTCCAGCCCCGCCTGCGCCAGGAGCGCATCCCCGGCATCGGCCAGCACCGAGTGGTCAGGGACGGACTGCGAAGAGCGGGCAAGCCCTGAACAGGCTCTCCCGGTTCCCAGACAGTGCCTGCATCAGGTACCAGCCCTCGGGAGCGCGCTGCCCGCCGACACGCCTCTCACCGTGCGGCTTGCCCGCACCAGGGCGGGCTGAGCTCCAGAGGGCTGATCCAGCGCCGCAGCTGGGCTCCAGGCAGGGCGGCAGCTGCAGCTGCCCCACGCCCCGACAGGGCGACGACAGCGCCTCCGGCACGGGCCCAGGCAGCGGCAGCGGCCGCGCCGGGGAGGAGGAGTGCCGGCGGCTTGGCAGAGCGGCTGCAGCCGGGGCCGGGGCAGGGTCCGCACGCCGCCGGTGCCCGGAGGTGCCCCATCGGTGCCCGGTGGCGCCCAGCTGTGCCCATCGGTGCCCGGCGGCGGTGCTCCCGGGCGGGCGCGGCGGGGCCGGGGCGGTGCCGTGTTGCCGCCGCCGCTGAGCGGAGCCGCTGCATCCTCATCCTCATCCTCATCCTCATCCTC
>VXBQ01014366.1:289940-309824 GCA_013400175.1 Phainopepla nitens | reverse complement strand
CCAGGGGGCGGGAAGGCAGCGGGCGCTGCCCGCGGTGGCGGCGCGCCCCGAAGTGGCTCCGCACGGCGTTTCCCCCCACCCCGCCCGCTGCCGCCGATAAATCCCAGTGCCGGGGGCAGCGTGGCACTTGGCGGCTGCCGCGCTGCGGGGAGGCGGCGGAGCTCGGCCCCCTCCCCGCGGCCGAGAGCCCCGACAGGGGCGACAGGAGGTGCAGCCGCCGGAGCTCAGGTGAGCGAGCGCCCGGGGCTGGGGGCGGCGGGAGGCGGAACGGGACCGTGACCGTGCGGGGGTCGTAGGGAGCCTCGGGAGTGTGCGGGGAGCCTCGTCTGGCATCCCCCGCTGCTGCCTCGAGGGGACCGGCTGCGAGGGGCAACCCCGCTAGCCCAGCGCCGGGCGCGCAGCAGGATACTGCCCCGGGGATTCTCTGTGAACCGTGAAGTTTTCCTTCGTGAGCTTTGAGGCGGGGTCCCGGAGGGTTCCCTGAGGGCTGCGGAGCTCTGCCGAGGACCGTGGTACCGCGGGGAGCTCGGAGAGGGGGTGAGCGGCGGGCGCACCCCGCCCAGCGCGGCTTCCCCGCGGCGCCCGGGGCTCCCGTGGTCCCGGTAAGCAGCGTGCTCTCCGGGGTGGTCCGGGCATCCCCAGTCTCTGTTCGTGGTGCTGTGAGGTCCTCTCGAAAGGCAAAAAGGTCAGCGTTCTCCCTTTGCTTTCTCACACCTGAATGGGGGCTGAAATGTGAAATGATGCTCAGGATGTGAAAATAGTTATTCTCAGAACTGTACGAGGTAGACTGTATTCCTTGCTTCAGGAATGGACCTCCGGGGGTCCATTAAATGCAGGTGTTGAACTGTCCATCTACCTGATAGTCCTTGTGACTCAAAACGAGCAGCAGGTGGAATCGAGACCTTGATTTGGCTACAGGTTCTACAGTCCCTCAGTATCTAGAGAGAAGGTGTGCCGAGAAGAGGGCTAGTTCATTTCATTGCTTGTAACCAACCTTGCACTCCAAGTTTGGGTCCATGGTGACTAAATAACGTTATTAACAGCATAAGGCATTTAATTTGTGTTTAGTTATTTCCTGGTGGCTGGGAATCTTACAGAAAAAATTCTGAAATGTTCACTTTCAAAGGATTGGAATTGCCATGAGATCATACATTCAAAAAACTAAAGCTCTAAGTTAAAAAAAGAGAAAAAGGAAAAACCCACCAAATCTGCACCTCTAATGATGCACTACTTTCCCATAGAGAGACATATAAAAATAGCATCAACCCAGCAACTTGCTTGTTAAATTCATGAGAGGGCTTACATACCGTGGGCTTCAGTGGAATTACTCAGAAGCTAAAGGCGAGGCTGAAGGCAAATGTGCTTCTGTGATTCCCCAACCCGGGGCTTAAGTACTGTTCATTGAAGTATTCAGCCGCATGAATCACAGTCATTCAAAAGTTTAAGGCAGACCAAATCAGGGAAAACATGGATTGAACAGCATTGTCTGCCTCTCTGCACAAGAACTAGCCCTGTGGATTTTCCCCGGTTTTTTTTTAGAAGGTCTCCACGTACAGAATGAACTGTTCTTGACTGTCTTGAAATGCAGATTGCAATCTCTTAAGAGCCAGCAGGCTCTTAGCCATGATCATGGATTGACTTCAGCTAACCTTTGCATTGCAGTCATCTCTCAAACTTTGGGACTTGAGAGGGCACTTTTCCTGTGATCTGCCCAATTTAAAAAATACAAGCACACATAAAATCTCTTATTTGTTAAAACCGTGATCTGCAATTCATTTATAAGCCCCAAAAGCATAGATTGTCAGGCACCAGATACACAGATAATTTTCAGAAACAAGAGCACTTGCCAGCATGAAAAAAAGACATTATACAATCAAGATGTCCAAAGAGTAGCATTTATTCCTAAATAGCTTCATTCTTCTGTGAGGTACTCTTGGATTCCTCTGAAATTAGAGACAATTGTACTTAACTGTTCCCTGTTTTTCCTCTATTGACAAAGCCCTGTGCATGCTGAAATAATCTGTATCTTTGGGTATCTTCCCATTCTTTTCAGGATGCAGATAAACGCGCCTATCTTAAGAGTTTTAATAAAGTTAAGATGTATGTTTGCTTGTATTGTTATTTAACAACTTCAGGAGTGTACAGACAGAGTTGGTTTTGCTGTTCTGAGCTTTAGCATGTTGCTGTTGATAATGTGCCTGTTTTGTTGTTGGGGGCAGTTTTTGGAGTTCTTTTCTTTTTCTGTAAAACCCACCAGCTTCACCAAGTGGCCACCTAAAGACAGGGGATGTCAGCTTTAAGATTTGTGTTTCCCTGGTCCAGGTATTTCTGCTGAAATCCTGGTGCCCCTTGCTGGCTATTGCATCAGTAAGTAAAGAGGAAACTGGCAGCATCCCCTTTTCTGACTGAGGGGTTTGGATTTAGCATAACCCCCCTGTAAGAATGATATGTTTAAGACATAAGGATCTCTTTCAGGACACAATCAAAGCAGTCTTGTATATTAAAAAGGGGGGAAAAAGAATCTCAACTCAAACAGTAAGAAAAGCCTTAAGTTAGTTGAAGGCTATTTGGAGAGTCATTGGTCAAACACATGGAGTACACCAGGAGAAAAAGGGTCACCAGGCCAAACTCATCTCCATCGAATTACATTAAGTCTGTCAAACTAATCCCTGCCATAATTTGACTGAAAGTATTTCTCTGGATCTTCTTTGTGAAGTGACTAGTGTATTAAAAAGGCAAGCACCTATTTCTCCACATGCTCATGTAAATATGTCTGTTTATGCACAGCCCTCTCAACAGTATTTGGCCTGTGTAAAATGAAACACCTGCCCAAGATTTTACTTCTGCAAACAGCTGGTGGATTAGCCCTCCTAAACCTTTTAACACAGATAATTTTGTGCTTTTGACAGTCCTGGCAGTAACAAATGTGGGGTCTGTGGAGGTCACTGTGGTGGGAAGTCCAGTAGGTGCAGATGAGGTCAGAATTTGAATGTTACTGAGGTGAAGTAGAGATGTGATCTGCAGAAGTGAGTTCAGGAAGGCCAGGTAGGGAGCATCATGCTGAGCTGGGAATAATCTGCTGCACAAATAGAATATGGGAAGCAGCTTGCCTGGTAGCACTTCTACCAGTAAAAAAAGCAGTGCTGAGAGAAAGCTAGATCTTTCACAGTGCTGCACAAGGAGGATTGCACCCTACAAAATATGTGGTGGGATTTGGTCCCACAGCTCAGTGTTGGTGGGGTCTTGGCTGAAGAGCCTACCACTTGGGACACAGCTGTGAACTACCTGGTGAAGGTGCAGGGAAGGGCTAAAAAAGATGATCTGAGAGAGATTAATCAGGCTTTTTAACCTCATGAGTGAACTGAAGCAGAATGTGCTTGTAGCCTCCAAATTTATACGTCTGCTCCAAAAGGAAGGGAGCTACCTGCTCCCTGTGCAGCCAGCATGGACTCAAGCACCCCTGTAACCATGGTGTTGGACTGCTGAGAAACTTCCCATAGGGAAGCAGCAGTTGTACTCCTATCTGGGCAAGGAACTACCCTGAAAGAGTCCCAGGTATATCCTGGGCTTGGGCAGAGCTTGGCAAGGGTGCTTTTGTAACAGGGAGCTTCTCCTACAAAGGGATTTTTTTCTTCAGTCCCACGGACAGCAAAGTCATCTTGGGCAAAGCAGTTTGGGCCTCTACACTATTTAGAAATGCAGTTAGCAAACTCATCAGCCCCAACATCTAACTCCTCTGCTCACATGGAACTACACTTTTCCTTACTGTTTCCTCAAATGCAGAATGGGAACAAGGAGCCAAAATTCTAAAAGTAAGGCCACCCTAATGAAGACCAGGTTTAATCTTACAAATGGCAGTTGCCAAGGTTGTGGCTGCTGCAGGGGGCTTTCTAAATGCTAGTTTTCCCTCTGTTGTCTTTGCTGGCTGGATCCTTTTGCCCAGTTTGCAGCTTCTTGGCAAAACATAATCTGCCTGCTCTCCCTGGACCTGCAGGGAAAATCCTCACCACATGACTGCTGGGGCAGGGGACCTGTCCACTCCTGCCTCTGCTCTGGACACCATGCACATTGCCAGAGCTTCCTTCTCCATCACCTATAAGCACCCATTGCTAGGCACTTCCCTTCCCAAAGGGCCTGTGGGACATGGGGTGCAGCTTCTTCCTGCTCAGTCCCATTCTTGCAGAAAGACACAAAGGAACATCTCTTTTGGGAGCAGGCAAATGAAGTCTTTGTCTGTGCAGAAGTTCATAACAAAATTGCCTTTAAGGGTCACCCATGTTCTCCCAGTGGTCTGTCTGGGATCCTAAAAATGAAGGAGTTTTTGGTAGCACCCAAACCATCATTCAGTCTCTGCAGTACTATCAAAATGAACACAGTGGTACCATATCAGCAGCTCATCAAAAACAACTTAAAACATTGAGAGGGCAGCACACTGCTAGTCCCCAGCATTGTCACTTGGTTACTACCACTGGCAACCCTGCTCCTTTACAAATCTGGCCAAATGCCATGGCTTCAGCCTGGCAGGGAACAGGATGCACTGAGATCTTTAGCATCGCACTTGCAGAATTATCCCCTTTTCCTGCAAGACTTTCCAGGTTCAGATATCCTGGAGGAATATCATGCTGACAGCTTCTAATTATGCTGCTGGTTGATTACCAATTTATGCTCTTTTAAGAGCTAAAAGTCAAGGAAGGCCAGGAAAGATGCCTTTCCTAGCCCACATTTCAGATGAAGTGGCATCTCTTTGGCAGAGCCGTTCCGAGGAGGGGGAGTAACACACATCCACTTCTCCAGGATGGACAGCCCCCAGTCCCAGCATGGGCTGCCTGAGCCCTTGACTGTTTCCAGTTCCTCCAGACACCCTCTTTTTGCCTCTGGGTGTTTTTGCAGCTACCTATGCTCTGGCAATATCTCACAATTTTTGACTTTCAGTCCAGGGCCCAAATACACTGGGCTCCAGATCCACCTCTTTTTTTAATCTGTTTGGAAAGATTTTGGTCTATACTTACAGCACAAGCAGCACAAAAAGGCAAGATAGTTTTAGACCAACACATTTATTTACTTTGAGATTAACATACTCCTCCCCACAAGCTAAATTAGACAGATATTCCTGTTACGGTTTCAGTGGTTCTGTTTTTGGTGGGTTTTTTTGTTTGTTTGTTTTTGTGGTTTTGTTTGTTTGTTTGTTTATTTTTTGTAATTAAGCAGGCCAGGCTATCTGCTGTCCCAGATAGCAATTGCTATCTGCCCTCCTGTTCTGCTCTTTAGTCCTTTTTTTTTAATTTTCTTTTTTTTAATACCCATTACAAATACTCATATAAATATCCATTTCAAACTAAGATAAGAGCACACAAATGGGATCCCACATGGCAAAATGCTCTCTTGAATCGTGTCCCATGGGCTGGACCCTATACTGCTTCTGTCTTACAGTGTCTTTCCTGTAGGAGACAAATTTGAAGCCAAGCATATAAACTAAAAAGCAACATTTAGAAAGATTTATGATCCTGTTTCATTAGGGGTGCACATGTGGAATTACTCCCTGCCTGAAAACACTGACTCAGAGCTCACATGTAAATTGCCAGGATAATTCCACTATTCTGTGTTTCACAGAATTGAATGTTCCATGCCTTGCTTCAAGTGTTTTGTTGATGAAAATCTTTCCATTTTCTCTAAGAGAGAGTTTTTTAGACTGTTAAAGTGTAAGTATGCTGTCCTGACTTACCAACACACAATGACTGTGAGTCAAATTAATATCTTAATTTTAAACTGGACAGCTTCCTATCAACACTGCTCTGTTCTTGCAGTAATGCTTTTGAGCAGTAGCATTTCTCATATGTGTGAAGTGAGGGGAAATTCTTGGAACTTAGCAAAGCTGTATCCATGCTGTGTCTTAGCTTCATACCCCAAAATATCCAAAGATGCAAAACCTAAGTTGGCTGCCAAGCAAGACCCTGTCATGAGTGTGGGTGATCATAATACACAGGCATGATTCACATGTTTATACAGCAAATAACCAAATTTTGATCTATTTACAATGACATTTCATTAAAGGACATTAAAACAAAGTGCTTTTTAAATTGCTGAAGTAGGTTAGTAGTTAGTATCCAGTTTGGAAAGGGAGCAACATCTGAAATGGGTTACAAGCAGGCACACACATGTTTTGTTTATTAGATATTTTCCAACTGATTCTGCCAAACTTGTTAGGGTCAGAACAGCCTGACCAGAGTGAAGTGGCCCAGCTGGGTACATGCTGTACCCAGCCCTGTTTGACACAGCTTGTGTGTTGGCTGTCACTGCTCAGGTGCTTTTCCATGCAATTCCTGTTTCCCTGAGTTGTGACAGTCAAGTATCCACCTTTCTCTTCCTGGTGAGACTAATGCCTTTCTAGCTGTTCTACCTCATAGGCCAGCAGGCAAGTGGTCTCACAGAGGGGTAAATACTGGATAAAACTGTTTTGCGCAGCGTGAATGTGAACTTCACAGCATAGAGACAGTTAAAAATCAAATTATACTGTGCATTATCTTCTTGAATTAAGAGCTCAGATTATCACTGGTTTCATTTACTGGACTGAAACAAAGATCTGAAAGTCCTGAATAATTGGACAAATTATACATTTGAGGCTGGTATGAATATAATACTCACCTGAGTTACAATTGCACTTTTCTGCTGTATGTGTCTATGAGCCTTTCTCTGGGCTGCATTTCACATAGCAGCTGTTTGCTGAGCCTTAGAAGAGCTTTCAGGGATATTAAAACACAGTGTTCCTCTGAAAAATAGCAATCATCTTGTTCATATTGGAATTCCTCTCATGGGTCCTCAAAAAATTCACCCACTGGACACAAGGAAGGGCTGGGGGAGGTCTCAATAGCTATTAGAGCCTTTTGCTATTAGGGAGCCTCTGGTCTCCTTTTTTGGATATTTTCCAGTTGTCAGGTAACATATGGACACAGAAGAAAAAGTCCCCTTCTTACAGAGAACAAAACAAACAGAAAAAGTTAGTAAAAAATAGTAATAAACTCTTATTGTCTTATGAGAAATAGTAGTTATCTAAGAGCTTTACAATTTGTGCTTGAAGAAGACTTTCTGTGATGGGACTGTGCTGCCTGAGCCTCTGTGGGATCTGAGGGATCCAAAATGCTGTTTGGGCATAAGGACTACAGACAGTCCTAGTTGCTCCTACTTGTGGAGAGGTTTGGAACAAGAAAGCAGGGAAATTTCTACACAGAATTTTTATTATTGTTAAAGAAGTGAAACAAGCCCTGCATTTAACCTCTTATGTTGATCTCTGTCCCGAGGAGTTTGAAGGAAACACAGACTTTCTCTTCTCCCTGGTAGCTGCAAAAATGTCTGTGAAAGACACATGAAAGGGAGAAATCTTCCATGAACAACCATTGTGTCAAATATGCTCTGAAAACCTTCTCATATTAAATGGAAATTGACACTTCTTAATGACTTAGTGTAGGCCAGTTGTCTCTTAGAAAAGGCTACAGTATTTAGTGTCAAAATATCAGTTTTCAGTCACTGTTGGTTTTAGGCTCTGACTTATGATTAAACATACATACTAAGCTGCTAAAAATAAATACATATCATACAAAAGTAAAGCTTGCTTGTTTCCGAAGTATTTGATAATAGAAGTGTTTGCAGACACTTCACTAAAAGAAAAAAAAAGCTCACACACAAAAAGAAAAAAGGAGAATACTTGTCATATTTCACAGAGGAGGAAAAACATGTAAAGAAAACTAGATACACTAGAGATTTAAGCACAGCTTGCTTTGAGGCAAGTTTGATATGTAGGTGGGTGATAAATATACTGGGATTTACTGGTGGAGGTATTTGTAAATGTTTTCACTTGCTGTCAAAAAGCACAGCATGGATGTTTGGAAACTTACAGTCCTGCAGTTTCTGCTAACTGTTCTTGTTAATAAGTGCTAGCAGAGAACCCTGCTCAGTGCTGATGAAGAGCAGGCAGAAGAACAAGTGAGAACATCCTGGACAAGCCTTAGGGACATCCAAGCTCAGGGAGGGAGATGAGCTTGAGGCTCATGCTAAGGCACCACCTTGCACTACCAGGAAGGACTAAATCCAGAGCATAGGCAGGTCCAGACACCAGGGCCAGGGGAGAAGCAGTATATTGGAAGAAAAGTATCCTGCCAATTTTCTTGAGTCTCTGCTGTCTCTACAAATGTACTGCACACGCTTTGGGGTTTTGTCTGTGTCCCTTAGGCACTGTGATGTCCACTGGAACCAATGTAAATGCATTTTTAATATAAAATCAGGGAAGAAAATGTTACTTAAATGTCTTCCACGTCTTATTAAAACATTTAACTTTTCTTGAGCTCATTTCCTTTATTTTTTGGTTGTGGAGGAAGTTTTCCAAGTTTAAATTCTATTATCCTGGTGCCTGTATAGTTGGAGGAATTCAGAAGGTGTGACTAGATCCAAGTGCAGGCTCTTCCCCAAGATATCCATATGTGAAGGAGCTTTTTCATGCCCTGTATATGAGATCCAGGTAGTCTCACTTAAAATGACCCTGTAGCTTTTCCTCATGGACAGAGTGAGCTGGCAACCATCACCATCTGCTGGCCACACTCAACACCATTCAGTAAGGCTTGTGACCGGGGGACAAGTATCTCACTGATCCCTGTCATATTCACTCTGGCCATCCCTTGCCAGTGATGCTGCTTGGGATCAGAGGAGGATTGGGAAAAACCAGGGATTGAAAGGATGGTTCCAGAGCAGCCAAACTTAAATGATGGAGAGAACCCTGAGAGTTTGCCACCTTAACTAAAGCAGAATGACATTGAGTTGCATCCATCTCCTGTGCTTTACAAGTGCTCCAGGTGTGACCAGCTCCTGTGTCACTGGCCACCCCCATACAGGAACATTCCTTTATACACATCCAGGCATGCTCCTTAAAATGCTCGTGGCTCTCCCTGCTGTGCAGCTGTGCCCTGGGACCTCCAGATGCACCACCGCCAGAAGCAAGCAGTAGAGCTGTTACCACACAGGCTTTGGAGCTCGAACTTAGAATGGAAAACGTAAAAGTCGGTTAAAAATGCAGAGGCTAGCATTTGTCTCATCTTGTGGTTTAATTTTTACAGCACAGCTTAATTTGGTCTTCTCTTTTTCATGTACAGCACATTCTAGTCAGCCTTTTAATAAGAAATTCATCTAACATTAAGAGTCACAGTAAAATAGTCCTTATTTACTGATAGATTTATAGCCCAGAATCTTGCAGACAGCACTCTGTGAGCGGTGTGATGATTTTAATGTGCAGGCAGCATTTTTATAGATAAAATTTTCATTCTTTCATAACCAAGCTATTGCTTTCTAACCAGGCACACAATGGGCATTATTCAAGAAGGGAGGGAAAAGATATCTTTCTTTCAGAAATTATATTTTGGATACATGTAGTATCTCTCTTCTCTGTGTGTTTAATTCATCATACTGATGATATCATGGTTTATTTTCAGAAAAATGTTTTTTTCTCTGAAACTGGCTTATGAAATAAGGATTTTTAAATATTGTCTTCAGCAGGAAAGCATGGTAATTTTATTTTTAGTATTTGAGGCATTAAAAAAATTGATTCAACAATGAATAGCTTAATGGAACTTTTAATGTAACAACCTTTAAACAATTTCACTATCCAGTGCAGCAGTACCAACACTGATCTAGTTTTGGGCCATTTTAGATAGCATACTTTTAAGCTGTTCTATGAGGCGTGAAATCCTGCATGTGTGGTTCAAACCGTGTGCAGTACAAGGCTGAGCAAACCAGCGTGATCACGAAAATCATTCTGAAAATCAACCAGTCTGAATTTTCACTTATGCTAGAATGGTTTTTGGCAGATAAAGGCCGGGGGAAGGGTTGGGAGGGAGGGGATAAAAGCATGTTACAGGGTTGAAAGGAGCTTGAAGTACACAATGTATGTAAAACTACACCTTGGGCAGCAATTACCAGCCAGATGATGGCAAGAAAAGCAAGTTGTGTCCGCTGATAATCGCCACATCCTGGCCATCTAGCCACACCTAAAATGATGGAGTTAAATTACCAAAAGTTCCTTGGTGTTTCCTTGCATTCCTGCACTGAAGTGTCAATGCACAGAGATGTAGGTAATCTTTGGAGAGATCTAGATAGTGCTTCTTGCAGAATCAACATTTGTGTCAAAAACGTCCCTGGACGACTGACTGTTGATAGGTCTCAAAAATGGTGTCTCTTTACCTAATGCCATCAGTCCCTCAAAATTTGTATTCAATTTCTATTACAAGCCTGTCAGATGTGCTAAAAAATAGTGCACCAAATTGCTGATTTTGTCAGCTTATTTAGGCATAAATTTCCCTTGAAGTCACTTCCAGCACACTTTCTATCCTTCATATTCAATTTGGGCAGGTGTGTTGATGCATCACCTACTTCCAGTTGCCCTCCAGTATTAACCTTTCTGTGCCAGCATTTATCCCTGGTTGCATTATCCTTTGCACTGAATTCACACATGGATGTGGGTGCAGCCAGCGCCTTTGGAAAGAACCAGAATGCCTCTGATTATGTAGAGATCTCTACACCTTCACCTGTAGAATCTTTTTTTAAATCAATGTCATCCAGGCACAGAAAACTACTTCCTATTACTCAAAAAAACCTTGCGTTTTTCTGACATTTTGCGTTCCAAACATAACCTAGCTAATAAGAAAACCATGACTTATGGTTTAATGTGGGATCAAAAGTGAGCTCTGTTCTTTTAATGGCCCCTGCAAACTGTTAATGTCCTCAGAAGTGAGATATATTTAACGTCAGCATTTTTTTTAAATGGCTGATACTCCAATAACTAGAAAGTATTGCTATTTTATATACTGCTTCTGGGACTACCGAAAGAAAGGGCCTGTGTTTGGTAGAAAGAGAAATCCTGCTGGTAAACTTCAGTTGGACCAACCCTCTGGTTCTTCTATTCTTGAGGTTTCTCAGTGCAACATCCTTCCAGGATGTTCAGATATACAGCAGGGAACTTGGTCAGTTCTGGTTTTCTTCAGCCTTTCTGGAATTCTGACGTTGGTGAGACTTTCAACCATCCTGGTATTCTTTAAGTGTTGGGGATTTTTTAAAATTTCCCCTTGTCCTGTGATGCTTGGTCACTGTTTGCAGGCAAACAGCAGCACCACTCATGGCCAGGAGGAGGGAACTGGTCCTGACAGCCCAGCCATGGTGAGAGGAGTCACGACTAGCGTGCTGTCTGAAAACTGCTCATCCAGTTTCTCTCTCATCCTTTGCCACATAAGAAGCACTCAGGAGCAGGCTAAACATTGAGTGATGGAATATTGCTGGGACCAGAGCTGCTGAAGTTGTGTAGATGATGTGCTAGTGCCCTTCATTTCTAGCCAGTGCTTTCTCTTGAAACACAAGGTGATGTTTCTCTTGATGTGCTCTCTCCAATGGCCCAAGCATATGCACTTCTCTTGGACTAAACAGGCTAAGACACTCAAGGGAGGCAGTCTGCTTTCCTTTAGTCTCCACCAAACAGAAACATGAATAGAAGCCATATGAAGCTGGAGGGAGAGCACATTGCCCCTGTCATGAGCTAATGGCAGTGAGAGAGGAGGGGAGAAAAATTTCCCACTAGCAAGCAGAGCCTCCAAGCTCCCATTTTAAACCAATGCATGTCCCCAAAGCCCCACGCAGGAGTGTGGGGATAGGATCCCTTGCTCCCTGTCCCAGCATGGAATAGCCAAACCAGCAACCACTATTAGACACCCTGCTTCATGGATGCTTGCTTTTTTCCACCTGCATGTTCCTTAGAATGAGCTATTTAAGACTGTGTAGAGTGTTTTTACATGTTCTTCTGATTTAAGGGCCTTCTGATTTAAATTCAGCCACTGTTGCTTTGGTAGTGCTGGTTTTGCTATTTCCCAGCAGAAATTAGGCAGAGGATCTGGGATTCAGATGTTTGAAATTAATGGGATTGCTCAGATATCGAAGCAGTCACAAAATAGAAAGTTATTCCTAGTAGAAAACATAATTAGTCCCTTTCAGATGTTCAGTTTGACAGTAGCACTAACATCAATTATTCTCTGTTGGGAATATTCCATTTTAACAAGGTTCACTGTAATATCATCCTTTCTCAGTAGTAATCGGAAGAAAGAAGGCCTTTTCAAATCATTGTCTTGCTACCTTGAGATTTTTAACATTTAAGCCTCCCACTTATCAGCTGATGCCTTGCATTGACTTTAGCACCTGAACAATTCCAATACTCTCAAGTGTCTGGAAATGAACTCTTTTTTTCCTCCCTCTTTTTTTTTCTGGCAGGAGTCTGCAGAGAAAATCAACAGTGTTTCCAAGCTAAAAGGTATTGTCAAAAGTAAAGTTAAAATCCTCAGAGTGGAGAAAATATGTCAAAATAATCTGGCAAAGCTATGAGCCTGGGTCTCAGGGAGAAAAGGTAGCTCTACTGTATTTGTTTCAGCTTAATCGTGAAGGTCTGGGTCTCTATTCCTGCAGGAACAGCAGTTCTTTTGAGCAGAGCATACCATCTGCAGCTTCTTCCAAAGATATTAAATTATCAAACTCTGAATTCCTCAGGTGCAAAATACCCTTTTTTAAGGGTGGCACTGCTGTCCTAGTGCACGCATCTTGGGGAGTTTCACAGAGCCTAGTGCAGTTTGTGCTGCTTGGTTTTCTTGGGCCAAGGAGATCCTTCCTCCAAGCCAGCATTCCTGATGAAACCTTGCAGCCCTGTGCAGAAGTCACACTTTAACTTAGTTTCTAACCTTGGTGCTCCCTCCACCATTTCACCATCTCTAATCCGAAAATCCTATCTCCAATTTAGCATCTTATATTTGAGACTGTTGAAACATGCTTAAGGAGATTTAAATGCACAGCTGTGTGACTCAATCCCCTAGATAGGTTTTATAATCAGTCTTTATGCATAGCTCCAAGTTATTTTGAATAGAGGACTGCTGAAAATAACCAGAAAAAAAATTAAAGAATTTTTAAATGATCTCTTTTCCCACACCTCCAGATTGAAATACTCTGTCTTAAATATCTCTGAATAAAGCTGTTCTAAATTAAATACTGGCTTTGGTGGTATATAAGATGAAGCTGGCAATAAAAAAGTACATAATATCCCATGAAGATGTTCAAGTCTTAATCCAGAACACAGTGGGAGCAGTGTGCACTGCTGCCAGCACACCTGGCCACAGTTGCTGTCTCACAGAGTGCTGTACCCTGATGTGGCCCATTTCTGCCTACCTGCATTTGCTGTTCAGATGTCCAGGGCAGATTGCCAGCTCCTTGCCCAAATGACACCTTGGGAGGTGGTGGGACAAAATTAAATCACTGCTGTGACTCGAAGAGTAGTGAGGGCATGATGAAACCAGTGAAGGGTCTGGAGTCTTATGAAGAGTCTTACAAGGAGCAGTTGAGGGAGCTGGGGGTGTTTAACCTGGAGAAAAGGAGGCTCAGGGGAGACCTTATCACTCTCTGCAGCTCCCTGAAAGAAGGGGAACTTTGCTCCCTTCTCCCAAGAAATAAGCTAGAGAACAAGAGGAAAATGCCTTGCACTTCATCAGGGGACATTTAGACTGCATACTGGGGATAATTTCTTCACTGAAAGGGTTGTCAAGCATTGGAATGGGCTGCCTAGGGATACTGTAGAATTGCTGTCTCTTGAAGTGCTTAAGAGCTGTGTAGATGTGGCACTTAGGAACATGGTAGAGTGTTGGACTTGGCAGTGCTGCGTTGATGGTTGAAATTGATAACCTTAAAGAGCTTTTCCATTTTCCAAGGGCTAAACCACTCTGTGATTCCATGACTGCCGCAGCTGGACAACATCCACCTTCAGTCCATGGGGCCTCCAGAAAGGTTACAAAGTTGGGTGTTCTTTAAGGGCTCTCAAAAGTCTTTGGGTTCAGCAGGAAAGCTGCTCTGCCTCTGGAAAAGCAGAGGGCTCCTGCAGAGATGTTTGTTCCTGGCCGCTATAATGCAGATGCAGTCCAGTTGATGTAGGGCCTTAGATGAAAATGAAAGGGCATATTTGCATCCAGTTGTGCTGAATACTTTAACTTGCTAATTTGAAATATTTTTAATGATTCTATTGAAACCCTCATGTTAGTTGATGGGGTTGTTTTTGCAAATTGTTAACAATTACAGGTCACCTCTGAGATGGAAGCATCTTAGAATTTGTTGCAAAGGCTTTTTAAAAGTAATTCATGTCTTATTTACTCTGTCACTAGATCATTTCATGTGCTAATACACTGGGAATGTCAAGCTGTGCTGATAAGAACAGTTTTCCTTCTATTTGTTGTTACTCCTATGTAAATACAATTAAGGCAAAAAGTGTCTGAGGGGTGCCTGATCACACACATTAAGTTAGCTTCCCTTTTGCCTCCTAAGGCAATCACACCCAGAGCTGCAAGGTCTCTGGGAAAGACCCAGGGCTTAGGGCAGCACCCTGCCTGCTAGTCCCTGAGCCCACATCTGTGCTGGTCCTATGCAGGAAATCATGGAGGGTGATTCACTGGGAACTAAATATGTGTCTCACCTTCAGCATGGCAACAGATCCAGCAACTGCCTCTGGAAGTACTGTCACGTTTCATGTTAGGCTTGTGCTGAAGGCGTTCTGCATTTAGGTTTGTGTTGAAGCAAACAAGGAGTCTTGGGGAAACTGGGACTGGAAGATTTGTGAATCATTATTCCAGAACTTGTGTGAAAATTGAAATTTTTCCACTATCTGCCAAGAACTTTGTGTTAGTCTTATGAAAGAAAGGTGTGGAGTGATATTGAGGGAGTGATATCAACATGATGGCAAAGCTTCCATGTAGCACAAGGGAGAGTGTACAAGGGCACACTGAAGATATCCAAGGTGCAGGGGAGGGCAGTCTTTGAACACAACTATATCTCAAGGGTAAATGTTGAAATTTGCTAATTATTCTCTAAAGCACCACAGGGAACTTGCAGTGTTCAGTGGGAGTCTGGCTGGGCATGAGGCATCCAAAAGGTAACTCATCCATCTGCTGGAGGCTTCATTGTGTCAGAGACCAGGCGTACAAAAGGGTGGCTCGGTCCCAGACTACCTAGCAAGCAGTCATTTGAGATACTCTCACCATACAGACAGACTAATTTAGGCAGTGGTCTATGCATGCTGATGACCCCTGCAAACCAGACTGGTTTTGATTAAGTACCCAGGAGTGGTTTCAGATGCCTGATATAAGACCTTTTCAGATAAGGAGCCTAGCGTGACTCGGTCAAACCACTCCATCACTACACCATATAATTTGAAGCATATAATTTGACACTGTGTAATCCATCAGAGTTCATCTATCTCAACTAAAAATGACTTTTGTACATGAATATATGAAACCCTAATGCTGTCCAATTTTCCAGTTCCCATAAATTAAATGTGTTCAGTAGAAGACTGAGAATATATAAGTGAAAGGATCAATTCTCTGCCCTTTTACACTGGCAAAAGGTTGTAGCAGCCTACAATTAAAAAGTAGTCATAACTTGTGCCACAAAGGAACCTCGGATGAACACAATTAGAAAAAGAGTAAGGATGGTGGGTTGCCTCTCTATGATTGAACTGCAGATGGACAGTGAAGTGTCAATAACTTGAAGTGAGAGTGGCTGCTGTTGTTGCTATTTATTTTTTCAAGCTACTCCAACATCCTGTGCCAAATAATTTCAACAGCTTCCAGCTATGAGGAAATACATAAGCAAAATTTACTGCTGTTAGCATATATTCAAGAGGAGGATGGAGTAATTCTCTGTGCTAATCACTGTGCTGTCAGCACACTGTTGAGTTGTGAATGTTTACTGGATGATGAACACAGTGTTAGGGGAAAAAACATTGTTATTCTGTTTACATGGCTTTTTTTAATACTAATTTCAGCATCTTAACAAAATGTCAGATGCAGTTGCCCTACATTGGTTTCAGCAGAGAGATCAGCTGGAAAAACCTGTCAATATAATAATGCTCACAAAGATGCAGGGATGAAGATAAGACAAACCATAGTAAGATTGGTAGTGTAGCAGCATCATTAACCTTTTTTTCTTTCCCGCACTAAATTTTCCACAGACAAGAGCGCTAGTAATTTTAACTTTGATTGAGAACTGCTATTATCCACTCACAGCATGTGGGAGCAAACAGGCACTTGGATAAATCACAAAAAAGAAAACCACTTAGCATGCTGCTTCCCTCAACAACACCTTTTTGTGAAGGTGCAAGGCTGAGTGCTGCAGTGAGAGCACGTGGGAAGACAGAATCAAGGCTGCAACAGCCCCCTGAAGCATGCTCAAGGTCAGCCCCTCTCAAAGAAGACCAGAAGGTCACATTTGACTTAAAAGGTATTCTGATATGTTTAAAAAATTTAAGTAATTAAATAATTCAGTGAATGAAAGCCATCAGGATTCTAATGCAATGTTAATGGGGTCTTTCAGAAATCAAGAAGATGAGTTTCATGAGTGACACAACTGGAGCCATTAGCAAACTAATCCGAGAGTAATCATCCATTAAAGGTGAATGCCTGCACCTTTAATGCAGAGGAGCATGAGGAGCAGCACAAGCATTCCTGTTTGCAACCACTGCAGAGAGACACCTACGAATAACTTCTGAACTGCCTCACTTTCCTCCTGCAGGCGCTCAGTCCTGGGGTGTGTTTGTCACCCTTTAGCCACAGATGAAGCAGACAGCGACTCCACCAGCATGAGCATACAGGAGGTCATCTTCTCTACGACCAGTGCTGCTCCAGCAGATTGCTGGGTGAGAAGCAAATCCAGCTGATTTGAAACATGGAGTACTTTGCACACGGTCGTTGAGAGGACACAGCTTGCTGGACAGTCTCCACAGAACTTCAACACTCTTTTGGAATGGCATTTCCTACCAAGTGTGCCAACTGTGTCCACGTGACAAAAGACAACTAGTCGTAAGGGCTACAGCTGCTGCTTTGACATTGTTGAGACAGCCTCTAGAATAAACTTTCAGCTCCTACCGGCTCTTACTGGGTGTGTCTTTGACGCCAAGGCCTCTGCAAAGTAACAAAATCAGAGGATGTTTGGAACTTTATCTGTGCTGTGTGGAATCCAGCAATAAATTACTCCCATACAAAGGTCTAATAGAGTTAATAGAGCATATAAAACTGTCTACTATGTTTCATTAAATTTAATTTGCTTCAACAACCTGGAGACATCCAGGTTTCAGCCTCCCTTTTGCAACCATCGGGTGCTTTGAGAAATGCTGTGCTGGCTATGGAGTCTGTGTGTCACCAGCATCTCTGCATCAATGGGCACTGCAATGCTGCCAGAGCACTTGGCTGCTTCTCATTTTCCATTATGG
This sequence comes from Phainopepla nitens, assembly GCA_013400175.1. Lineage (NCBI taxonomy): Eukaryota > Metazoa > Chordata > Aves > Passeriformes > Bombycillidae > Phainopepla > Phainopepla nitens. The sequence goes on along the minus strand of VXBQ01014366.1, from coordinate 292,510 downwards.
TCCCAAGTGAAGCAGTGCCCTCACCACTATGGGGAGAGCTGCAATGGACCTATGGCCTGGTCATCCCCACAAAGATTGGGTGTGCAAGAGGGAAGAGTCAGCCTTTGGCCACCCACAGATACAACCTCTTCTGAGACATGAGCTTTGGAGTTGCTCAGGCTGCACAGAAGTTTGGTGCATCTCGGCAGGAATTTAGCCAGATTCATCTCCCTGTTGTGTTTTGTGGTTTGTGAGGAATATAATGCACTACTCCAGCAGCCTGTCCTGCTGCCTGTGCCCTGTGCTTAGCCAGAGAGCAGTGACTCACTGGTGTCCCCCAGCCCACAGGATGGTGGCACCTAGCTTCTCACAGGAGCTAGGGCACCAAGGGTTGCAGTCCGTGTCTCTCAGCTTTTAGTGAGGTGGGCTTACATGCCACAGCAGGTAGCAGGTGGCTGTGGCAAAACAGGCATGTTGGGATATAGGGAGCAGACATATGGAGCTGAAGCTTACCTGAGAAATGCCAGTTACTTTAAATGCTGCCCAGATGAGGCGTGGTACTGATGCTGCTGTCATTAATTTAACATTACTCATTCTTATCTAAAAAAAAACTTTCCTAGGTAGACATGGATAAATGGATTTTTTTCTTTAAACTAGAATAAGATTAGATGGCTGGTTCCCTCTTGTATGTTCTTGTGATAAGTGCAGAAGTAGCTGTAATCATGGAGTCATGTAGGTTGGACCTCCAGCCCAACCTCCTTCTCCAAATGTAAAAGACAGATGAGTCTCCTGCAAGTATGTTGTGCCATGTGAAGGATCACATTAAATGATTTTTCAGGAGATTAAATGTCTCTTGGGAAGGGGCAGCTGAGACATTACCCATCTCCTCATTGAGTGGGAGTGTTGATCTGTTGCAGGGTAGGAAGGCTCTGCAGCAGGACCTGGAGAGGCTGGATCAATAGCCCAAATCCAATTATATGACATTCAACAGGGCCAGGTGCCAGGTCTTGCCATTCAGCCACAACAACCCCATGCAGTGTTACAGGCCAGGGGAAGAGTGGCTGGAAAGCTGCCCAGGGGAAACTACCTTTGGGGTCAGTAGCTGCTGAACATGAGCAGCGTGTGCCCAGGTGGTCAAGAAAACCAATGGCACCTGGCCTGTATCAGCAATAGTGTGGCCAGCAGGAGCAGGGCAGTGACTGTGCCCCTGTACTGAGCACTGGTGAGGCTGCACCTCGACTGCTGTGTTCAGTTCTGGGCACCTTACTTTAAAAAGGACATATTGATACTGGAGCAAGATGGTGAAGGGTCAAGTCCGGTGAGCACCAGCTGAGGGAGTGGAGTTGTTCAGCTTTGAGAAAAGGAAGCTCAGGAGGGACCTTATCACTCTCTACAACTGTCTGAAAGGAGGTTGTAGCCATGTGGGTTTTGGCTTCTTTTCCTAGGGAATCCACATCAGGAGAAGAGGATATAATCCCAAGGTATTCCAGAGTGGTTCAGACTGGACCTCAGAAGGAATTTCTTCACAGAAAGGGTTGTCAACTTCGGAACAGGCTGCCCAAGAAAGTGGTGGAACCATTGTCTCTGGAACCGCTTAAGGAAAGTCTAGACATGGCACTTAGTTCACTAGTCTAGTTGACATGGTAATGTCTAGTCAAAAGTTGGACTCAATCTCAAAAGTCTTTTCTAACCTAATTATTTTGTGACTCAATGCAGCTGGAGACAAAGGATAATAGAGAACAGCCACTACATATCAGAGTCTGCCTCTGCACCTCCCATCTCCTTCCTCTGTGTGTGCAGGTGGTGCAGGGCCAGAACCACCTCCTAGCAGAAAGTGCTTTAGACTCACTGGTGAAGTCCTCAGCAGGACAGGACAAACAGAATGCCCTGAGCTCTGGGGCAGGTGTGCTGATGGGATGTTCCAGCAGAGGTAGAGCACTCCTGCAAAGGCCAGTCAGGATTCCACATTCCTTTGGATATATTCTGTTTTGGTGACTTCTGAATTCTAAATTCCATATCATAAGTGGTACCATATAAGCCCAGAAACAAACCCAGATAGTGACACAGAATCACAGCAGCTCCTTTACTTAACCCAAAGTCTGCTCTGTTTCTTTGGTACAATGCCCTACAGACTTTGCTATGTGAAGGAAGAATATTTACCTTGCATAGAATTTGACAGAGGAGATGTTTTTCTGCCTGCTGCGGTCTTCAGGACCATCTTGTTCAGAATCCAGCTCTGTCCAGGTAATGTCACCCAGGTTGGTATATTTTTGCTTTAGAGACAGAGAAGAAGCGCTGCCTAGTGAGCAATGTGCACACTTAACAAAGCAGGAGGGGTGTCAGGCCTGGCAGCCTGTTCAAAAAGGATCAGTTTTGTTGTCTGTGTGGATGCTGCCCAGCATCTTTCACTGCAGGTAATGCTGGGCTGGGTATCAGCTGCAAAGCTGACAGAATCTAGGAAGGGAGACAGCGACTCTTCCCATGCGGGATGAGGAAGCCTCAAATGCCGTGTAAGTGTTGTTCCAGCCCTTTCTGGGGTGAACAGAGATCATGCAATATCAGCTCCTTTCCTTTTGTTACCTGGGGGGGGG
>VXBQ01014366.1:220921-289928 GCA_013400175.1 Phainopepla nitens | reverse complement strand
GGAGTGGGGGGGGGGGGGCTGATGAGTCAGCACAGCTGTGGCATTCATGATTAGAATTCAAATTCTCAAACTGATGAGAATCTTCAGGTCAATGGACTTTCATTAACTATTTGAGGAATAATGTACTGGTTGTACAATTTCACAGTAATTGTGTATGTACAAATCATACACAATGCACACATTTTTAGTGCCTGTATGAGTTAGAGAATGTATGCTGCTTTAATTTTATAAACTGATGAATTTTTAAACGCTTTGCTATATTCACTTTTGATTCCACAGTAAGTTCTACCCAAGCCTATATCTACGCAAACTTCCTGAAGCAGATGTCTGGTAAAGCAAAAGAGACAAACATCTTTTATCCCCTCATCTTCCCCTTCATTTCTGAGGCAGAGTAAATCAAGGCTTTGCTTGTGCTGCTGATTAACGTACTCTGGTTTAATCCAGAAATTAATATTGTTCTTAGTGAGAAAAAAATATATTTGAAATGCACACAGTAGGTGTGCCCTTAAAATCAGTCTTCTACCACTAAGACAAGCACCTGGGGGAGCACTGAGGGGGAATGCTGGTTAATTCCTTTTTTCCCATGACCCTGTCCTTTTTAGCATGATATTAATATCTCTTAATTGTTATGACTATGAACTGCTCCAGCAAAATCCAGCCAAGGGCAGGACAAATGGTCACATAAGCATTTTATGGGTTAAAAAGCCTATGATGTGCTAGTCATCATAGGATGTTATTAGCATGAACCGCAGTCTTCTGTATTCAGTATAATCAATTTACTACAGAAGGGGAAAGTAAATTTGGTATATGCATATATTTGGTATAAACAGTTGGTAGCTGAAGAACAGGGGCATTGCCCTTCTTCTTTCTGCATTGCGCACACCGACTCTTGCTATTTTAATGCATACTACTTTCAACAGACTTTGATTCATCGTATTTTATTGCACCTGCTAAAGGGCAACTCAGTCTTTGTAGTGAGTGAAATTTTGTGATTCCTCCATATGTGCATTGTATCTGTGGGTTAATTTTAGTGTGTCTCTGGTTTTTGACAGCAAATTATCACTAATTCATATGCTGACATATCTTAAACAATTAACATTGAATTGTTTCCATAATTTTTTTTTTGCTTATTCTGTATTTACATGATGCTCCAGACAAGTAATTAAAGTGCCAGTTATGTGAGCTTAGCCACAACTAAAAGTCTCCAAAAGCAGACCCATAGTTTATTTATTCCAGGACAAAACTAAATATTTTAGCTTGGTTGTGTGTATTGTAAGGGTTTCAGGGAAAAAGTACGTCTTCATATGAAAGCTACAGCTAGACATAGTTATTGCTAAGGCCCTGAATAATGCAACTGCAGTATCACGAGAATGGCTATTTTATTTGGGTAACCAAAAAATTTTTTTTATGTGCTGTCAGCTCAGCTCATGGCTTCCAATTCCAACAGCAAAGTTCTGGAAATAAAAGCAGGGACTCTGTTTCATGGGATTTTTCAGGACCTATTGACCACATTTAGCTGGAGATTGTTGTTCAAATCACGACTCAAGACCCAACCCCTGGAGCATTTGCCCCAAGAATGCAATGGTAGTATGAGTTCAGTTCAAATACAAACTTATACTGCCGCAAAGGTACTGCAGCAACTTCAGACCTCCTTCAGCTGGCAAAATGAGAGTTCATCAGGCCACCATGGAAGTCAGAGCTCAGCCAGTCTAATATCTGAGTGCCTCTGCCTCAGCAGGATTTGCAACTAGGGCTTGTACAAGAAGTGTTTTCTCATACTAGACAGGAGTCTGTTCTTGACCTTTCTGTTGCTGTACACCACATGTCAGTAATTCATTTCTCCTGCGCTTGCAGCAAGCACACTGCCCAGATGGAAATCCCACGCTCACAGTCCCAGGCAGCAGGCTCATGCCATCAGCCCAGTGCTTCTCACCAACTTGAGACATTTTTCTACATGCTTAAGGACCCACAGCACCTTCTGCTACAATAAAACTATTTGTTCAGTCACACAAAATTTTCCTTTCAAAGCAAGTCTAGCGCCATTGTGTGAGTCATCTCCTTTATTTTATCAGTGAGAAATAGGGTGCATATTCACTAAGGCTTAATTCTGAAACCTTCTTGCTCACAGTGGAAACATTTCCATTGATTTCAAAGGATCTCAGATCAAGCTTCGAGAATCACTAAGTTTTAGTCTGTCAGATTTGTTCATTTGAGGCCTTTATGAATTGCAGAGCAGTTGTGTACAGAACCAAGTCATGCGGAGATTAAATAAACTCCATTGACATCAGTCTTCTGACATAGAATTGCAGCTAGAAGCAAATATTGACTAGAAAAACAATGCATGTACAGTGACATTTAGCTTGTATAAAGTGATAGTCTCCATATAAATGCAAATAGCACCATTTCCCCAGAGCTGAATAAATGATATTCATCGGTAAATATTTGTGTGTCTTTGACATGTCTCTAAGCAGCAAGATGAGAAATTGAGATGGAAAATACATTCACAGGTGAGAATTCAGTGCCGATTTTTCTTAAAGTTTTTCTCTCAATGCATTTGGGAGACCTTGAAAAGCAGATGCTTCCCTTTCTAGTCAGTGAGTTAAATGCAAAGCATCAGAACTACAACAGACCAGAGCACACTCAGTTCCTGTCACTAGTTTCCTGACCGTGCTGCTCATGCTGGGGTACATGGCAGGGCTCCAAGCCTGAGAACACTCCTCAGAAAGAAACCCTAATTAATTTAGGAGCCTCATACCAATAATCAGAAGGCATTTATGCACCAGGAAGCTAATGTTTAACTATCTTCATATGAGAGCTAGGGATTTTATGGAACAGGGTTTCAGCGACTTACGTGACCTAAGCATCTTTAATAATGTAGCACCTGTATAAAGTACATGCAGAGGCGGTTTCCTCTGCATGAGGAACACCAGTTCATCGATATGAGGAATGAGTGCTCAGGCTCTTCAGTTAGGAAAGAGAAGACTGAGGGCCCAGATCATTACAGTAGAGGTCTTTAAAGCCACAGGTGGCGCTGGAAAGGTGGCTAGGTAGCAACTGTTCACTGTAGGGAAAGAGTCTCCCCTGCAAAGTTGCACTCTTAGAATCATATTTAGGTTTGCTTCAAATCATAAAACAATGAAGATTAAATCGGATTTCAGGCATGTGCCTAGAGATGATAAACCCAGTTTGTGGGCATCTTGCATTGCTGCTGAATTTCTAGAACCAACTCAGCATTCAGGCAGCAGGAGCTGCAAAAAAAGTCAATCCCATTGTCTTTACATGGTCTCCAACTCACAAACTGCATTTCCCTCTCTGAAGGTGCTAGTAAATGAGGCACTGGACTGTGCCTCCCACCAGGCCTGTGTACAGTATGTGAAGTATTAGACTTGCAAACTGTGTTGGGATCTTCAACTCAAAAAAGTAAAAATAAGGATTATCAGCATGTAAGAAAACCTGACTGTTCCCACATCAACTCTTTCAAGTGATCTTGGACATAATCCTCTTATTCTTCAGAGGAATTTTTAAGATGTTCCAGTGAGGTGCTTTAATAGTTTGTAAATGAAACAAACATCTTTCTAATGAAGGATTCTTTTTAAAAAATAGTTTTCCCACATGGAATTTTGCACCAGCAAAATAGTCATGGTTTACAACAATTTCACAAGCTCTGCATGGTTTCTGTTCCAAAAGACCATGGGAGGAAAGTCACAACAAGACAGTTTCGTTTCTGTTTTGTTACAAAACAAAGAGAACATCATTTGTTCAAAGGATAGTAAACTTCAAAATAACTCATATTATTTTAAAAGTTACCTAGAGGTCTACGGACCTGGACTTACCTGGAGGTCTGGAGGTCTATGGACAGTTCTTCCATTCTCCACATAAATGCAACATGGGGAAGTTAAGAAAATTTTTTTAAGAGTAAGCATTATTCAAAATGAGTTTGAATAATAGATTTTCTTTTCATAAGCCTATTTAAAAGGAGAAACAAAGTTTTTTACTTAGAGAGAATACGCCATTAGTGAGCAAGGGGACACTGAAACATTTTGTCCCTGGTTCCAGTTTTTAAAGTAAGACTTTTTTCAGAAGAAATAGAATGAACTCCTCTCTTTCTGAGTCCTCCAGCACCTCTTATGTGATTCTGTATTTCTTTCAAACACCAAGATGCTGTCTCTGCTATTCCCAGCTAAGAAACACGGGATCACTCCAGCATCAGTCTTCCAGTGCCATGACAGCATGGTCTCTACAGTTGGAATCACTGTCATTTTGTTTGGGGTTTTTTAAGGCAACTGAGACTGTAGTTTATTTTGCTTTGGCAAAACGTTTCTGGGAGTTGTTACGGATGGATCTTCATCTTGGTTGCTGCCTGGCAGACTGAGTTGTGGCTGCCGGAAGAATTGCAGGTTTGGCGGATGGACTCACCTGCTCAGGACCATTCAGACATCGTGTGCCTTCACTTTACAGTTAAATTTTACTAACCAGCTTCATGAACATCTGTTCCTGGGCCACTCATCAGTGAAGCACCATCACAAGTGTTGTTTTTCTAAGGAGGGCTGTAAGTGCTAGTGATGGCACACTTGTCTGCCCTCTCCCCTTACGAATTACAGGGAGCGATCTCACACAGTTTAGCTGACAATGTCTGATACGGTATCTCACTATCCAAGCTGTCCTCCCACCTGTATTTTATCTGACTGCAGGTTTTAGTCATACAGTCAATGAATAAAAAGTCTGAATGGAAGGTTGAGCAGTAGGAGGAGGGATTATGAAGGGCCCCAGGACCCACCAATACCCAGCTTCGACACTCTTTTCTATTGTGCCTGTGTGCACCTTGCTGAGCCATTCAGTAGAACAAAAAGGAAACACAGAGCAAAACAGCCAGGCCAAAAGCAGCAGTGGGTGCTGGCAGCAGCACAAAACCCAGGGCAAACATCTTCCCTCACGATAACTGCCTGTTCCAGAGCGAATGATTTGGGTCTGTCACCAGGTCTTTGAAGTTTCTGTGTTTTCCTGAAGCATGGAAACATCCATAGCAGGGATCAGTCATGTGGTCAACTTTATAAAACAACATAGGCTAAAAAAAATTCAAAAGCTTTAAAAATTTACTTAAAAGAGAGGAGAGGGAATTTTGGTGACACAGCATGTTGTAAAGATGCAGGTACAAAGTGAGGTAGGATCTAAAACACAGAGGAAAAGTCTTCTTCAGTAGTGAAAAACATTTAGAAATACGAAGTTCAAAAAAGAAAGTCTTAACCACAAGTTTTCTGAAACAAAAAATTAATCAGAGAATAATGTCGCTGTGAGAGTGGCTGCTAAGCATGAAGGTTGCAAGGGTCAGTAACAGGTACAAATTATATTTTTCTTTCCAGATGAGAGGTTAAGTGTGTAGGTTACGTGTCTTCCAGGCCTGGCTATTTACTAAATTAGGGTATCACCAGGGATCAAGAGCACCTTTGCACTGGGAACAGAGCAGGTGAGAAGCACAGCTGTGGAGTAGTTAAATGCTGCTCTGGGGCAATCAAACAAGCTTGCTGCCTCTGTTAATATAATATAATAAGATGTGATGCACGTACCAGGGGAGAACATGTCAGCTAACTTTAATCAGGTTAACTCATTTAACAAGGCTGTCTAGCTGTGGGAATCAGGAACTCCATGGCTGAGAATTTACAGTTTCTTGAGTGGGTGAATTAACCCGTTCAGCACTCCATGCTAATGTAACATGATGTTTGTACTCAAGCTAGCTCATTTCAGCACTTATACAAATGGAGACAAATCAAACGTCTTTTTCTCTTCTGTTCTTTCAGGCACAGATTTATAGTGAAAGAAGGTTTCTATCTCCATAAATCATCTCTGGAGGAAGAATAGGTACAGGGAGAAGGTCTTTCTGCCACAACACGGTGGAAAAGACAGCACTTATATGTTTTGACAGTGTATGGTTGTACAACTGATTACTATAAATTCTACCCTAAAAGATTTTGCAAGATCCAGCTACCCATTTCTCTTGGCTCCATAGTATGGGAAATTAGAGCCTCTGGTGTCCATAAGTTAAACATCTCAGGATATAAGGTAGGGCATGGAAAGGATATAGCGAAATGAACCACCAGGAAGGAGCTGAAGTTTACATGGGTATTTTGCATAGTGTAAAACAAAAGAGACTTTTTACATGTACAGTGCTAAGGGTCTAGAGGGGATGTGATGATGAGTTTTAAAGTTATTTTTTCATTTGATAGTCTCTTGAAAGCAAATTATTATAAATTTAGGGTGTTATTTATTACAAAATATTGCAACTAGAGTGTTACTCTAGTTTTTTTACGAGAAATCTGTGTTTTACTACCCCAGAGAATTTTATTTGTCTGACGAAAACCAGAATTAAATCTGCATTGAGTCCTAGTTTGTATCAGATTGCAGCTCATCAGCATCTTGCGAGCTTTCACTGCCTAAGATTTACTAACTTTCATATTGAAAGTAGATAAAAATGAGTAATCATCTATGAATGATAATTATACCACTGCTTGTGGGAGGGAGCATGGTTTGAAGATCATCACTAATTATTGCTTCTCATTTGCATGTGCCAAGATCTGCACCACAAAAGCTTACCTCTGTAGTGTAGTGCTGGTGGCATTATTTTTTTGCAAAACTGCAACAAGGGTTTTTATAGACAGCACCCTCCCTTTCCCATCAGTTTTCTCCCAGGCTTTTAACTTGGGAAGGAAATCCTCCAGGCTGGCAAGGTTCACTGGGAAGGAAGGTAAAGTCTTCCCAATATGCAAACGGAGATCCCCTTTCTGATGCTGAGGGAGTTAAAACATCATGGTCATCCTGGCATTTATCCTGGGATCTTCAGCAAGAGAGACAGAGAACAACATCACAACATACAGCGACAAGACACAAATAACAGTGCCTAAGCACCCTTCACTGCTTGACATTTCAGCAACCTCCTAGACAGAATTTAGTTTTCAATGGAAAATAAGCAGAGCCATGAGGGTTCCTGCACACACACAGAGAGCTGGCCTGCACAAACACTTGTGCAAGAGGACAGAAGGACACAGACTCACCTCTTTGCCCTGAGGAGGTGATGGCTAGCCTCCAAGGCCATCAGGATGGGGCAGGCATTGACACAGCAGCACCAAAGTTGCTGCGTCCCTCTGTCCCCTGGGTCCTGTGCTGGCTGTGAATAACCCAGTCCTCCCAGCCTCCCAACAGTGATGTCAGGTTTGATTCGTGTGCTCTGGTCTGAACAAGTTGAGTTATTGCCCTGATTTTGGCTGTGGATGAGCAAGGAATACTCACTTTTCCCCTTGTTATCTCTTCTTCCACTTCTTGTTGCTTTCACCAGAATTGACACTCCCTTTCTCCATTTCAGTCTCCTGCCAAAAGAACCACTCTGGCCCAATTACCTCCTTCCCATCGGTCCCAGTTTTGCAGCAACCAGTGAAATCTGGTTTCTGATAGAGTTGATATAGGGACACTCATCCTTATATGTAATTACTGTTGGAGTGACTGAGGTGCTGTGGGTTTTGCAGGGCGGTGGTCCCTAAAAGCTCCCAGTGCTCCCCTCCACTCTTCTGGGAATTTCAACCACTTCTCATGTAACTCCACCTGCAAAACCCAGCTATGCCTTGGAGCATCAACTGTGACTTGTGCCAGATGCCTGCACTGGTACCTGTCATATCCAGCATGTTCTCTCTTGTGCCCAGCAGTGTCCCCAGTGCTGTTCACTCAGCCCATCCTCTCTGGCCAGGACTGAGCTGAAGCACAGATTTCCCTGTATCCCTGGAAATCTACATTACACAAGGACAGGCTGCAGGCCATTATATCCTTGATTACAACATACTGTGCTTTGGTTATTTATGACAGGGTCACTACATGCATGAATGTTAGTGGGATGCCCACAGATGCAAACACACAGCTATGCCTCCACACACCTTGCTTACTGCTGAATCCTTCCAACTTGTCTTTCCATCATGCTGCTTGTTGCAGTGGTGTGCACAGGGTAAATCTTAACTTGAAGGTCAGTTTTATAGGTCAGTTCATGCAAATTTCATAGTAATTTCTTTCCTGGCCTTATTCAGTCTGTGTAGGAAAAGGTTGCATCCCTAAATCTATGGTCCCATAATGCAGCTAGGAATTCCTCAGAGAGGTTCTTGTAAAATTCTGGGTTTCACACAAAAATAGTGATTCCCTTCATTGTCCTACCCCAGCTTACACTTCTATAAGGCAACCCCAATGCACCTTCTAAGAGTCTGCCTTTGTTTTGCCTACAACTGGCATCAAAATCTCATACTGTGGCTGTGGATGTGAGCTGCCTGGTGACAACAAGTTTCTGTTTTGTTGACAGTCTTGCCACAGGTAGATATGATTCTGACCATCTCCCCTTTCGGAGCTTTTGCATGCTGTTTTTCCAAATACAACATGTTACAAACAGCATCTGCACCTATATAAATCTGTAACGTGACCTCTGCAGCACTTACATCCTTAGAAACCCGAAGCAACACCAGCATGTCAGAGTACAATATTTAGTATTTTGAAACCTGTAATCTTCAGTTAATATCAGCTGTATCATTTGGTTACCAAGGAGCCATTAAGTCCAAGATTTGTTGACTTTACCGAAGCAGCACTAGAAAGTTGCAAGTGAAAGGCCAGAATTTCAGGGCTTTGTACATAAACTTGGAAGAGAAACCTCTTTGAAGGAAGACAAAGAGCATTGAAAGTTTAGCACCTTTTCATCATTTGAAATATTAGCATTATCATAAATGTGCTAAGTCATCTTTTCCATAAACTTTCTCACAAATCATGGCACAGATTCTTACCCTCCAGAGCTCCAGTCGTGGAAATATTGAAAGTGAAAAGCACTCAGACCAATTCAGAGTTTAACAGAGTCATACGGATTTATTGCTGTCAAGGGCACAAAGACGTAGCAGTTGTACAGTGCAATAATTGCTTAGAGGAAATGTAAAACCAGGGATGCAAAGGGACTAACCTGCCTTGTACATACACATGTGCAAGGCCAGTTCCACTTGTTTGCTCCAAGTGATATTATTCCATTTGTTATGAAATGGTGGAAAGCTCAGTGGCCAAGGAGTGGGAGTCAATCCATCCGGGAGAAATTCAGAGTATTCTGCTACACTGTGGTCCTCTGCTGAGAAGAAGGCGATATCCTTTTTGGCAAGAGCAGACATGGACATTGCCATCTCACAGCCTTAAAAGTTGTCCAGCTCCTTTTAAGGAACAATTAATCAAACTCTTTCCCCTTTCTTCCTCCTAAACAGCACTCAAAGCCATTACCAATAATCAGCTAATATGAAACATGATTGATTCCCATTTGGAGGAAGCCAGATGAGTTTCTTGCACCAAATGCAGGAAATTAGTCTCTGTGTGCAAAATTCTCTCTGTAGGAGATGACTGACAGCCTAAAGCGATACAGCTGCAAAACATAAACACAGCAGTGCTTTTAGTGAGAGCACTTTAAATAACTGTTATTAATGTCCCTTCCAAGATATCACTTAGAAAACCACAATCAATTACTATAGTGATAGCAATACTATATATAGCAATTGTATGCAAATGATAGAGATGCTGTAAACCAGCTATTATTGCTTAGACATAGTGAAATTCTCCTTGTTAACACTCATGTTATGACCACAAACACACATGCATTTTCAGAAGATTGATAAGTAGCATTTAAATCCTGCCCTGTATTAATAAGCAAGGTCAGTCACTGGCATCTCTTTGTAAATCATTTCCCAGTTTAAAACAGCATTTCTTTCCTGGACCAAAGTACTCTGTGTCTGTGTCTTCTAATTCAAAACTAGCGAGAATACAGTTGGACGAGCAAGGACAGTGGGAGAGTGGCTGGGGACGAGGCACTGCAGGAGAGTGGACATAAGTCCTGGAGGCAGTGCTGAGATGGCACCAGCAGCTCAGGAGAGTCTCAGGCTGCTCTGGCACAGAAGGTGAGCTGGGAGGTGAACAGCCAGGCCTAGAGTCAACTAATTATAACTAACTAGTTATAATGCCAGTGTGTATCCTCATCATGTGGGTAAGGGAGGACAAGAGGCACAAACTCAAGCTGTAGAAGAAACCTTCAGCTCTCAAAAGCTGAAATGACTTTTCAGCATTTAAATATACTTCCTTAATAATACTGGTTTAGTGCCATTCTCTTATGTGGTATTTATATTGTCTGAATTGCTAAGGGCTCGCTTCCTATAAGGAACATGGGAATTAAAACTGAATTAATTCTCCAGTGATGGGTTTGGACATGAAACAATGGGCTTGCAGGGTCTGAGGTACCCGCAGGCAGGGATGATGCTTTGTTTATATTTTCCCTGTCTTCAATTATTGCAGTGTTTTCCAGGAAAAAAAAAAAAAAAAATTTGCTATCCTGAGCAGTAACAGACTTACAAAGCCAAAGTCCCCTGTGTTATCAGCACTATCCTTTGTCCTAAAGGGAACCTGATGTTTGGACCTGATTAGGTTTGTTTAAATACAAGTTAATTAAGAAAAGCAAGAATTCATTTTTCAGAGTATCCTTGTGGTACAGGGAACAGGTAGAGCTCAGAAAGGATTTTCCTTGGCATACATCAGTGTAGGCCATCTGGGGGGAGAACCAGAGCAATTCAGGTCTTACTGGATTAAACATGTTTAAGGCAATGCTCAGCAGAGAAAATGGTGAGGGCCACACAGGGTGGGGAGATGTCCCAGGGCCATGAAACTTCAGGGCCCCAGAGGAGTGCAGGACGAGCAGAAAGGAGCGCTGCTTACGTCAAGAAGCACCACAAGGTCTGCTGTGTGTGCACTGGATAATAAGTGGGTGTGGAGGTGATGTGAATTCCATGGTGTCTTCCAGTATCTTTGGGTGTGCTTGTGGACCGGGGTACACTCACTAAGTGATAGCGCTGAAGAAAGGATATGGATTACAATTGGTTTTGGTCTATGCTCCAGGAGTGCAGAGAGGGAGAGGAAGCCTCTTTGATTTATCCTCTGATCAAAGCATCAGACATAATAAGGGTGCAAACTAAGGAAATCAGAATCTGACTTGACAGAAAAGACTCCCATGAACAATCTATGAAGAAGGTTTGAGCTGATATCTTGGCTTTAGGCTGAAACAATCAAATTGACATTTCCATGTGTGGTAACCACATGAAGACTGATGGATGGATTTCCATCTGACTTCTCCTGACAATTTTCAATAAGCAGGCCTAATATTTCTCCCAAGGCTATTCATAGTTTAAAGCTGTTTAAAGTAGCTTCTTAAGAGTAGAGTATGCTCTGGGGGAAGGCAGTTCTGCTGTTCCTTGGGCAGAATTTAAACTCACATTTTGCTAGCCCAGAGACTATGGCAGTCCGGATCTGCTTTCCTAGAGCCTATCCACAAATAGAAGTTTTTATCTAAAGTTTCTATTTTTAATTTTTCCTAATTCAGCTCATTCTGAAGATGGCACTCCAATTTCTGAAGAAGAGCATATGTACATAGAAATAAGCAGCCAACTAGCTTTAAAGGCATAATTCCTCATTCAGTTTCTTAATTCCTCATTAGCTTGCATGTGCAAACCCAGAGCCTAATCCAAGTCTCACTGGTGTCAGTGAGAATGGGTTTTACCTCTCAGATTTAGCCGTTTAAAAATCAGGCATGTATTCTACATGCGACTGTGGAGAAGCCACTTGTAGTGAAAACAGAGAAAGATCAGCATTTCCAGGATATGATTCATAGCATCTTCCTTAAAGGCTTGTCTTGAGAGAGGACAAGTGTGTTTCAGGCAGCCACTATCTTTTTCCCTGCTTGTAAAGGGAGCCTGTACAATGAACCTAGAAGCCTCCTTACTCTGATAAATGGAGCCAGGGGAAGGAATCTTTCTGTTTATTTCAGTTGAAAAGGATTCAGACTTTCAGTTTTCCACATCCTTTATGCCAAGATGAATTACAAATGAGTAAGCAGGGTCCCAGAGGTTATCTCATGGACTGTTAACTCTGGCTTCAGTTAGCATTTGGGATGTATGGAAAAGACATGTGAACTTCTGAAACAAAATTAAACTTTTTGTTTAATTATTGTTCCTTGCATCACACTGGACTCCCTGACAGGGAGCACAATTAGATGGAAATCTCAAAGCAGTGGCAGAAGCTTTTTGTCTGTCTCCTCTAAAGACACTCACAGTGGGATATGTGAAATGTCAGGAATAATTAGACAAAACTATACGAGCTCCTAGCAACACTGATGTGCTGTGTAAAACCAAGCATTTGCCATAAAGCTTTAAACATTGTGAAAACCTGCATGATAAAAGTAACCTGAGTAATTTTTAAGTACAGTTTCTAATATATTAAATACAGACATGGATATGAAAAAGCAGAATAGAAAGCAATGAAATGCTGGCATGCCTTTGCTGAGATAGGCTGCTCTGCTGCTTTTTTTCTAAAGGTGATATGTAAAAGTAATTGATGCCTCTCATATAACAATTAAAATGAAAAGGCAAATTCCCTCAGCCCTTCATCTGCTGGAGTGTATTTTAACAAGCAGGAAAAGGACAAGCTCCTGGTATCAGTATCACAAAGATCATAGCCATGTTTGTGAAAAGGAACCTCTGGAGGTCCATTAGTCCAGCCTCCTACTTTAAGTAAAATCTCCAAAACCAAAGAAGGAATAACCATTTCACATCAGCAGGAAACCTGGCCCAAATTGCCCTTTAGAGAAGAAAAAAATGAACAATGAATGAAGAGAAAAGAGGAGAGAAAAGGCAAGAGAAGAGAAGGGAAAACAGACCAACATTTTATTTGAGATGATAACATTTGAAATGTGAAACTTTTTTATCGAAAGATGGGATTATCCTAGATTGACTAACAGATGTGTTTTTCTCTTCTAGGAAAACAATGAACAGGAAGAAGCCTTGAAGCTTTTTGCTGCTCTGTTGAATATTGGATTATAAATTTTTTTTTAAAATTGCACATAGAGCATCTCTTTCAAATGGATAACTTCTGAACCTGGAACTCTTCATTACCAACCTCTTGCATCCTGGAGGGGAAAATGAATTTCACAAATTGCACCACTGAAGCCAGTGTGGCTGCAAAGCCAAAAACAGTAACTGAAAAGATGCTCGTTACCCTGACCTTGGCCACGATCACAACCTTGACTATGCTGCTGAATTCTGCTGTAATTGCAGCAATCTCCACAACCAAGAAGCTCCACCAGCCGGCAAATTATCTGATATGTTCACTGGCTGTGACAGATCTCCTTGTTGCTGTTCTCGTCATGCCCTTGAGCATCACTTACATAATGATAGATAAATGGACTTTGGGGTACTTCATCTGTGAGATCTGGCTTAGCGTGGACATGACCTGTTGCACGTGTTCAATCCTTCATCTGTGTGTCATTGCGCTGGACAGGTACTGGGCCATCACAGACGCCATCGAATACGCCAGGAAAAGAACGGCAAAAAGGGCTGGGCTGATGATAGCCACCGTGTGGATTATCTCAGTTTTCATATCAATGCCCCCCTTGTTTTGGAGAAATCACCACAGCATCAGTATTCCCAGTGAGTGTCGCATTCAGCACGACCACGTCATCTACACTATTTATTCCACATTCGGGGCATTTTACATCCCCTTGACTTTGATCCTGATCCTGTACTACAGAATCTACCACGCTGCAAAGAGCCTTTACCAAAAGCGAGGTTCAAGCCGCCACCTCAGCAACAGGAGCACCGACAGCCAGAACTCTTTTGCCAGCTGCAAGCTCACACAGACGTTCTGCGTCTCGGACTTCTCCACGTCTGACCCAACCACAGAGTTTGATAAAATGAACGCGTCCGTGAGGATCCCTCCTTTCGAAAATGACTTGGACCCAGCTGGCGACCGGCAGCAGATCTCCACGACACGAGAACGAAAGGCTGCTCGCATTTTGGGGCTGATTTTAGGTGCTTTCATTTTGTCCTGGTTGCCCTTTTTCATCAAGGAACTGCTTGTGGGCCTCCACATTTGCACTGTCTCTCCAGAA
This sequence comes from Phainopepla nitens, assembly GCA_013400175.1. Classification (NCBI taxonomy): domain Eukaryota; kingdom Metazoa; phylum Chordata; class Aves; order Passeriformes; family Bombycillidae; genus Phainopepla; species Phainopepla nitens. Next base: position 275,953 of record VXBQ01014366.1, on the reverse strand, counting down.
GTAGCAGACTTCTTGACCTGGCTTGGGTATGTCAACTCGCTCATCAACCCTTTGCTGTACACGAGCTTTAATGAGGACTTCAAGCTGGCCTTTAGAAAGCTCATCAGGTGTCGAGAACATACTTAAAAGTACTGAGAGATGATGATGATGATGCTGGCATGACTCCTGGCCTTAAAAATGAGCAAAAATATTTGACTCTGCCACCGTTTCTCCTGATAAAGGGGTTTTTTGTTTTTGCCAATTTGCTTGACTGTTCTTCAGCCTGTAATTCATTATGTCATTTTTTTAACCTCTAGTGCTATTCATGGTAAAGGATTTGAAATAAATTTGTTCTACAAAGGAAAAGATTTTTTAGAAATGAAACAACAAAAAACCAATTAGTATTAGGTACTCATGTCTAAGACATTTTGTGTAATCAATGATTCAAGAAGCAAACAACAACATCCACTTTTATACTTTTTCCATTTAAGAATCAAACATTTAAATTATGTACTGTATAAACTGAACTCCATAAATACATATTCAAAAACTAATAAACACTTCATGGTCATGACAGCTAAACAGCACCTCTTTGCTGTGGCATTCTGAGAAAGCTGTAAGAGCCATTTAGGAGGAAAATTACCGTTTCCACCTTGGGTTGAGGCAGAATAAACTATTCCTTTCTTCAGGAATACACTCCCAAAACAGAAAGCAAAGTTCAGTTCATTGCATCTAGAAATGATCCCATTTCACAACCCAAAGGAATTATTTAAGTGGCTCTCTTTGTGTAATACTCCAGGTTTACATTCCAGGCATTGGGCAGACACCCGTGCAGATGGTTTGGCAGTTGAGAAGATGCATCTAGCAAGTGTCATACTTGTGAAACTAACTGCACATCTGAGTGGTCACACTTTCAATACCACTAATAATACTTATTTCTTAAGGCCTTTTGCCTTAGTCAGTTCTGGGGTGGTATTATTCACTTGTGCCACACTTCACCTGAATCCAGTGGCGCACAACCCCAAGGATCGACGGATCTTACCCCCACCAACTTAGACAACTGGCTACCTTCTCAGCAGGCCAACAATATATAGAAATTCAAAAACATCAGCTAAAACCTGATTATTTCTGAATATCAGAAAAAAAAATTCAGTTAAATAATTTATTTTAAAGGGCAGTCGGCACATATGCCTTGCCATCTCACAATTTGCAATGGCGATCTTGCCCACTTCACCTACGGTCAGGTGCTCTGGTCGGATTTCTTACTTGGGAGTCCTTCACAGACCTGCTTCCCCTGTCCCGAGAGACAAACAGTCCTTTGTATCTTGTCTTTTGTGCTTATGGAAGTTAAACTTTTCTGATTGAAATATTGTGGAAGTCAGTCTGGGAAGGGGCAAAATCAAAGCTGAGAAGTTGGTATTGTCCATTAGCAAATCCTAAGTACCATTTAAATATTTATTACTCGCCTTGCACCCTAATTTTCTTCCCTACCCATTTTTCTGGACAAATTCTTTTTGAATTATACCAATACACAACAGAGAAAATACCACATATGTCACCCTGACATGCAATAACAATGAAAACTATAGTACGGTGGCTCCAGATCCATCAAAACAAATACTAGAAGTAGCAAAAGTGTTGTAACAGCACTGGAAGCCATCTCTAAAAAATGGTTAGAAAATTTACAAAATGGCAATCATTTTTCTTACCAAGAGTCAAGGAAGTGTAAGTAATATGTGAGTAATAAACTGCAAATGGAACTGAGAAATGACATCCTTACTGGTGAGAGAAGGCATTTGGCTGGAAAGATCCAGTGCCACAAGCTGAGCGTAAACCAAGCCTGAAGGTGACAAAAGCGTGACCTGGGGCTTACCCACATGCAGTGAGATTCTTCTTCCAGGACTCCCTGCCTGAGTTTGGGAGGTTCATCTCCAGCTGTCCTTCTGAACCTAGTGTTGCAGTTGCCTCCTCCAGATGCCTTTGGGTTCCCTACTAGCAAACATTATTACCTAAAAAGAGAGGAAAAGTATCTCAGCCACTGAAAATTTCTTTTAGTGAGGAAGAACAGACATCCATTATGGTTTTTCCTTTTTGCAGCTTGTTGGAGGTGGAAATTGTTGATTGAAATCAGGGAAATGTGTCCTGACCCTGCCTATCAATAAAGCTTCCAAAGCAGCTCCACAGAGTACATATTCTATTAAGAAAAAAAAAACAAAAAAACCAAAAAAAACCTAAAACAAACAAACCAAACTAGAAATAAAAATAAAAATGTGGTATTTGTAAGAAGTACTGCAGAATATTTTTTTCTTTCAGAAAGTGCAATAGAATTTATTATTAAAGAACAAGGATTCAGCATGATTTCTGAAACAAGTTGACTGTGGCAGAGAAGAGAAAACAGGACACACAAGCAGTTATGGCTAGAAGAGAGTAGACTTTGGTGTCCCGTGGGTGCACAAGGGTGCCCAGCTGCTGTGATGACCAGAAAGGGAAATGTGCAAGACTGCCCCAGCAGGCTATCTGAGCCACACAAGGAGTTCAGCTGAGGCAGAAGCTGCTCCCCAGTCAGGTTTCTTGGGGCCATCTCTGGGGCTCTGGCTCGGCCGTGGGGTGGGCTGCACAGGGGTCTTTTCTAGGAGAAGGGAAGGGGTGGGAGTGACAGTGCTGATGAAAGGTGTTTCAGAGGGGAAAACCAACAAAATGAGAGATGCTTCCAGCTCTGACTGCTGCTCCTAAGGGCAAATGGCACACAGAGTAACTTAGGTCAGAAGGGATCTCTGGAGGCCAACTAGTCCAAGCCCACTAGAAACAACAAACCTCAGAGTGGGACCAGCCTCACAGCTCAACACTGCTCTGTCATACTGTGTGCAGTCATGTTTCTCGTGGAAAAACAACAGCTCAGTTAACTCTGTTGCCAAGATCGATGTTCATTTAAAGCCTAAGTGTGGCTGAAGGGCTGGAAATGCTGAGCGTGACCTCCACAGCAGCTGTCATAGGCAGGTAGCAGTGCTTCAGAAACATGGATGAAAGCTGTGAAGTACAGGAGCTGCATCATCTTTATTTCTACTAATGGCTTCCTTTTAGTATGTGAACACCGCTATTACCACTCAAACTACCAATCAGGTTGAAGGCTGTATTCAGTTTTAATATTTAGAGGTAATTAACAGGAAAAAACAGATGGATGGCTAATTTCCGTGCTTTCCTGTTAAATAAAGACTCACCATTCACTGCCAGCTGACTACTGATTTTCTAATTAAGTCATTAGCTAAACACAGAGAATGTTTTCCAACAAATGCCACTAGATTGATGATGATGTATGTTTTCCCCATGCTCAGAATCAAAGTCAGGAACAATATAAAGGACTGGCTACTCAACTTGATCAGAAATTACTGGTCTTTTCATGAAAATAAAAACTTTTGCTAGTCTGACACCACTGTTTGACACCTTTTTCTTTTTTTTTTTTTTTTAATGTTAAGTTTTTTCTGTTTTTACAATGGGTTTGGAGACATTTCTTGACCGGTCCATGGCAACTCCCCATTCACACCTATCCTGGATCAGGCCCACCCACACCATATTCTGCAATGGAAGGTCTTCCCAACTTCTCTTAGTGATGCATTCAAGACCTACAGACTATCTCCATCGTCCTTAACCTCCCTAAACCATCCTGCAGCCTCAAAGCTTTATTTTCTCTAATGGTGCCCTTGCAAATTTGTCTTGCTTTGGAATCCTAACTCCTTGCCTGTCCTGCCTTCAAATTTATGACTCTCTCTAATACCTTAATTTATTGTGGTCTTACTAGAGCAAGCCCCTGTTCTCTAACCCTCTCTCAGCAGTTATCAGAATTCCCATGATTGCGGCTGTTCAAGTCTGCAAGATTTTACTCTATCTTACATATATCCAGGCCATATCCGGAAGGTTTCTGCTTTCTGTAAGCAGCAAGTGCTTTGGAGTGAGTTCATACATCCATGAAGATTGTACCTCAGGTCAACAAATTGTCCTCCCCAAAAGACAGATTCTTCATATGCTATTTTACCTATTTTTTTTATCTTGGTGCCTTCCTTCTGTACCCTATCCTTTTGTTCCCTTTCTTCCACATTAAAATTGACCCTCCTATTATTGTTTTATGGGCCTGTATCTTTGCTTTTAGGGATCTGCCCCTGCACAGGTTGCTCAGGTTTCACTCAGCTCCTGCTCTTCTGCCTGTGCCAACCACAAGTCTCTCCTCTGCAAGCTTTTTCCTCACCACCTCCATGGTCTTTCCACATCTCTCCTGTTCCTTGCAGCTGATGGGCTTTTTTCCCTTCTCCAAACCACTTCTGATATGGTAAAACTCCTGAAAGAAAAGCAGTCACTGTGGCCAGAATTATTGTGTGTGTGTGTGTATTGTCTGTCTTTTTTTCTCCACCTTTCCCATACAGATCACATCCTCTTCTGAGGTGAGCTATCTCTCTCTAGTGCTCAGCATACATAGACACAGCAAAGAAACATTAAGAGCTGCATATTCCCTGAGCCACTTGGATTTGGCTCATGCACAGTATTTTAAAGTTGTGGGTTCCTCACCAAAATGATGTACCGCGTTGTTCACAACACAAGATTAATTTTGTTCATCCTCCTGTGCAGAGAAAGATGATGGGATTGAACTTCCCAAAAGGTTTAAAACAAAGCCCCTGCCTCACCAACTTTTATGTAAACGGCTGTCACTATTCAGACTTCACTGAGCTGTCCAATTTCCCATAGTTATCACTCCTTATTTTTTGTCCTTTGCATGTGCAAGGAAGGAACAAACAAACAAACAAACAAACAAACAAAAAACCAACCACAAACCCAAAACAAACAAAAACCCAAACAAACAAAAAACCAACTTTAAAAAACTTGGTTTATCCAAGACATTAAAAGAATAAAGGAATCTTTTCTAAGGACTCTAATTCCACTCCTCTGTTTGGAATTCCAGTTACCAAAAAGTAAACAGCATTAGAGTGTTGAGGGGAAATACAAGCTTCCAGCTTAAATGCAGAGATAGTCCTTGTGCCTGGGTATTGTTTAACCATTGCAAATGTCAATAAGATACAAGCTGGTTTATCGTCATCCTTTACACACCCAAGTGAGTTCTATGAAGAATTACCTCAAATTGCTCTATTGCTTAGGTAGACACAGTAAATCTTGTGATATCTTTTATTGTACAAGCAGTATTTCATAAGTGCCCTATGCAATATATAGTCACACTTTCTAATTGCTATTTGTTTTTCACTTGGGGCCAAAAAACTTTTTTTTTTTTTAATTATCTGACTTTGGATAAATTCCAGGTTCATCTGCTGTAAAATTATTCTTCAGCATTCTCTATTTTACTCTATGTAAATTTGCCAACATTGCTCCCTGCCTCTCTTACACTGCCAGGATATCTTAACTTCATTAATCCCATGCAGGTGATCACCTATAGATGATGTTATATTATTAAATCACTCCTTTTTCCTCAGCTAATTTCTGTGCTTCTATGAATCAGTGCTTAAATTTTTGATGTTGCTGCTGTGAGTAGATGTAACCATGAATGAGCTGTGGGGGAAAAAAAAACATGATTAGGAAATTATATGAACATCTTCTCAAAGACCTAAGGGAGAGAGACTAATTTCAACTTTTTACCTTCTTAATCACTTTTCTTTCCTCCTCATTTCACTATTTCCTGGTCTATGAATCCTGTTCATTAATTTTTTCCCCTGTTTATCTTTCTCTCCTTCTTTGCCTTTCTTCCTCAGCACCACAGCGGCATCTAGTAACCTGTAGCAAGAAGCAATGCCACGTTGTGCAATGTTGATACACATCACCTAAGCATTTGCTCTTGGTTTCAGGAAATCAGGTTGCAGGCTTTGTCCCAGGTCACTGTTCTGCAAGGCCTCTACTTCAGCTTTACTGCTGTTTTACTGCAAATCATATTTCTAACGTGCATCGAGATTCGCTCTTCCAAGTGAAAGGTGCTTGTATTAAACCATGGTTTCTTCCCATGTGTCACAATTTTTGAAGATATCTTTTTAATAATTCCCCCTCTTCTCCTTACCCATGGGGCTTCTATCAATAAAAACTGAAGCCACAGCTAGCATGGTTTCCAGATGCAATAAGTGGTGCTGGAAATGCCCACTCCGCTCCTCCCACTGCCCCTCATATTTCACGGTCTTCCAGTTGCTTCCACTGCATACTTTAAACACATCAGCATATAAAGCAGCTTTCTGAAGTTTTTGTGGGTTAATTTCCCGCATGACAAGTTCTGAGCTTCATTTCTGCCTGGTGCAAGATCCCCTGTCACTGGGGTACTCAAATCCTCTAATGTACTGAATCTCCCATATTCACTTTGTACAGCGCATGACTGCAAATGGCACACATTTCTACGAGGTGAGGCATAAAGCACTGTCTCCTTGCACGTTTTATAAAGAAGCATGTTTTGTCAATTAAGAAACAAAACATAACTTCTGGGAAGAAGGGGGACAGAATTGCTATTCCTTTGTAAATTTTTTTGCTCACAACTTGAAATGACTTCTGGATATTTATTTTAAAAGAGCACTAAGAAACAAAACATAAAATCACATGTGCATGCCTGAACAACTTGGAACAAGCAGAGTGACCCTCCAGTGGATTTTACAATAAAAAAACTGTTTTTCTTCAAAGCTTTCTACAACAACATTTCCAAGAGAATAGAAAGTTCCACACAAATGACTTTCCCCTTTGTAATGCCACTAGAAATATTATCTCAGTCCTTTATAGGAGGAACAGCCTGCCAAGCTGCTACACTGTTGGGTTAAGCCTCAACAAGCTTATTTCTTCAATAAATAAAAAATGAGCCTAACACCTCCAGCTTGAGGATTTTAAATTGAATTGATCACTAAAATAAAGTCTATCAGCTAGAGTTTTCCTTTTGTTCACACATGTTTCAGTGCAATTCCTCATTTTTTTATTGCTAGGCCTGCATACGCGACATTAAAAGGATCACTTTTTAAATTCAGAATAATAAGAAAATACTCTCTGCCTTATTTTTCCAATTTCAGGACATTTCTGTATTATGACTGGACAGTCATTTTGAAGCTGGCAGAAAGAAAAAAATTAATCCAATTAGATTCATAGAAGTTAATCTAGGATTCCAAAATTAAGCGTGGTTGTCTTGGTCTGCTGCTTGTATATACATGCAAGTCACAGATCAAAATCCTTTGATTTTTCAGTACAGCAGTTTCAGTACTTGCTGAAGAGCAGGTTATCTGTGGTTTTAATTAGGATCAGTAGGAGGCTGCACCTTTTCCTACCATGCACGCAGAGCCCAGAGGCAGGAAGGGGACTGAGACCTGGGGCTTTATGGCTGGCAGAGACTGTGTGCTGGGGACAGGGTGTCACCGCTGTTCCCTGCCTTCCTCAAAGTCCAGCCTTCCCCCACACAAACCATGGCTTCCACCCTCACCCAGAGGACTCAAGGCACCTCTGACCAAATAAAAGTGAGAAGTGTGAAGGGCTGACCCATGCTTCCTCCCGGGCTGTACATTAAGCACTTGGCTGGAATTGTGTCCCTCAATACCATCAAGCCAGCAGCACGTGACAGAGCAGGACAGGCATCCAGACAGTGACAGACTGCAAATAAGCCACCTGCACAATCACCACACCCTGGGAACCTCTCAGCAAGGCACTGTCCCCAAAGCAGTCGCTGTCTCTCTCCCTGCAACATGGTCCAGCACACCAAATGTGCCCCACACCAGCAGCTCTGTTCAGACCTGCAGCAGGGACTCCCAGGAGGGCTTGCCTGGAGCAAACACATGCTGCCACGTTCTTCAAGCCCTTTTAGCACATTACAGCAAGGCACACAGCAGCCAGGGCGGAGCATTGTCCCTCAGTGGGGTTGTGCTTATGTGTCAGCCTTGCAAAAGCTTGGCTGCAGCATCCTGACCAACAGTACCCTGGTTAATGCAGAAAGGACACATCACATGTTACAGGGATGCCTTCCCCTTGCTCAGCTGGGTTGCTTTTCACTGCCAAACCCTTCTTTGTATGGCAGGCAGGCACACGCTCCTAGGGCAGCACCAGGTCAATGCACAAGGTCAATGCACAAGGTAAAACAGTCACAGGAGAGACAGTTTCTAAACCTCCCCATTCCCTAAGGCAGACTAACAAGTTCTGACAGTCTACAGATCAAAACAGACCCAAGCAGGAGATTCAACCCTCCTGTAAAAGGAAGCATTGCCATCCTCCACATCCAGAGGTCCTGGCTGGATACAAGCCATGTGTCTCCTACAGACACTGCAGTGACTGCTCTGGCTGACAGATGCTGACAGGGTTACTGGGACCGAGCCCAGGTCCCACACAAAGACAGCCAAGGTACACAAAGACAGCCACTACTTGTCACCGAGACAACTGAAAGGTTGTGTGGGCAAAACCAAGGGAAGGGCTGATAGAACCCATCATCCAGTGTCAGCATTAACCCCAAGCTCCATGCTGGGATCCCTGACACCTCGCACAGCAGCCGCCAGTGTTCCCAAGAGCAACCACTGCCGAGGCTTTACCAGTCTTTAGGAGCCTGTTGAGGTGATAGCAACTTCTCTGTTCAGTGCCCAGCTTGGGGAAACACAATGGAAGGCACCAAATGCCCTTTCTTTTCTGCCCCAGGCTGGGGAACAACAAGCTGCTGCCACTGCAGCCCCAGACCAACCACAAACTTGTGGCTTTGCTGCTCTCTACCCTCAGGATGGACACAAGTATGGAATAAGGCAGTTTTGGTCCCCAAAACTCATAGCTTAGTTTGCCCTTAAATGTGCCATGTGGCAACCACCAAGGGCAGCCTTGGCACTCAGCAACAGTCAGACATGTAAAAGCTCGTAGGGCACAGAGATCACTGAGCAGCTCCCACTGGCTCTCCTGGCTAATTGACATTCTCTCACCACCCTCCACATCTGTGCTCCTTTTCCTCTCCTTCTTTTGAAAATCAGTCATTACTGGTGGATCTTGATAGAGTCAGCACAGTCTGACATTGACACATAAGTCTGACAGTCTTAATATCAAACCACTCAAGGTTTGAATCAAACTTCGCAATTTATTTTAAGTAGCTGTAGTGGGGCAGTTGTGATTAAGCAACTGCATTGTGAACATTGTATGCTTGGCTAATCTTTTGCTTAAAGGAAGAGGTGAAGACAATCCCAAGATGAATGGGCTGTCTGTCTGGGAGCCACCAGGAGGCAAGTCAGCAGAACTGAGCATTAACTGGGGGAAAGGTAATTCTAGCAGTGGGAGATTGCAATCACTGACTCATTAACTATCTAGTCAAAACAGACCCCAGACTCAAATGGAGGGGAAAACTGCACCCGCAGGCTAGTTAGCATGAGAAACAGGAGATTTAACTAGCAAATAGGGATTTGAGTACTAATTTTTAAAAAAACCTATGTATTCTCTAACCAATGAATGCTAATGCCTTTGTTATTAAAACATAATAGTGTAAGGTTTTGATGCCCAGTGAGCCAGCCTTCTGTGTGTTACCACCTAGCTACCTACTTTGCACAAACTAGAATGAGAAATGGAAATACCTCACCTTGGGGCATGAATCAGTGCCATGCATCAGGTAGTGAGCCTACATTTGGGACAGCAGTCTGACACTGACACTCCAAGTCAGTGTTAATGACTAACTGCACACAAAGTGTGGAGGTCCTCTGGGCCAGCTGCACTCCCTTTGGAGATTACAGATATTTCCAGACTAAAGAAACAGCTTGTAAGGTATCTTCTAAAGGAGAATGCTTTTGAGAGGACAAAGTACTGAGAAGTTTGGGAGCGTGGGGATTTGTTCATCATGTTTGTGTTTTATACATTGTATACCCATAAAATTTTGGAAACTGGATCCAAAGTCAAAAAAGTCAGTACTGTCCTCAACTACCTTTGAATGAGTCTCTTGGTGTGCAAAATTTGGAGCTATTTTTGAAGGCTGTTGGAAAACTTGCCTTATAAGCTGCATCTGTAATACAACAACCAGTAATGTCTGGATGCTGATTACCTTAGATGGGTGGCTTTTTCTTGGTTCTCTCTATTTTCTCCCTCTTCCACACATTCCCCCATTTACTGCTGGATGAATATTTTACTGTGAATCATTATCTTCAACCCAGCGGGTCAGTTTGACTTTGGCAGCAGCACAGAGATTAGAATGCGCGTTCCTCAAATGTTAACCAAAAGCCACAAACAATGTGAGAAGCAGTATGTTAAACAGCAGCAGAGGTAGAGCATACCTTGCATGAGGGCTGATGTGCCCTCTAATATGCTCCTTACATATCCACATTATTTCTCAGCAATTTTGTATCTCTGCAAGGCACTCTGCACTTGGTGGCATTCTGAGATCAGCCCTTCTGTCATCATAATGACAGGGGAAAATGCCAAGCAAACTGAAGAAGTGACAAGTGAAATGTATTATGCTTTCACATATGTATGTGCACCATGAGGGACAGAACAGCCACCACCAGCATGAAACCCACAGGCTGCTGTCATCCGAGGTAAAAGGAGTGCTTTCCTAATAAAAAGTTTTGCCTCCCTGGCAGGCCAGCAGCTGCAGGCAGAGGGAATGTCACACCCCCACACAGACCCTTAGTGCAGGAGGCAGGGAGGGCTGCCCGGCCCCGGCCCCAGCCTTGGTATCAGGCTGTCAGGGAACACACTTGCAGGGCACTGCCACCCCCACAGCGCTCACCGGGGATGCTCTGATTGAAAAATGACAGTCTGGATTTAATTCACAGTTGCCGAGTATCGTCTTCCTGTGCACAGGAGCTATTGCAGGGTGGAGATAACGCGTTGCAGGGAAAACAAAGGTATGGAAGTGAACCTCCTGCCAAAGACTGTTCCACATTCATCCAGCTGCGATGGACTTTGCCGTGGGGCTGTGGATCCCAAGGACGCTGGATAGAGCCTATGCATCCTGGTGTCTCATGTGCTATAAGCCAAAGAAAAAGCACTTTCACCTATACTGAGTGTGACTTTGTTTTTCCCATTGCAACTGACATCACATATTTTTAACAGCATCACTGAAGAGTTTGATTTGAAGAGGCAGTGACCCACCCCCAGGGCACAATCCTTGGGTTCAAAAGCACAGCTGCCAGCCCCTGGTGCACACCGGTGTCATGGATGTCACCTCTCTGAGCTGGGGCAGGCAGTGGGATGGCAGCAGCTTCATGCCCAGCACTCGCACCTGAAATTCCATTCCTCAGGATGGCCACAAGCCAGTCATCTTCAGAAATACTCCTAAACACCCCATTTGCTTTGCAGTGCAGACAAGTGTGTGTCAGAGCTACAGGATCCTGAGGGGAGTTTTGTCTGAAAAAGGAAAGTTACTATTTATCAGGTTAACTAGTAAGTTCTGTTTATTAGGAGGGTATATTTCACAAACAGGATTCAAACATCATTTGTTAGCTATGTAACTTGACAAAATCTTACCAAAAATGAACATGCACAAGCCTAATAATCAAACAGATCCTGAAAATCATTATTTTTAAAAGGAATTTTGAGCTAATATTGTAGTGTTCCCTGGCTACAGAAGGAAACAGCCAGGAGTGCTGTGAAGATGAATCTTTCCTACAGGCTTTCACTTAGGTTGATGAACTGCCTCCATGCTCTATTGTTCCCTGTTGCTTTACACTGAATACTTTCCAATGGTAGTTTTCTGGCTTTTAACCAACTTAAAACACAAGTTGTTTCCACAGCTCATCAGGTCTGCTAGTCACACAGTTCTTCACATAAGTCCTTCCATTTTTCCAGGTAACCCACCATTTCATGATCTTTTTAACCTATCTACCATTATATGTAAGGTGATTGACAAGTAAGCATCTTGAGAAGTGACGCTAATTAAAAGCAAAAATCAAATAGTTCCATAGATGTAAGACCTCTCTTTGGCTCTAAAGTAGCTTTGCCACTTATCTTTCGAATTCCTGCCAATGTAATTGCTACATTTTGCCTTACAAGAAGCTCATTTTCTTGCTAGCACAGGAAATGTAGTACTTGGCTTTCTTGGGATTCAAAGCTTTTTGGTGTCCAGTTCATGAATGCTTTGTTTTCTAAAGGCAAAAAAGAAAGTTATGATCATTTCACTTACCCTTAAGAAGAAAGCTCAGTTGCTCTTTGCCAGTGATACAAAATGTATTGAAATACCAAATCGTCAAGGCTGCATCATATCCCCAGCTGAATGAGGCTGAGATTGGGAGCACAGGAGGGATATCTGAGACTCTCTGGAATGGAAATAGATGGGACAGGATATGGCTGCTTATGAAAACACAAAATTTAGGATGCTTTAGGGCACCCCGGGTGTCAGTAGATGCTTACCTGTTGGCAGAGGATTTAAAGCCCTAGATTTTCAATGTCTCCTACGGGAGCTTGGACTCCTGCAGGCAACTGCATGTCAACTGCATTTGAACACTGAAACACGGTCAGACAAGAATTAGTTTTATACTTTGACCTTTTAAAAACAAAGTCTTTTAAAAATACCCCACACTCTCTGTGAAAAGTTCATTTCTTAGGGAAAGATAGCTCTCTTCTTTTCCCAACTAAGCACTTGCTTTGCTCTGTCTTTGAATCACATAAAAGAATTTTCTACTGCACATTTTCAAGTTTGTCATGTGCAGATCAACAGGGTGCTGGAAACAGCAAGGCTATCCAAGGAAGTAAAGGTGAAAAAATATGTTCAGATGAAGGAAAGAGACACCTTTTTGTAATGAATACATGAACATGTGGAGAAAAGGGATGCAAACAAGGCCAGTCTTTCAGGTCACCTAATTCCAGAATCTGGAGATAAGAATCAATTTTTGCACACACACACACACACACAAAAAGAGAGGCTTAAAAATAATTGTTGAAAGGTAAGACAGTACAGCTTCTCTGCTCACAAATTCATGTGATACATTTGGGGCTGTGTTAACAGTTTTTATTGAGGGTATTTTTTTTATCTGATAGTATATCTGTGTTGTTGAAATATTTATTAATGATCTTTTGGTCTATAGGCAGAGGCAGAAAATGCAAACATGGTGGAAACTCCTTGTCTTGACAATAGCCATGAATCCGTGTGTGAGCTCCAGCCTGCTGCCCTCCAGGGCAGCCCCGTTCCCTCAGCTGCACATGAGAGAAGCACCAGTGCTTTGGGGAGCAGCATGGTTTGGGGATTTGTCTCCAGGTTCATGGCTTCACCTGGCTCTGTCAGGTCTTCAGGACCGCATCAACACTGATGTGTTCATGAATGCATGATGTGATCATGCATTACCACAGACAGGGTAATATCAGTCACAGAAGCATCCCCACAGAAGTTTTTGACATTCCAGTTAGCTCCCATCCTTGTCTCATCACTGGTCAGAGGCTTGTGACTACCCACAGACTCCTGATCTTGCTGTGCTGGCCTGCCCACCTGCTCAAAAAGGGAGAGAAAAGCAACAGGTGATCCTTGCATACCCCAGCACAGGGGGCATGCCACAATTCTCTATCATCTGCACTGCAGATATTCCAGGGCTATTTTAGGAGCTGGAGCCCCACCACCAGCCAGTCTTTCATACACCAGAAGTATGGCCCATTGATGAGAGTTCTTGCCATCAATTCTAAATCTATTATGTCTCGATCACAACGCAAGCACCCTGTTGGAACTACCCTGTACTCCTGATTCAGGGGAGTGCCAGGCCACTCACCTGAGGATGTGGATCTTCATGGTCCTGGGCTCAGAGCAGTGTAGCCAGCAGCTTCGTAGTGGCAGTTCACCAGTGCCCAGCCTCTATCCCCACACAGGTAAGTGCTTTCTTCTGAAAGCTCACATCAGTAACCTATCCCACTGCCCCATGTAGGTGCTAACCATCAGCATCCTTACCACAGAAGCCTACAAGTCACGCTGTCATCTGCTGCCTCTGCAGCTCGCTCCCCCTGTCCCAGCCCAGGCCTCACCAGCCCCTCCCATGTAAGCAGCATGTCTGACTGCTTTGGAGCTGTTGGGACTGGACATCCCTCCCAGTGAAGCAGGGGTTATTGCAATCACAATTTCTTCTTAGACTGAGGCCTCACCAGTCACTGCCAGATTCACTTACAAAATCTTTCACAGATCTGGTGCTGGCATACTCTGGAACCCCATTCTTCCTCCAACACACGTACCTATACTGACACCTAGGGTGTACTGATGATGACACTTGCCGATTTAACCACCGCTTCTGTCATCCCACCAATCATCGTGTTCCCTGGGAGACCAGCCTTCTTGTCATTTCCCAGCTGATGCTGTCAAGCACAGATTTTGGTGGCCAAAGGCCATCTGGCACTAACTACAAAACCACAGAGAACTGAGGAGGCTGCCTAGAGCACCGTGACCAAACTGCAGTACACACACCATGGGAAACTGTGGGGAGCAGATGCTGAGTGGGTGGAAGCTGACTGGATAGTGGGAATGGTACTTGCCCAGCCAGCTGACCACCCTGGACACAGCTTTGGTCCAGGTGGCTTCTGTCAAAAACATACATCATGTCAGCTCAGGCTCTGTCCAAAAATCTGGTGAGAGATGGAGAGACAGCAAGGGAAGCACAGGGAGCATGCAGGGAAGAGGTACTGTGCACCAGCAGTATCAGGAAGATGCTGTAATTCATCCAGGTCTGTTGTATACCACTCAGGTCCTGAATCAAGAGTAACTCACACTTGAAAAATAACCAGCCCTCTCCTCTCCTGCTCAGTCCTTTAAAAACTGTAGTGCTGTCTGAGCTAGTCTGCAATATTAGAAACAGCAAATGTTACACTCAGACTTTTTAGAATAGGCTTCCTAAATAGATTCCTCCATTCCTTCCTTCATTTCCTTCAATTAAATGTGAATCATTAAACTCATGTCCGTTAGGCTGACTATCTGTACTCACAGTGGTCTAACAGTCTGACAAACACATTGTTGTGGTGTTTATTCCAACAGACTTGTCTGAATTAGATAATCCATCTCAGAAGGAGCAGATCATAAGGCTGGAAGGGCCTCATCCGTTCCCTAGCCTCAAGGCAGGGTCACCTACAGCTGTGTCACTTCTGACAAATATTTGTTCAGTCTGTTCTCAGAGCTCTCCAGTGATGGAGATACCTCATCTTCCTCAGACAGCCAATTTCCCTGCTTCATTTCCTTCAGCAACAGAAAGCTTTATTCACTACCTAACCTGAATCTCCTCATTTGCTACAATTGGCTCCTGTTGCCTTTCATCCCATCCACCACCAACAAAGAGAAAAAAAAATGCCCTATTCTTTGCAACAACCTCTGAACCTTTGCCATCTGACAAATCTTTCTTCATTTTCTGGTTATGTCTTGCCCATAAGCAGATTGCAGCTATTTGGACATTACAATCCGAAAATTTTCCCTCAAAATGTCATGCATTTTAAAAGCTTCCACTGTGCAAACTGCTGCTGTGCTGCATTTGCTTCACAGACCTCCTGAGACCCCTTCTTTTCAGCTCAGCCATGAAAGGAGGCACTAATACACCAGTTTCTGCTGAGAGTGTTTGCTGACAGCAAACTTCAAATTTGCTTAATATTAATAATTGCTGAGTAAACTTCGGCTGCATTAAAATATATGGAAAGCAAGCCAGAAAAGTTGGCTGTAGACAGATACTTGCTGTTCACTGGAGGAAACCCTGCACTTCAAAAGAAGGTATTTAACAGCAGTCTTCACTGTCACTTCCTACCTTCACCCTCATCCAGGGTCTGCCTCCTAAGATTCTCAGTAATCTCCATCTCCTGACCCATCAGCCTTCTCCTTGAAGCACCATCAACAACCTTATCTTCTTCAGTGTCTTTCTCTCTGCTTCAGGCCCCAGGCAGTGCCACTGCACAGGCCACACCAGCAAGTTAGGCACTGCTCAGCAGGGCAGACGCTGCTCTACCATCGTGATATGTAACAGTGGCAGCACTTCCAGGTTCATCTCACCAGTTAGCCAACACTCAGGTGGGATTTATTTCGCCTAGTTTTGGCCACCCAGAAGAGAGGGACCTGAGCTACTCATGTAATCTTGTTCACAACACAAGGGCACGAATGACCCCCTGTACAGGGACATGCCTCTCTGTAGTGGCTATAGAGGCGATTGAAAAAATTCCACTACCAGTGAAGAGAAATAGTTTCCTTCATCAGTGCCAAAGTCATTGGACTTCACACAGTTTCTAGCAAAATTCAAACAAGGAGTAGTGTTTGAAGAAAATACTACTATCTCATACGTAACAATGGGAAGGTCAAGGTCAGCATCAAAGCCTCACTGCATAGACAATTACTTTTTCTTCAGATGCCTGTTTTTCTGTGAATCTCAGTGCATGGGGAGCCTGAGGCTCATGAATTGCGAGTGAAAAAGATCATCAACTTCACCTCAGGTCAACAGGAACAGAAGACAAGAAACCAGCCTACATTCAGTAAATAGTTCAGAATGACATGCTTCCTTATTATTCCTCAGCAGCTGGGTGCCTATTACAAGAAGTACTTACAAGTTTGAAATGCCCCACACAGCCTACACTTAACTATCAGAGCACTCTTTAACAATTCTTATTCCTGGAGCTAAGTATTATGGGAAGCACACAATTTAAGAAAGGATGTGTATACCAGCAAAAAAAAAAATTACTTTTAGCAGCAAGAGAAGTCTGATACCTATATCTGAGCTCCAGGCTTTACAGCCACTTGTTTTTCATCTGCCTGAAAAAGTTGCTTTTTGGGGAAGTACATAAGCCCTGCACATAAAATAACCACTTATCCTCAGGTGGCATTCTCAAAAATCCCTGGCAGGCACTGACTAGGAAAGGACAGCACAAGTGACTTCCTGCTCAGCCAGCAGATGGATGGAAATCCAGGTGTCCATCAGGTCTAGGACTAACTAGTACAATAGTGACAGCCCTTCTCATCTGAGATAGTTGTTAATTACACAGAGGTGGCTTTGACTAGTTCTTTCCATACCTGTTCAAACAGACATGTTCAGCCTGACATCAAACTTACATGTTCTTAAACCCATTCTTTCAATTATTTGTAGTCTATCCTTGATCACTTCTTCCCCTTTCTGACCTTGATGCAGAGAAAAGCAGAGAAAGTGCAAAAGAATCAGGACTGTCCTCCCCCCATAAATATGTACTTCGTCATGAGGGGAAGAGGAGGAGCAGGCACTGATCTCTCTTTGGTGACCAATGACAAGGACATGAGGGAATGGCCCGAAGCTGTGTCAGGGAAGGTTCAGGCTGGGTGTTAGGAAAAGGTTCATCACTCAGAGGGTGGTTGGGCACTAGAACAAGATCCTCAGGCAAGTGATCACAGCACCAAGCCTGACAGAGTTCATGAAACATTTGGAGAATGTTCTCAGGCACATGGTGTGACTCTTCAGGATGGTCCTGTGCTGGGACAGGAGTCAGCCTTTGATGATTCGTGTGGGTCCCCTCCAAATCAAGATATTCTATGATTCCACGATTCTATGTAGCTTCTGATGTTTGATGGCACCTGCTGGCAGACAGAGGATATGCCACTGCAAAGCAGAGACACAGACTGTCAACAGCAATATTTGTTCCCCTGTGACAGAAACCAAAGTAAGACAGAACTGAATGCATAGGTCTCAGTGAAAATCGTGGTGTCTTGTGAGGAAATTATCTCCACCCAGCACCCAAACATTTTTCTGTTTTTTCTGCTGCTGGAAACAAGACTTTAACTGTACTATGTGCGAATAGAGAGGAACACTTCAAGCACACAACAATACCCAGAGTCAGAAATCTGAGGAGAGGTTCCAGGCTGAAGCCCAGCTGAAAGGTAGAAAACACACCTGTGTGGCAGTAGAATAGCATGGGTCTTGATACAGCTGCACAATGTATCTGTCAGCTTCTTCAGACATGAGAACCACAGCCTCTGATTGTGCAGGACTGACAGAAAAACCCGTGTTTGGCACCAACTGCTAGGGCTGGAGATCTGCGCTGCTTGCTGGTATTGCCACCATCCTGAGCACCAGCAGGACATGTGGCAATGGCTGCAGGGCACCCTCCGGGCAGGCACAAACACCACACACATGGTACCTGTGTCAGGATTAACTCAGTGTAGCAGTCACATTCACTCCCTGCTTCCTGAATCACCTCCCTTTACCCTTCATCTTGGAATTAGTGGCTAACCCCAAAACTGGAGTGAGATAGTGAACCCCCTGGATCCCCTGAAGTTAGGAGCCAAGGGAGGTGGTGGAAGGGCCACAGGCAGCCCTGCCAGTCTCTGATTGTCTCTCTCCACTTCGATGCAAGGGTACAAGGAAGGCAGGGAAGCTTAAAAGTATGGTACCACTAAGAATTGTAAAACCGGCAGGCAAATAAACTTACAAATTATTGCTGTGAATAATTTAATTACTTTTACACTACGTTCTCTAACTTTGAGGCTTGATCTGTGCATATATTTCAGCACTTGGAGAACTGCTATGAATCCTGGTTTCTAAAAGCACTTTGCTCCTTGAGAGATGTGGCAGATAAAAGAGAGATGCGATTTGCTTCATCAAGAGAAGTGCACACAAGACCCTCATGGGAAAGGCATTGGGAATATGTCTGCCAGAGCAAAGAGTAAAGAAAAGTAACACCAACAGAGCTGAGTGATACCTCTTTCCTGGGATTAGTGTTCAGTGACAGGCATACTTGGAGTGTGAATCCCAAAACGTATGCCATTGTTGCTGCAATAGTTTCCCTGAAATTTTTACCTAGGGAATTCGTGGCATTTCAGATCCCATAGTCCCCAACCCATAGCATTCCTCACAAACATGCAAAATGTTTTAAACACTCAGGATGAAATGAAAATTTATTTTGTGCTTCACTGCAACAGCTGAGGACTGAGAAACCATTAAGGCCAATGCCAAACATAACTATAAACAGCTCCTGGGATTCAGGAGATATTTGAGTATATTGCAGGAGCTCAGAACGTGTACACAAAAGGTACAGACTTCAGCTAACTAACACCATTAGTCCTTGCTTCCAGCTCCTAAGGCGAGCTCAGGAGTTCTCTGTCCCTCTCCAAACTTTCCCTCCAAAACAGGAACCATACTGGAACAGTCCCAAGTGTTCTCTCTTGAACCAGATCTGGGATTCATGCTATATGGCATAAACTGACACAGTGTCCTGGGTGTGCCAGCAGGCCAACAGTATGAATGTCCAAGTAGCTGGAATCTGCTCTGGTACTGTCTGATAGTAGCCAGGGAGAAGGGAATTGTCAGGTGGAAGACCATGAATATCTCCATCCATTCATCTCTGCACCCCAAATCCTTGCAAGGCAATCCATGAGGAAGGTACACGTAAAAGCCTCAGGCTTCAGAACAAGGGCTGATGTTCCTTGTGGAATTGGTGGTTTAGCACCAGGCACCATGACTGGTCACACCTCGGGGTGCAAGTGGGGAATCCCACTGGAGGGCAAGAAATCTGGGCAATAATCTCACTGAAAATCAGAAGTGACTGGACAGAGAGTGTTTTAAAATAAAAAAAAAAAAATCCCCAAATGTAATGAATTTTAAAGGAATGAAAATTCACTTTGGTGGAGATAGAAAAAAGAAGATGCTCTTCCATGTTAGAAGAGAAATAAGAAAATGAGGATTTGGTGGGGTTTTCTTGTTGTTTTAGAGTGGCTTTTTGAAACTTTTTTCTTCTTTTTTTACAGTTGTTTCCTCTTGGTTCATTCTATATTACCATCATTAAATGGCAGCAGTGAGACAAAGCAGAAACTGTGTGAGGAGAGAAAACAGTGAAAATGTGGCTTTAAATTGTGGTTTAAGAACTGAGCTATGTAACTATTTGAAGAACTGCACTTATTCTCTATGTTTGTTGGTTTGAGTTTTTTTAACAAAAACCTTCAAAATTTATTTCTGACTCCCAAACAAACCTGGTGTTTATTTGACAGGCAGAACTGTTTTTGTTGTTGTCTGCAGTCTGTGTTTTTGTAATTGCTTATTACTTACTGAATCCACACCAAATAAAAGGCAGAAAGTGCTTTCACTTCAGTAACAATGTACTCTCAACAAGGCATATCTTGCAATCTCTGCATGTTAAGTTTCCAAAACACTCCGCTGTTTCAAAGGTCTGCATGGAAACAGTTAACAAAGCTGTCTCCCTCCATGGCAGCACACATTTTAGCTCTTTTGAGCAAGAAAATCCCATGAGAAAATTCTGCCTTAAAAAATCATGATGAAGATGAAAAAGTCAGCCCTTGCAGTTGTTTGAAGCTTGAGCTTTAAAGCCAATTATAATTCAGATTATAAATATGGTCTATTTCCGTCTCCCATTTTAGAGAACTGTGAAACGCCAGATGGCTTTGCTGTCGCTGTGCCCTGCCTTATAAAATATATTTTTATGGTTTCTGATCTCACTACAAATAGGGCATGAGAATGATAAGCTGTTAATGTAAAAATAATTTTCCGTGTGAACTTGCCGTGTCTGGAGGCAGTTTCTCAGCAGGCTGGGAGATGCCCTGCTTTTCCACCACTGGATGGCATTCAAGGGCCATAAATACTCACACTGGGAACTGCAGCAAAAGAAAATTAAAACACAAAGCGGCTAAAGCCTTTGGATTCTTGGTAATGCTTCTATAATATATTCACGCTTTCAAGGTTCCTAGGAAATAAATCTGAAAAGATAAAAAAAACAGTTTCGGAGGAGAAAGGAGCTTTCCTCTGAGACGAAACTGAATATGCATGTAGGATGTGGGACAGGAGATCTGAAAGCAGCATTCCAATTAGGAGAATCCAGCAGTCATATCTCGGCATTGCAGTCTACATCAACATTAATACAGGTTGGCAGGAAACAATTCGATGTGTCTTGTGTTTTTCCTGCCCAATACGGACCCAACAGGGTGAGAAAAAGTCAAATGTGTTAAGTTGACCTTGGGTCTACACAGACACAACGCCCTGGTCGTGCAACACCTGCACACACACAAAGCTCTTTAGAGCATTTCTGCCTTTGTGTTCCTTCTTTAAAGCTCAGCCCCGTCCTACCGCCAGGCAGTGCCATTAAATCCCCCCATGTCGCAGCTGAGCGGCTGAGAGGAGGCTGGGCTGGAGACCCCCTGGGGCCCCTTCCCACCTGAGCCGCCCTGCACTTCCAGCCCCTCATTAGGAATACAGACAGATCGACATTTCTCACGGATAAGAACAGCCCCCCGCAGCGGTAGCGGCATTTTTGGGGGTGTAGCCGTAAGGGTCTGGGAGTGGGAGTAGGGTCGGGTTTGCAGAGGGAAGCTGATTTTACACGGCAGCTGCTGTGCCCGGGACAGAGGGGCGAGCGCTGAGCATCTCCGCAGCTCTGAAAGAGCGCTGCACGCTCCAGGCAGGCAGTATTTGCTGAGTTTCACCACTTAAGACCTTTGAAGGAATAGACAGTTTGCACCTCTGTGCTACAAAGGAAAGTTTGGAAGAGGAGAGATGACAGACCCGCGGCCTCTGCTGTGTAAAGACGGAGTACAAGCAACCAAAAACTCATCAGGAAAAGCTGTGATATTCTGAGCAGCCGGCGTGGCTGCCAAGTCTACAGTTTTTGCTATGAAGTCTAGCTATGAATTTTAGCTCCCTCTTTGATTTTTTTAAGTCTGCCTTGGGAGACCAGCGTTGCTGCCGCTTGCTGAGTGTGGCTGGTGGTGGTGGTCTGGCCTTGCTGGCCCAAAGGTGTTTGTTTTTTCTCAAGCTGTGCTGCCTGGAGCGCTGGTCATGGTGTTTGTGGTGATGTGCTCAGGACTCTGTGCTGCAGTTTAGTTCCATTTGGGGTATGACGGCAACAGGATATGTTTTCTTCTGGTGAGGCTTTAACTCAGGGCACAGGTGCCTGCAGGTAAAAAGGGGCGAGGTCTGAGAATACCTAAGTTAAAATGTGATCTTCTCCAGCACTTCACAGCAAAAAAAGTTGATGTGGCTTAATCTTCCTATTGCAGTGAATGTGTCCGTAGTACTCAAGTATCTCATAAAAACATACATACACTATATAACAAATATATAGTATTTAATAAACATATAAATATATATGGTGTTATATGTTCATATGTCATACATTATATATAAAAATATTCATGTCCCTAGAGATGTGTCCTTTGTTCAGAGAAGATCCCTAGAGGCATAAGGGGTACAGTCCTCACAACAGGCTGGTGGAATCTTAGCACCCAGCTACAGACAGCTTAGGTTTTAGGAGTTTGGTTTGCTGGCTGTCTGGAGAGGCTCACGTGTGTCCCTGGATCTGATATGACAACGTGCAATTATCTCTCTAATGTAGCTTATGATGCCTAAAGAGAAAACAGAGGAGTTACAACAGTCCTGCCTGTAGAACCTTGTTCTGCCAGCCTGGGCACTGTTGTTCAAACCAGGGCTTGAGGGCAGGGAGAGGCTCCCAGGGAGCAATCTTCTGGTCTTCTTTCATAGCAATCTGCTCAGAAGACTCTTATCAGATACAGAACATGTCCAAACCCTCTTCCCGTAAGGCCTATTTTATCTCACCTGAAGACATGGAAACGAGTGGAGTGGTTATCAGTATTAAACTCCTATTGACTATGCACAAGACTTTCTACCCAGCCCATTGAAACGAGGTTTTAAAATAACAGAAGCAGAACAACTTTCTTTCCTCTGGAAGAAAACAGTAATAATGTTTTCAACGCTTGGTAGTGCAGTGTAATGTAAACCAGACGAAATAGGAAACATCAAGGGCAGAGTTTTAACTGTAAGTATCAAAGCACTGACTGTGAATTGGGTTTTAGAAACTACAAAGCACAGTTCAAGTACATAATAATTTCTCAACAGAGATTATGTATACAACAAAGTTGTTGTGTTCTATCTAAGACATTCCTCATGTAAGAATCCCAGCATTATCTTTGCCCCATGGCCATTCTCTAATCAAGCAGCTCAAGAGGAACAAATCTTCCTCATTACCTGTACTCACAGCCAGAATCACATCAGCCACTGAGATCTATGTTGTTCTATGGTCATCACATTATGCCTGTAGAGCCCTTACACCCAGACCAGCAGCCACGAACTCGATTCTTTCTCAAGATGATCTGCAACACAACCGCTGGATGGATCCAGAGCATAACCACTGGACTCACTCATATTGTCACCAGCTTTCTCTTCCCAAGCTCTCCAGAGAAATCTACTGCATCCACGGCACCAGCAAAAAGGCCCTGGACTGGTTCTGCCCAAGGATAGAGAAAATGAAGAGCACAGAAAGGCAATTTGTTACAGTAAATAGCGTCATGCTGTCTCCATGTTTATTATTCTGAACACTCTGCTGGTTTTCAGTCTCTGCACTGCTAGACCACATGTCTAGAGAAAAATTATGCTTTCTCCTCTGCTTGGGACAGAAAATATTCAGCAATGCTAATAAACTAGAAGAGATCCTTATTGGGAACACTGTTGCACTATGAAATCCTGTGTCATTGCCCCAGCCATGGTTAATACCTCATGCACAAGGAAAGGAAAAAAAAATTAATAAAACCTATCACAAACAAGTATTTGATCTGACCAAAAAGCAATTTAAAAAAATTCATTCTAATGCCTATGGGGCTAACATCTTGAGCATTGGATTTGTTTATGCTTCCCATTATCTTTGCATTTATGGCTGTAAATGTTACTAACGCCTATGCAATTACCCATCTCTTTTAAACATTAACTTAGTGCTCTTTCAGACTTCTACCTCCAGCTCTGTGCTTGGAGGCCCCATCATCTGGAGCTGTTTCCCCTGGGGTCTCAGGCAACTGTGCACCCTTATGTCTTCCAACAATACATGGCTCACTGTTTTGCCCTTTTATTTATTTTGTGACTTTTCAGAATTGTTTTGCTGCTATATCCTCCTTTGGGAGTATATTTACATGAAAGGAACATTACGAACCACTTAGTATAAAGACTTGAAAGAAGTGAAATGACAAACACATGTAAAAACATAGTTATTCCAAATCAAGCTAATTCAAAAAACTGCAGGGGAAAGAAAAAAAATCATTCTCCCTTCATACCTTCATCTGGCCTCACCTTACTTAAATTAATAAGCGTACACTTGTGTTAAGGAGTGAGAACAAGGAATAACATTCTCTATCCCTGTCGGCTGAGGATGACACCTGATGGGCCTTTGCACTCACTAGGAGTATCACTATGAAGAAGATGGGCAGAAAATAATGATGGGGAATAAAATGGAAATTAAAAAAACCCAACAAACAAACACAGAAATAGAGCACGTTGGCCTTTCCTCTTTGAACACTGATCCCCTTAGCTGTGACTCCGTGGTAGAAGTTACTGTGTTCATACAGGCTAGCAGTGACTTACTACAGTCATTTCTGGAAGTAGAAGAAACAGGGGTAGGAGCTCTGATTGGAGTGGTGGTTTTGTTTCTGGACTGACTCCATGCAGAGGTGCAAGAAGTTCAAACCTTGCTGTCTCTGAGCCAAACTAGAGCTAGACTTGCTCCAAAAGAAAATACCCTAACAAAATTTTCAAGAAATTAAAACTGACTCTGCTGTAAGGATGCCTACTCCAAACCCAGCAGCAGGGTAAAGGCAGTCTTAGCAATCACCAGGGGATTTTTCAATCTCTATCAAGCAGCAGCTTGAGACTGCCTGAACTGGATACTAAGACTTGGGGTGTTTTACTATTGTAATACCACAGAAAATGGAGACATGCCAAAATAATGCCTAAAGAGTGTTTTTAGAGAAGCTTAAATTACCACAAGGTTGGAGAAAAAGTTTCTTTTACAAGGTGAAAGCCAGCTAAAGGATAGGAAAAAAAGGGTAAGGCTAACTTGGACCTTTTACTTTCAAGAATCAGTTTTACTCAAAATATTAATGAGAAAACTAGAGAAGAAAATCCTCTGTGACATTTCCAAATTCATAGATTGTACTAAACTCTTCTTCAGAGCAACCAACACTTATGCTGACAGTGAAGGACCCCAGAAAGACCAGACAAACCAAAATGATCAAACAGAGGTCAGATAAACTCTGGAGCATATAAATAGAAGTTAATGCATTTAGGGAAAAATAAGCCAAACCACAGATGATGCTGAATGCAGAACTGGAAGTGGCATGTCAGGAAAAAAGATATTAAGAGTCATCATGTACAAATCTCTAGTCTCACAAGTCTCTGGGAAGCAATGCAAGCTAAAACAGTATCATGAAAAAGGGTAATGAAAAGGGGTACCAGAACAAGACAGAGGACATCATTTTTCTGCTACATGTAACTTTGGTATTATTACACTGGAGTACAGGTCAGGGTCTGCTCTCTGCATCTGAAGAAGGGTAAAGTAGACTTAAAGCAAGTATGGAGAAAACCAATGAAAATGATCAAGCAGCTGCCTTACAAGGAAAACCCTAAAAATGCTGGGGTCTTTGTGAAACAGAGGACAATGCTAAGGACAGGAACAGTTGAGTATTACAAAATAATTAAAGCAGCGTCTAGGAAATCAGTTTAAAATAGAGTAAATAATTTTTATACTTCTCTAACTTATTGTGACAGGAAGTTACGAAAGTACATAATATCAGCAGGTTCAAACCAGAGTGGATAAATTAATACAGAAATAATGCATGGGTAGATACAAAAAGAACAAGGCAGAGATGTAATCCCTAGCAGCCCCCAGTAAACCAGTGTGGATACTGGCACAAGTGGGAGTGATTCTGTGATACTGTGGCACAAGGGAAGCCAACTGCAAGAAATGGCCAGAGTTTTGTGATCCCATAAACAGTGTCTGATACTGCCAGAGTCAGAAATCGAGTGCTTGGGCTAGAAGCTGATTGATTTGACCTGAAAGATGTTTCTTACGCTTTTAGACCATCGAAATTATGAAGAAAGACAGATTATTTTAAAAACAAATTATAAAATCAATAAACCCCAAATTCTCAAGAAATTAACACTGAGCTGAAGTCCTCTCCCAAAGCAAATTTCCTGGCCTTTTGTTTCGTCAACCAAAAGAATAGTGGTTTCTCTTATACCCCCAGACCCAGAATGGTTTGGCAGAGAAGTAACAGATTTACTGCTTATACTTGAGATGGCATCTTACTCCAAGCTGACAGCAGGCCAAGTGCTGGGTTAACATATGTCAGAGACATGGGAAACTGCAGAGCAACAGGGAAACCGCATAAATGGTGAAATCCTCCAGACACCTGTTATAACAGACACCTGATTAACTGTTAGTTTTATTTCATCACCAAGTGAGTTTACAAGTTTCCTGTCATCGTCTTCAAATCAATCGTTTTTCATGGTAATCTTCACTGATGCCCTTCCCTCCACTGCAAGAGACTCCTGCTATATATGCACATATTTAAGTGAATTCCAATTTAGTAAATAGCTTTTACCCTTTAGTAAGGAGTTTTTACAGCTTTTAGCTGTAAAAGGAAGACATATAGCCTCTGCATTTCCAGAACAAGCCCAGGGATAACCACTGCCCCCCTCACCACTATTAAAAAATACTGTTTAGGAAGCGTGAAAGGGAGGGGAAAACAACTACCCACTTGGAGTTTCTCAGTCTTGCTAGGAGTAAGAGGTGTGGTCTGAAATGTCAATTCATTAAAATCCCTACAGCTTGAGAGCTTTATCTTTCTGCCAAGAAGAAAACCTTCCTGCTCTCACCAGCTGTGGACTGGAAATCACAGTACCTAAGAATCACTGAAAGGTTTTTCAGCCTGGCACCCGTAAGCAGTGATTGTCACACTGTCTGTCTGTCCACATAGGTGTCTGACAGCTGATCCTCAGCAAGTGTTTAACCCTCTGGTCAGTTTTGAGTATTTTTGGATAAAGTGTAATGACCTCAGCCCTTGGAAGCTCTTAACGGCTCTGTGAAAATCAACACCTACTAATGGCAAAATTTCTGACTGAAAAGAAGTTGGTAGCACCCCTAAGAAAACATGCTAGATGGACAAACAGCAGCCCTGGCTCTGGCTAATGGCTCTGCAGTAGCTCGGGAGGGCACTTGATGGGACCACCAGGCAGGAGGAAGAGGGGTTTGCTGAGGACATGGCCAAATGGATTTTCAATGAGGTGTGGCACAGATAGCCAAGAAATCAAGCTTCACTAGTCCCTCTGCTCACAGAATGAATTTGTTATTAGGACTGTGGTGATGTGAGTTTATATAGGTCACTGTGACAGCAAAAATATATCATTTTTATCTTCAGTCTGCTTGATCATCAGAATTTTTAATCCACAGTATCAGTCTGACTGATTCATTTTTACTTATAAACCACACTGACAAAGATTTCATTTTATCTCCATGCACAAATACCCTGTTCCTAAAATATAGAAGATGTACATTGGCTATCTATGTAAACAAGGGATTAGTTTTTCTTCTGATTTTATGACACTGTCACTCTGTGCCCTCTTGAATATTTATGTCCAACCGAGCCTCTATTTCAGCCATTTTACAGTGCAAGAAAACTGTATAGTGCTTTTTTTCTGTTTTTCTTTTTTACTACAAATATCGTGTTTAATCCCTACAAATATAAATCTAGATAGTCTTCCAGTATTCCTATTCATATCCCACTTAATCTCTATCATGGTCCACTGTATTAGCTTCCTAATAACATGTAGCATTGTTTTTCCTAGTCCTATCTACCCAAGTGGGCCCACTGATCTACCATTGCCACTCTTCCACCCATGGCCTGGATTTTCACTCTTACTTTCAAATTTAAAGAAACACATTCTGACCTCATTCCGACAGCTACAACGACCAAAGAAAATGTATTTCAATAATATATGTTAAAATGTATAGGTTGGCTGCTGAATCCTGTGGACTCCAGGATCCGGGGGTTTCTCCTTGCTGACTGGTGCAGCCCAGCTGTGGGCACACAGGGACTCTCCATCCCAGTCTGTTGGACAGAGCTCCTGTCTTTGTGTACAGGTTTGTCCAGCAGCAAAGCTGAGCATCTGTCCCACAGAGGCACACAGAGAGCACCAAGGAAACTGCACAGAGATTACCCAGCAGACCACTGCCTTCAGCCACACTCACACAAACACAAACAATCCTCACCCTACTCCTCTCCAGCTGATAAGGATTGAAATCCTGTATGAAAACATATGTGTCCTCACTTTGGAGATTCACAAGCGCAGTTACATTCTCAGATCCCTGAATATCAGCTCAGTTTGTAAAGCCCTCTAAAACCCATGCCTGGGCTCCCTTACCTAGACCAAGAGGGTCTCCTTCTACTCTCCAGACAGTCCAGCTTGAAGTTTGCTAGCAAGAAAATGTGTGGATCACACACATGTCTCACAAGCCTCTCCACAGTCATGGATTCCTTGAATTTAGCACAGCTTCTCTGTCCACCCATGCCCAGACCCTGTGTCCCCTTATTCAGCATGACCTCAGACCTTGAGTCCTCTCAGATTCAGGCTTCCTCCTGCCCATCAATTAGTCCAGCTTAAAAATTGTCATACAATTACACATACAGGACTGAATTACCTAGGGGGAAAATAAACATTTTTTTGTTATTTACACATGCTAATATTTAAACCTCTCCCACATAAATACACACCCTGGTCCTTCCAATTGCTGACAACTTGACATACCCACTGTCCCTCCAGTTGGGACAACCCTGGTGTCTAGATGAAAATAATTCCATCCCAGATGATGAGTGTTCTCTTTTAGAATGATAAATCATTTCAGATGGAACAGACCTTTAGGTTCAGCTAGTCTAACCATTAACCCAGCCCTGCCAAGTCCTCTACTTAATCATGTCCCTAAGTGCTTTTGAATACCTTCAGGGTGCCTCCTTCCAGCGCTTAACAAGCTTCTCTGTGAATAAATGTTTCCTAGTATTTAATCTAAACCTCTCCTGCTGCAACTTGAGGCCGGTGCCTCATGTCCTTTCACCTGTTACTTGGGAAAGATACAGACCCTCACCTGGCTAGAGCCTCCATTTAGGCAGCTCTAGAGGCTGATAAGGTCTGCCCTGACCTTATCACGCTGGTCTCTGGCATATCGGTCTTCTAGTTGCTGTCACCAAAATCTACGGGTTCCATCTCCAGTGCTATCACTTAGACCTTGCAGCACCCACACGTGGGATACAAAGTTCTGCCCAGTCCCCAAGCACCCACGGCACCGACAGCAAGTTCATTTCCCCTTCCCACTGCTTAGGGAGCCCAGCATGCCCCTTCCCGCCCCTTAGGAAGCCCATGATGCCAATCCACTGCTGAGGTGCCATCCCTAATGGCCCATCAGCCAGCGGCTGAAGAGGTCTGGTCTGTCTCCTTGTTTCCCTTACCACCTGCCGATAAGTTTGTGTATCTTCGTGCTCATTCCACCCCTTCCCTTGTTATGTGCTGCTACTTCTAAACAGAAAAGTTAGAGCCAGATAACTTAGAGAGGCGGGTGCTCCTCTATTCCACACAGCCTCACAATACACGCCTTGCAAGCTCTTGGTGCCTGAAATCGCCTGAGGCGGGAAAGGGATCCGTGAGTTGAGCTCACGACTAAAAGGCTTGATACAAGCCGCTGAAAAAACGCCAGGCATCCTAGCAGGATACAGGGCTAGAGCGTCTATATTTTTTTTTTCTTTTTTTTTTTTTTTTTAAAGCATGGGTTTACCCCTAATCAGTTTTTTTTTTTTTTAAAAGCATGGGTTTCACACTAATCAGTATTTCTATGGTTTTACAAAGCGAAATATGAATGTTGATTCAGAAATTCCAAACCAAAGTTTATTGTGCTGCTATTGTGGGCAGCACAAGCACAAGTAGACAAGCGAGCGCTGGATACTGCTGGAGGAGATGATTTGAGTAAGACGTCATCCAAGAAGTTTGGCGACACAAAAAAG
Organism: Phainopepla nitens; assembly: GCA_013400175.1. Classification (NCBI taxonomy): domain Eukaryota; kingdom Metazoa; phylum Chordata; class Aves; order Passeriformes; family Bombycillidae; genus Phainopepla; species Phainopepla nitens. Next base: position 246,279 of record VXBQ01014366.1, on the reverse strand, counting down.
ACACATCACTCCTGCAAGCAAACTTCAGGGAACGTGTTTCCCTGCTCTCCTTTTCAGTCCTGTCAAAGTTATGAGAAAATGCGATACCATTCCCGAAGGTCATCATGCTGCAGCTTCAAATCACTCCTCTCCCGTTGCCCAGGAATCCCAGGTAGGACCTGGCTTTCCTGCAAAAGTAGCCACATCAATCACGTTGAATAAAATTGTACAGCGGCTTGGAATTGTGAGTCAGCTACAGCAGCTGCTTGACATGTACTCCCATAATGTTTGAGTGATGATCCGGAATGAGAAATTAGATTTCTCATCTTGAAAACCTGTGCTGCTGGTGTTACTAAACTAATCCTAAAGACGATCCAACTGAACATTCTCTCCTCTGACCAAAAGTAACATGGAAGCAAATGAGACTTAGATAAAACACTAAGGGAAAAGCTTTCCAGGATATTGACATTTTCCAGAATAGTTAGAATAGTGAAGCAACGAGATAAGTCTCCTTCACAAAATTGGTTTTTTTTCAAGACCAAGTCAGGCAAAACATCTCCCAGGAATGGCACGGTGAAGCTAGGACATAAAAAGGGGTTAAGGAGTTAAGGTGTGGAGATCAGGTTAGTAAGGTTTATTGAACAACACTGAAAAATGCTTCTCTAAGAACTTCACCTCCTCTACATACGAAAAGTCTTTTCTTCTCCACAAAGCCCCATGATTATACTAGCAAATAGCACTGAATTTGCACTCCAATAGACAGAAGGGCGGGTGATTGGTGGATTTAAAAGATCATTAGATCTTCAGCTCCTTAAGTTCCCCATCACAGCCTAGCCCTGGGGGTCCGTCTAAACTACTTCAGTCATTTGCGGGTGGCACAGGTATCAGCCACGGCCATGGCCCGGGAGAGACCAGCCACCCTCGCAGCCTCACTCCAGGAAATCTTCCCTATCCTCACTGGAATCTCTTACTGCTATCCTCACAGCGTCAACTGCAGGGAAATCCCCCACAAATACATCTGAGGCTTTTTGAGTCATCACATTTCAGCTCTTGCAGGCAGTGATCGAAGCAAGGATGTTGTTCTCACCCCAGAAATTAGGATGAAGAGCAAGGAAATTCATTCACTTCAGTTCCCCATGGCAGGCTTCAGACCTGTGAGCAGTTCCTCCAGAACTGCAACCCACTACAACTAAGCAAGTTTTTGATACTAACGTCAGATGTTGGGAGCACATATTCTGTTATCTTCTCACCTAACACATTCACTACCTTTTCTATCTGTATACCTGGATCTAGCACAAAGCATTTGGGAATTACTAAAGCCCTCTGCCTTGATGAAGACAAGCAAAAGGTAAGCAGCTTAAACAGCTAACACTGTTGCATGACTACTCTATTCCACCATTACTACATGAAAATGTACAAAAATTCTTTATAATGTTTAATTTTGCATTATTAGCCTGTCTATATAGGAGGAGATTAAACTCAGAGGAATATAAAAGATGGCACAGAAAGACAGAGTACTGTGCATAGATGATACACTGTTATACTTTCTGCCCCTTCAGTAAAATAAATATGGAAGAAAAGCAGGAGAAACAATACATTGCATCTTCAAAAAAATCTAATCACTAAGTGAGCAAGGGGAAAATAATTCTTCTTCTGTTCAGTTTCCTATCCCTCTCTTCCTTTTTCCCTTTCTCTCCCATAAAATAAAAAAAAACCTAGAAATTTTAATTTCATCAGAATCTATTTTTGTCTGTTAAGCTAATAAATCACCATTTTTCCTCAATAAACACTGATGATTTAACTGACAGTTTATTTTAAAAATAGATCAAGCATTTGGTCATGCAAGTGTTGTATTTTATCTCTAATGGAAATAATTACACTTACTTAAATGCAGGAAGAAGCAAGGAGGAAATAAAAAAGCCATTTATCTTATCCAGAGGTCTACCCAGAGTCTTTACCAGAAAACATAAGGTTTTACACTGTGGTGCTATAAAAGCTGAAAAACAAATGTTCCATTCACCGTTGTCCTTGACCATCAACAAAGGGACAGGCTCTAGGATTTATGATAGTAGCAGGTACTGCAGTGACAATCTGTATGGTTCTCTATCTTCACATTGTCCTTAAGGGTAATCTTAAAAAAAGAAAACACACACATATAACAAATAATTAGGATTAGCTGCGCAGCAAAAACAGCATTGTCAAGTAAAATGTGTCTGAAAACTTTTTCTTAACTACAAAGTACATAGGCCCTTTGGGGTACATGTACTAGAATGACCTCAACACCAGCCTATGAAGCTGCATCATCCCTGTTTTTGGAGCTATAATGTGAAGGTTTTCAGCAGTGATCTGCATAGTGACATAATTTGCTGCTCTTCAACTTTGACACTCCTTAAAGTGTCTAATTTTCCAAAAGTGTCAAGTAACCAACCTATGGAAAATCAGATCAGAAAGTGTCCTTAAAATACATTGCATGGGAATTGCAAAAACAAAGGCAACAAACACAAGAGTCATCTTTATATTTAATGTCAACTAACTGCTGCCTCAGGGCAAGTATAGCATTTTCAATGTAGAATAAGATCTATGCTCTCCTCAGGTGATGAGCCAGGATTAGTTCAGCACTGGTTTAAAGACAGGTATCTGGCTCTCATCACAGCCAGTGGAGACCCAGTGCTCTCTTCAGCTGCACCCACTGAGCTGTCAATTGCCATTTGAGGGGTCAGAGGGGATCTCACCAAGCCTCCTGCTGTCACTCTAGAAGAACTTTCACGGGTTCTGTGTCTGCCAGCATACCCATACGAGTTCAGTGCCTTAAGGTATTTCAAATGCACCAAATCTGTGGGTGGGTAACTCAGCTGAACCTCTAGCTGACACATTTAATGAGCCTCATTCAGGTCACCATAGGATAGACACCTTAGCTTGTTTCAACTAGCTCATCATTTATTATATAAAATGTAAGGCTTCTTCACTTGGAGCAGAATCACTCCCAAAATAATCAGATTTAGAAGAATCTTTAAAAGAACCTCCCATATGAATGTTAAATGCTCACAGTACTTGCACACATTTACAGTTCCCTCTTGGTTATACTATTAAAAAGTAAAACACCATGTCAGTTCATCTAACGAGCACAGATGGTTTTGGTCCCTCATTCCCTTGTATGTAATTGATAGTATTGACCAGACACCTTCCCAGAGAACTCCTGTCTATGCAGGAAAGACACAAGGCAATTGACACATTAAAATCAAATACACACTGCACAGCGTTTAAGGGGAGGGTGCACATCCAGGAGAGTTGAAAATACTGGGACAAGTCCATCACCAGAGCTGCAGGTGTCATGAGACAAAGCAGCTTCATAGAATTCAGTGGCATTGCACCAATTTCCTCATCCCAGCTGAATATCAGACTTGCTACTGGTTGATGCTTTAATTTCTTCTTTAGAAAAAGGAAAGAACCAAGACACAAAGGACATAAATGCCAAGGATTCCTCCCTCAAACTGTTCTCCAGTGTCCTCCAGCAAAACCATACTCTTTACAAGTCACTGCTTTGGCTTAATATTGCGTTCCAAAAGAAGGTTAAGCAGACCTCATTCTCGCCCTCACCTTGGTAAAAGCCTTTGCTACGCAGCATGTTGCTTCTGACGTAATGTTCTTTGGAACGAGCATGGTCTTCTTGGACCTCATGGGAGTGGGATAGGCACGGGAGAAACAGCACCCAGTGCACTGGTAAATGGGTGCTCCTGGCTTGGAAAAGAATCTGTTCTCCCCTAGCTTGCACTCTGGACAACCTGCCACAACAATATAAGGAAGAGAATTTTACTTGACTTCCAGCTGTATTTTCATTTTCAAAAAGAAAGGGAAAGTGCAGGCCATTAGAGGAAGCACAAGCCACATTCTGCTGCTTGATGTCTGCAGAACAGAAAAGCACAGCCACCAAAGCTCTCCTCTTTAGGTTTTTTCAACTCTGCAACATGCACCAGCTGTAAAACTAGGCTGTGGCTTTCTAGGTAAACCACAAGCACTACGGAGCTTTTCTGGTTTTCTTTTCAATTTTGTTGATACTTGTGAAGGTTTGTTTCTGTCTACAGCACTAGCTATCCCTAGAAAACTTCCTACTAGCTGTAGATAAAAGCACCAGCAGGATTTGTAGTGCTTCTTAAACATTGCCTGTTTTCAGGTAAGATTCTGTTATAGAGAGCTTTTAAAATGCTCAGTGGTACTAAGATTTTTGTACATGGCTTTTTTTTATATTTTATTTGAGGCTAAATAAAAAACCCTGCAAGCTCCAAAGTACCCTTAAAATCTAATATGTATCTTTCACAGAATGCTACACCACCAGCATCCCATACTGTGGGACCTACATAGGAAAAATATTGTGCATATTATAAGGAGAAGCTGTGGTTCTACTGTTCCTAATGGTACATAGTCATTTAGATGACAGGAGTACAAGAAACCAAACATTTCTATTCAATAGTGTTTCAAGGATTAAGGTTACCCACATCAACTTAAGGACATGGTCATCTGGGACATCACCGACCTGGAGAAATTAAATTTAGGGAAGAAATAGAAAGCATGCTCATAGTGAAATTACCTTGATTTATTATACCATCATTTTCAATAAATGGAACTGAATGATAAAATTTATGACCACGTTTATAAAAGATGAAAAATTAATTAATACTCTTTATAATTGTTCTATTTCTGAATGCTAAAAGCAGCTTACCCTGCATGAGAAACTCTCCATCTGGGAAAGTATGAAGAAGATGTAGAAATAGAGATAAAATTGTCAATGTGACAGCTGCATACTTCCCATAGCAATCCATGATCTGCCTAGAAATACAAATACACACATTTTTGAAGGTTGAGACCAAAGGCAGGATGAAAAAAACATGGCTCTTGCTAGACAAGGGGGTTACTAAAGTGGAAAGAAACAAAAGTTTATGAGCAAAACTGATATGCAGTGCTTTCCAGTGCAATGAATGGAGACAGTGGAAACATGCACCTTCTTAATTAAGACAGAAAAAAAAAAAATATATAGGAAAGAGAATGATCTGAAGCCCAGCTAAGCAGAATGGCTAAGAGGCTGATAACGTGGTGGTTACCAGGTGGCAAGGCTGAGTGCTGGGTACAAGCAACTTCACCTCCTCCCTCCCACCTGCCCAGTGAGTCAGTTCATTCTGGTAGAAAACAGAGGATAAAGGAATTAAAAGCAGCCAATAACAATCAGGAAGAAAAAAACATTGGCAGCAATTTTGGAAGCACTATAAATAAGCATTTAGAAGAGGTATCCAAAAGCCAGTTCAGTGTATGCATGTAGGTATGCACATGGGCTCTATGCAACCTGTGGTTTTCTGTCTCTGCTTGGACTTTTCCGGAAAGCTTTGGAAGCATTGAACATGGCTGTCAGGTTCCTGAGAAGCAGCTGTGACCTGTTCCTTCAACAAGAGTAAGCTGTGTCTGCAGGAGAAAGGTGGTCCTGCACACGGTTTAGATCCACAACCTCTTATGGTCCTGCCAAACATTTTGGGAGCTGAACTGAGCTCAACGGCATCTACGGAGCCACTCAGAGTGGATTAGCTGGATCCAGAAAATAAAACACTTTTTTAAAGGTTGTTTTCTGTATATCCTCTTTGCAATCCCTTAGAGGGGGTGTGACAGCTGGCAGACTTGCCTGCACTGGAACACAATTCCACAGTTTAATGTTAAGCCCTGCTCCATCCAAGGGAACATTCCCCAGAGTACAAGAAGTCAGCTGGAGGATCTCATGGACCAGCAGAAGACAGACAGACTTTTCCAAATTATCTGTTTCAACACCATCCTGAGTCTTCATAGCCTAGATGCTTCAATGGCTCCAATAAAAGAAGACAGGCACAGGAATAACACCACAACCCCAAAGAGATTATCCTCTATTTTGTGGTTTTTGCTGAAGGCACGGTGGCAACCTTCACCCTAATTTTTCCAAGAAGACATAATGCTACAATTTGGTACATTGTAATGGCTCAAGGGAATCCCAGAGGGAAGGGTTTTTTTACATTATATTAACCAAAAGAGGAATTGAAATTGCAGTTTTGCACTTCCTCTATTGAGTCAGATTGTCAGGCTCATACCAAAACCACCAAAGAGACCTGTCAATAAACCACAGATGTGATCTTCTCTACTTTTCCAGAGCAATAGCTGTTTTGTCTGACTGTCTTACTTGACTTTTCTGACTCTGCCCATGCCGTTAACTCAGTTAATGTTCTCACTACTCATTCCATCTCACCATCAAATCCAAGGAAGCTTCTAGTTTGATCTATTAAATATTATCTTTCTTAAGTTACTGGAACAATACATAATGCCTGAATTTCAGAACCTCTTTGTAAAGATAATTAAGTCTTTCCCAACAGGTAAATTCTCACCTCATTGTTTACAATATCTTGTCTTTTTCTGTTAAAGACTCTAAAAGATGTGCTAATACCACAGGTTGGTGTTACGTTTGATACTTGACAGCAATTGCCACCATTGAGCAGGAGAAAAACACAAAGGCGCTAATGAAGAAGTTTGGGATCCAATCTGAAATCAAAAATTATCAATGTTTAGCTGGAATCTAATTCTAGAGCCTCATTTTCTCTTACTTACAAAGTAAGCTTAACCCTAATCATTGATGTTTTAGTCCCAAAGCAACTTTTAAGTTAATGTTCAAAGCAAAAACTTTGACAGAAATGTAGCAGAAGGAAACTTTTGGAAAAGAAGGGAAAGAGAATGTCAAGACGTATGCAATTGTTCCTCTGTAACAGTAATGAAAAAATAAAAATATATTACCTCCCTTGTTCGACAAGAATAAATCAGAGAAACTGCAGGAGAGTGTTTGAAGATGAGCTTTCCGTAGCCCTTGGAGGTAAGTTCCCAAGACTGATGTATGAAAAAGTTGCATCTTTCTTTTATACCAGTAAAAGCTAGATCATATTCCTCGCCCACATCTAAGCCATTGGATCAACTGTACATTTTCTCTAATGACTGAACATCACTTTATGTAATTACCAGCCCACCATGCTGATCTTATCTTCAACCTGGCTTTCATAAGGATTATTTTTTTTCTCTTATATAATGGAAAAAAGGTCATATTGAGAGCACAAAGTCAATGCTGTATGAGTTTCCTGGGGACCTCAAACACTGAATATCCTTTTTTTTGCTGCAGTTTTCAGTGAACAGAAGCTCATTTTCAAAAAAGTGCAAATTACTAATGTTCTCTAACACTTCTTTTTAAACTGGGGACTATTACTAAAAAAAAAAATCATAAAACACTACTATAGAAATCGCATTGTTTTAGCAGAGAATAAAAATTAGAGCAATAGTGACCAACACAAACATGTAGAAGAAATAATAGTTTGTAAATTCTCCATTCGAATTTTATGCCCAGAAAATGAATGCGCGGATAAACATAGAAAGGTTATAAATATATACTATATAAAGGTAAGATTTCTGGCAGGATCTTATCTTGTTTTTAGAACAAAGCTAATGCGATGGAGGCACTTCTGAAAACTGCATCAGAGTGCAGCTTAGAGACTTGTAAGCCCTCAATTTCAAGTGACGGGGTCTGTTAGGCTGGCTGTGTTGGCTAAATAAGACCGGTCCTACCCTGTCTCCTGGCACCGAGGCCAAGCGGCACAGCAGGGCTCGAATCTATTCGGATGTTTCCCTTCCTCTTCTCAAAGGGAAAGCCAGCGTTCAAACACCTTTTGGGAACAGCCCCTGGCAATGCAGACAGCCTTGGCTCGGTGCTCAAGACCCCGCTGTGTTTCCAAGTCCTGGAGAGTTGAGGGAGGTTCACTTCAGATGTAAAAACTTCACTGCAGAAGTTAAGTGCCTAAAACCCTAGTTACACACTCTGGATTGCCCTTACAGACAATGGAGAGAAATGGCCCTAAACATCTATTTCAGTACAAGATTATGCCACTTTTACCGTGCGCCTATTTTTCCTCATTGAGAGCCCAGGGTAGCTACCCTGGACTGCTCACTGTCCTACCCAGAGAGATTTACAAACGTTTTATGGCTTCAAAAAATTCTTAAACACCCAAAGGCTTATAATTAGCTTTTAAGCACCTGCTTTGTGTCACACACTGATGGAGATGGGATATTGAAAGAGACCCCCTGCAGCTTCTCGTGTTCCTATGAAAATAGGGCTTTTATTCGCAAAACAATCAGTCTCTTACAAAATGTTTATTGTATAGTTGGATTTGGTGAATTGCACCTCTGCAGATTTCTGCTCTTCAGTTTTCTCCTCCCTTGCCTTGACTCTCTCTTTGCTAACAGCAACACCCCCAGACTCCATTTGCTATTTCAGACACATTTATCGCAACCTTTATCACCTCTGCCTTCACTAACAACCTCATCTGCTTCAAGGTGTCAGACACCTTTTTCTCTTCCATTTGTTCAACTCATCACTGAAACAAAGTTAAACTCAAAACAATTGTCCCCAGCCTACACTTGGCTTGAAATTGGCTCTTGTTTCACAGCTGAGGATGGATTTCTGCACCTGTAAGCTTGTCTGGTTTTTTTTCAAAAATATGTGCTGGTCTAATAAAAGATAAATAATAAAAAAAAAAGCCAGTCTCCTCCACAATTTTTGCTTTATTAATAACAAAAGCATACAGTTGAAATTTGAGAGCTATTGGTAAGCATAGTTTATTGAGAAGTGCTTCCCTGGAAGACAGAAGCTTAATATTTCTTGCCATTCAAACCAAATTGATGAAAATTGCTAAAGTTTATAGAGTGCCTCTGTCCTGCCCATTTTATACTCACCTCAGCTTGCAGTCCTTTGGGAAAGCCAGGATGGCTTGTAATGCTTCACAAAAGCTAGAAAACTGTCTTCATAACAATGAAAATAAGTAAAATTTGTATTGTATATTTGATACTTACCTACATATTGTAGCAAATCATCTACTAGTAAAAAGCAAAAGCTATGAAAAATGTTTATTTCATTAGGAGGATACAAGCACAGTGACAATGTTATCCCCACAGCGAAAAAGAAAAATAAAAGTGCCTACAACCTGCTACTCCTTCCCTATCAGAATGTATTAGGAAAAAATCTTGTGAAGTCAATGGAATTACACTGGTATAAAAGATAGTTTAAAAAAAGCTCCTGTATTTATTAAGAGGATTTCTTGCTTTAGCCGCTCCAAATCTCCAACTAAAAATACTTGGTCAAATCTGTCTTAATGTGTGACTGAATGAGAAATGAGAGAACATAGCTCACTGTTTTGGAGGGGGAGAGGGCACCCTCTAGTTTATTAAATCGCTTAGCAATACTCTCACAAGTATTTTTGCCACACTGATATAATGATTTTATGGTCTGTACAAGCATATGGATGAAAACAGAGGTAAATATGTACCCCAAACCAGACCACTGAATATGCTTTGCCAAGATCAGTATTTTGCCATTCTGCGTTGGAAAAATGCAACAAATTGCTAAAATTTTCAAGTATCTTCGAGGCCAATATGTTCCTAAATTGGACTGGGACTCTATTAAGGAACATATGTGACACTAAATATAGCACTTGTTAAAGCTGAAATCAGCGTGAGCTTAGGACCTAAACATTATGGAATTTCAGAACTTTTGGCTCTTTCCTAGAAGCTGGGTCCCTACAGCTCCTCCTCTGGCTTTCTCTGGAAAGGAGAGCTCACGTCTCTTCCCTTGCTCTGCCAGATGCTGTCTCAGGGTATCTGTCCTACTTCCCTACTTAGCGATATCTGCTCATCTGCAGGCTGCTTCCTGACGCTGCCTCTTCCTTGCTAGAGGAAAGCTTTTCTACTTTTTCACTCAGTCTGACACCTGGCAGCATGTAAAAGACTGGGGAAGGGCTCTCTTGCTTCAGAAAACAAATGCATCTATTCAAAAATAACTCCACTCTTTCAATAAACAGAAACACACCCTCTAAGTGTGGTTATGTATTTGCACTATTAAAAAGAATCTGCCCATTTTAATAAGGGTAATGCAAGGTTTACTATACCATACCCCAGCAGAAAAGACTGTAGAGAGCACACCTAATTTTTTTTTTTTTAATTACTGCTGTGTTCATCCCTCCCTTCTTTTTTGGTCTTCCTAATCCCTGCAGACAAGTAAATGAGAAGGAAAAACCTTTAAAATGGAGTTTTGATAGCATTTTTGGCTTGGGTGGATAAGTAGCTTGAGCTTTGGAGGATTTTTTTTTTCTCAATAATAATTAAATTACATTTCAGAACTTCCTCCAAATGAAGCCAAAATCCACTCTCATCATTTGTGCAAAATCAGAAAAGTGCAGTCCTCCATCTGAGAGAATGGAATGCTCACCAAATGTCAGAAACTCCTCTTTCCTTCTCCCTTGCAATCTTTAAATACTCCCTGATATCTTTGTCCAGCCCTGCCCTACAGGCTGGCACAGCACCCACAAATGAGAGCCTGCACCAGACCCTGCATCAGAAGGCATCCTGAAGCACTGGTACTATCTTTTGCATTTTGAGTGTCACCTCCTTCACTTCTTATGCTATCTTCCAGATGTTCCTAGGAGGAGAGAGGATCCCACATACCCCAAGCCACTCTGCACTGATCTAAGCAAATTATCAGGATGGCTGAAGAGAGAGAACAACCAGAATGAGTGAGAGCATCTCCTGGAGAGAAAAAAATTGCTGGGGATTCAAGGAACAGAAGAAGTAGCTTGAGTGTTACATAAAAAGGTATTGCAGGTATTTCAGTATTTCACTGAGTCTCCTTACTCCCTCCCAGTTTGATCCTAATTTTTCCAGCTGCCATCTGTTTATTCCCAGAGACAGTAACACCAGCTCAGTGCAAATACATGTGTGTGCAAATATATATACACATTTATATATTTGTAAAAAAGGCCCCCCAAGGCAACAGAAAATACAGATACACACAATTAGGAGCTTCCCTCTGCTGAAATACTCCATACTATATTATGCAGAGAGTGAAAGTCAAATTTTCTGTTCTTTTACAGATGCTTTCAACTGATTACCTGAAATTATCTCTCAAAGCAATACTTCTTGGCCTCAGCCTCCTTTGTTTAAAATTGACAGGAATTCTGCCATTATTTCAAATGACACTGGATCAAGACTTTTAAGATTAGCTATTAGTGTTCTCAAGCTTCAGCCAAACATTGATTATTCTGAGATAATAAGTCCTTCAGTACTTTTTGCACATAAATAATTGACTGAAAAGCCTCTCCTATTCTAAAACCACAGTGTAAAGCAGGTTCACTAATACATATTATTTTTTTTTAATGGAATTAATATTACAGACTATGGCACTTCAGAAATATGTGCAATAAACATTACTTCATGCAAACTAAGTAAAAACTGTGCTGCTGAAGAAAATCAGACAGATTATACGTAACAGATATATTTTTCCCCTTTCTTACTGCGATTTTCAAGGTCAAAATATTTAATCATTTTGTTTGCTTGATATTAGGCAACTTACAGTACTAATAGGATGATGACTCCTGTTTCGCTCTGTTTTCATGCTTCTTTTATGAATAGGTTTATTTGAAATCCAATTCCTTTGAGCAAATTTAGAATAGATGGTATTACAATTCTCAGAGCATTGTGGGACAGCAAACAAAATGTCATTAACGTGTAGGTTTAACTTCAAGGGCTTTAGAGATTGCATTTCAATATTCTTATTCTATACTTTTAATTAATAAAAGTAACTACACCTCATATGATGACTAAACAAGATTGCAAGGTCAGGAAGGTCTGTTCCTGTGATGTATAACGCTGCTGAGTTAAAGTAACCAGGTTTGTTGGACTCCTGAAACAGTAATTATTATTAATTAATTTATTATCAGACAGAGGTAAACCACTGGACTACACAGACTACTGATCTAACCAATTATGTCATTAATATGTTACTGCACCACAAGGGTAGCCCCAAAAGGGTACCCCACGAGAGATGGATAATACTGCCTTACTTTAAACATATTTCAACATTTATCCCTTTACTTGAAAAAAAAAAAACAAACAAACCACAAAACACACACACACACACCCCAAACCATATGAGTGCATCATTGCATGTGAGGTTTAGACTTGATAAATAGCCATGTAAAAGTGAAATGTATACTCCTACTGCAGCTAAAACAAAGAAGCCTGATCAATAATGCAGGATTGTCTCATTTACACAACTAGCTATTTCAGCAACTCTCTTTATCTTCTACAGTAATAATTGCTCAGGCAATTAGCTATTATCCTTTTTTAGCCCCAAATCTGAATGCTTTCATATGCTCACTGTATCACCTCTCCTACTAGTAGAGGTTTATATTTTTAACTGCTTTCACATTTCATAGAATTGTATTTCTCGATTTTTACAAACAAAAGCAGAAAAATGCTCAGGTTCCTCAAATTCCAATAAAATTGCAGCAAGCAAGAAGTAGCCTACATTGGTGATAATAAAAAAAATGCACTGACATAGAAACTTAGCTGGAAAAAGGTTTCTGAAGAAAAGGGGCTATTTCTATCACATTACCAACAGGATCGTTAGCAGGTTGCTGTTACCCTCTCTTACTGTCTTGGCACAGAGAAAACTGGCTGCCAGGTAATCTGGCTGAATAAAATATTCACCATACTTAAGTTCAATATTGCAGCAGCACCTAAGAAACCCACACAGAGGGCAAGCAGGTAATGATCCCCTGCCCTGGAGAGCTCACCATCTCATACTGGCTTTGGGGGACTAAACTCATTTCCTAAACTCCTTCTGTTCAACTCACTTGGGCACTTTTCTTAAGACATCAGACGTCAAACTGATGTTCTGGGCTTCACCAAAATTTTCAGATGAAGCTTTTAGGCCTACACAGTGCAGCAGGTCATTTCCCTCACTCACAGTGGTGTCTTTTGACAATCCCTTCATACAGCCACCTGCCCTTTGGAGGAACTGTGCACAGCATTAGTTTCACATTTGCCAGAGACTATCAGAGCAACTAATAAAGGAAATTAGACATGGTATTTGGCTATTGGTGTGTGTCAGCATATGGGAAATGGGCTAGAGTGTGATAATTAATGTCATGTTGGAAAGCAAAGTGGGCCAGTGTCGCCCACCTCCGTACAGCTGTCTATCAGAAATAAAAAAGGCTTACATTTACATAATAACACTTCAAAATAGAACTTACAGAGCTTTGAAAGCTGGATATTTAGAGTTTATTTCCCACGTTGTTGAAATTTAGCCATTCTCACACAGCAGAACAGTAACCATTCGCTGCCAACAATATTACATGGCTGAACTCTGGGGCCAGCAATCCACTAAATTTACATCTCAAATTTAGGCTAAATGTCTATCTAAGTAGATTATAAAGGTCTAAGCTGTAAATTTTGGTGGAGGGAGAAGGCACAGAAGGCAGTCTGAAAACCAGAAAAAATTTTAAAGCTGTTATATTATTTTGTGATCCACACTATTTCTTAAGGTAAGTTTAGAACACAAAATGAAAGAGCTGAGAAATGACTAAATAAAGTCTCCTGTTCAGATGGTCTGGATGGTGTGTATGTCCTCTTTTCAGACATGAGAAATACAATGGGAAGTGCTTCAGGAGATCACTCCCTGCTTCAACGCTCAGGAATTACTTTGTTCATGCAAAATTCTGTGTTCACTTCAGTAGTAAGCTGTCAAGAAGTATAGATTATTGATATTTTAGCCTTGCACAAGTGCACAGAAGGAAAAAAGCCCCCACAGCGGGATTCAAATCCCCTCATCTTTAGACATCTGCAGTACATATGGCCAATGTCCATGCTGGTTGCTCTGGCAGTCAGTTGAAAGACACAGGCATTTTCAGGGTGCCATTCAAGTACTCTGTCTTAGGTCTCACCTTAGAATAAAATGGGTGTTGCCCTACAATTGCTTGTTTCTCTCCACTGGTTATAGACAGGTCAAGAAAACTGGCTTAGATAGTCATATCCATTTTTTAAGATATTCACAATGAACTAGGTGAATCCAGTGCAAAGCACCTTTAATGTTTTGTCTAATATGCTGGAATTAATATAATCGTGCTTTTTCTTTTGCTGTTAGACAATCTAAGAGATATGATTGCAAATAGAAATTCTCTGTAACTTCCCACAACATATCCAGGAGGTTAGAAAGGGGAAGAAAGTGAGGATTGATCTTATCCGCTAATTGACTCCTAGATTCTTTCTCTTTGTCTGTGCTTTTTGTAATCTCTTGTTTTAGTGGGTATTTAGCTTGAAAATTCTCTGAAGCAAAGGCTATCCTTTTATTCAAATTATTTTTATCCATGATGTATGGTCCTAGGCAGTATAGCAACTACAGACTAGAACTCTGCTTGCTTGATACTGAGCAGGGAATGCTCTGCATCCCTTGAAAGGATGGTGCTGCAAGTGCAGCAGACTTTCAGGAACATCATCACCTTCCCAGAGTTATTCACAGGTAGGAGTAACTTCACCAGGACCTAAAGTCTGACAGGCATAGAGAAGTCCACAGATTAACACGAAATGCATTTAACAATATTAGGTTTGAATACACAGAAATACATATTGAGGATTGTCAGCTTATAGAGTCTTTGGCAGAGGCAGATACAGACTGGCAAAAAAAACCATGCTGGCAAGTGCCATACAAAATTTTTAATGCAAACCTTCACCTCCGGCTTCACGATGTTGATATCTGAGAGTGCACTACATGCTACCCTAAGAAGGCAGTCAGACCTTATGGCTAGCAAGCTAATAAAAACATTTCAATGTCATCACTTCTTAATTGACTGTATTTTTTTCCTGCTAATATCTTTTACAGTTCTTATGGTCATTTTTTAAAAACACTTAAAAAGTGGTATCTGGATATTAGGTGGGAAATCCAGATATAGTACAGCTTTGCTATTTCTACTGGCTAGGACCAAATACTACCAAGCAAAGTATGACTAGGGAACAAATGTTAACATTTGATATGCCTTGTCAAGATGAAACATACATTTTTAATTTAAACAGAGCTTCACTGCAGCACTGAACCAAGCAGAGTGCACTGGCCAATGAAACCAGATTTGCTGCTGTTTGATACACTGCAGAACATGGCAATACAAGAGATTCATTACAGCAAATAAGGTCATAAGTTTACTATTGATTTATCGATTTAAAGGGTTGTGTGTGTGAAATCAGTCCACTCTGACAGGGAAAAGTGAAGCTCAGGGACAATATCTGTGTGTTTTAACAGTTTCCTGGCTGTTTGCTTTAAGTCTTCCACCAACGCCACTTTAATGTGCAGTGAAAAAAGAGGAAGAAACATTCTTGGGAACTCTTTCAGACTGACATCCATAGCAGTATGCTTCAAAAACCTCTATTAAGCAAATCATGAGTTAGTACTCACAAACATATGATTAGTATTCCTCAGACCACAATTTGCAGAATTGCTCAGTGCAAACAGGCAGGACAGGGAATGTAGTGAGTGATGGGTTCAGTTTCTTGGAGGGTACAAAAGGGTTCTCTGTGAATATCATCAGTTTATGTTGGAGTTACTCATCTTGTTGTCTGTGAACCACTACCGGGTCACAAGTTTCTGGGCGGTGGTCTAGCAAATGTTTCCAAGAAGAAATATGAATCCTGTGCACATGCTTTCCCTCCCACTCAACCAAATCCTACACACAGAGTTGTGATCAGTGCCAGCTACAAATGAGGAGTGAGCAAGCGCTAACCACGGAGTAAGTGATTCATCAGTCTAGCAAATTAAAGTCTAACAAAATAAAATTGAATGCAGAGGAAAGAGTGGGGAAGGAAATTTTTTTTTGGGGGGGTGAAGCATGCATGGATATGAACTGATACTTTCATTATTTACCATATTTGGAATGTATCTTTGAAGGAATGGCTACACGTAATCTGCAAAGTTTACTTGAATGAGTCTGAGATTTGCTCATCAGACAAAGGCAAGTGCAATGCCGGACAGACAGCTGAAGTGACTCTCTATATTCCCTCAGAATCAAAAGCAGGGGAAAAGGCACTTTTAGACATATTTTTGACAACCATCTCAGGCCAAGATAAGTTGGCCACTCTCCTTGGTTATAAGGGGAACCTAGACATCTATCTCAAATGTATGCATGTACAGCTGCACTTCAGATTCTTACATTTGGCCAGATAAGGCTCACAACAAGCCCCAAAATACCAAAACCTCACCTTTTAGCAGCCCACCTAAATTTACTCTTTCTACTCCCTATTTCAACCATTACAGTTTTTGTCAGAGCATCACTACAGACACCAAACTTCTGAAAGCAGGTTTAAAACCGCCAAGGCAGGTATCAACAGAGGATCCAGAGGCATTCTGCAGGCACCAAATGCCCCAGGATATCCACCGCTGTGATTATGGCCCGGTATCAACACACCAGCTCAGTCACAAAAGAAGCAGAGACAGGGCAGCGTGCTGCCACATCTGAATCACTGTGTCCAGCTGAGAAGCAAGGCACGTCATCGGAGTCACAGCAACACCGGGTGCCGCTGAATTGCTGCTGTACTCAGGATCAGCACACTTAGGCGCCTCTGCACATTTTTCCCCGCTCGGGGCGGAGCTCACACGATCGATCTGCCCGCGGGCAAAGCCGACACGCGGTGCTTGAGGCGAGGCTGGCACCCGCCGCGGGTCCAACACCCCGCAAGGGCCAGCCGCGACTGCGCTCCCCTCCGCGCTCCCGCCCGGCCAACGCGCCCTCCCCAACCACAGACAACATCCAGCAGCAGGCAGACTTTCAAACACAGCTCAGGGGACCACGCCAGCTCCCCAAGCCTGCAGCCTGCAGTTGTTTGCAGAGCAGGCGCTGGGGTGAAGTCTCATGAACTTCGGTAACGTCGCAAGCCCCAGCGATTTCAGAGGCATTTAATCGTGTACTTACACGTCGGCTGAGCGGGGTGTACATAAGCACACACGCTTTGCTGGTCACCACAATTTTTTGACACTAAGCACACGTTGCAGAACGCTACTGGGATTGCCAAGTACAAGCCTAAAGAGTCCAACCCTTGATCCTGCGATACTTAGGGAGAAAAAAAGTTAGAGGTGGCTAAGATACCGGGCTGTGACAAAATTAACCATTCCGAGAACTAACTGAAGTAATGTTTGAACCATTAATGACGATTTTCAAGAAGTAAGAGCAAGCAAGGAAGGTTCAAACTGCAGAAAAGTAAAAATGCAATACTTACTTTTAAAAAACAGAATAGAGAACACGGAGCATTTTATTTTGTCAACCCAACTTTTATCCCCTGAAATGGAACAAGTTATTATAAAAAAAAATGTAAATACCTGGAAGATTATGATAATTATTAAAATCCAGTTGAAATGGGTTAGTCATGAGAAAAATCATATCAATTGATGCTAATCTCATTCTCTGACAGGATAATTGCTTTAACAAATAAGTGCAAGTAGCAGATACGATGCATCGTGACAATGACAAGCTTTTGACATTGTTCTACACAGCATTTTACTAAGTAAGCCACGTCATTGCATTCCAGAGATAAGTAGCAACCCTGTAGGTGCACAACATTTGTAAAATTGTTCTCAAAGTGCAGTAATTGATGGTTTGTTGTCATTCTGGGAAGCTTTCTCAGGAGGAGTCCCACAGTACGTCATCCTGGGAACAGTTTTATACCCCGCATCCATTAACAGCCTGGGTGATGGCATGTGCTGACACAGTCTGGCAGCGACATCAGCTTGGGTAAAGTGGCAAAGTGCTTTGAAGGATGGAAGTAGCACTAAAAATGGGTCTTGAAGAATCAGCTTAAAATCAATCACAAAATACAAACCAAACAACACTCTGAAAAGAGAAATCTAATGAGGGCAGAAAGTTAAATATAGAATAGGAAATGACTGTGTAGGCAGAAAACAATGGGGGAGATCACAAAGTAGAGCCAACAATGCAATAGATGACACAAAGAGTAATCATTCCACTTAGCTCTGGCAAAGTCCCAGCAAATGCAGAACTGAATTGGGCATTGGACACTGCGCCTAGAAATAAAAATTGCAGTCCATCGCTGAGCGCGAGGGACACATATGACAGCAAGGAAAGTAGGAAATATCAGCTGTGAGAAAAGCTGAAGGAATGAGGTTTATGTGGCTTAGAAATAGGGCAGTAAATTGTGAAATAAAGAGCTCAAGGAGAGGTATTATAGTGGCACTCAAAAATGTAGTAAGCTGCCATAAAAGATTTGGTGGCTATTGTTCCACTGTGACAACTAGAGAAAGAACAAAGATCAGATGAATTTCCAGCAGGGATTTAAGTAGAATACTATGAATCCAATCAAACAGTTCAGATTGTGAAGCATTTAAACAAGCTCTTTTAGAGGCTGTGAAATCTTCCCTCCGGAAGTCCTGAGCCTGCTTCTTTTGAAATGCCACACAACAACTTTGTTTGTATGACGAATAAAAATACTAAAGGTGTACATGATCATCAGTGAGTCTGAAAGCCCGTAAGCCAAAAGTTACCCAGTACTGCTACATCACTGCAAGTCCACATCACAATGATTTGCTGTTTCTGTAAGCATGGGCTTGAACGGCAACAGGATCAGACCCGCATTTATTCCTTGCACAATGGTGCCTAAGTAATGGCATGCACGTCTCAGATCTTTTAATGTAACATAATTTAATGCAGGTTTTGTATTTGAATAGTATGCATAAATCACTGCAAAAGAATTGCTATCTCACTATAAGAAAGGAGCTGCTAAACTGTGTGTACGAGACAAAGGAAATATTTTTCAAGAGGTTTGCCTGAGGGAGGATTTAACTGAGGAAGTTAATGCATTCCAGCAAGAGTCTCCATCACTATACCAGTGGATTAATTGTAAGTAAATCTAAGGCTCTGAGTGAGGAAAATCTGTAGCATAAGGAATGTAGATGAAAAGTGTGGGATGGCTGTTGAAGATAAATACATAGCCCCAAAGAAATTTTTAACTGCATTTTTTCAGCATTTTTTTTTATTCCCATGACTAACTCTCAGTTATAAGAATGAGGTTTTGATTTAATTCCAAGAAATAATTTTTTAATCAAGAATTCATTACATTTCCATCTTTTCATTTTCACTGCAGTGGTTTCTTTATCTGTGCAATGATTTTATCATCTGATTGCAATCAATATTGCTGTAACAGGCAGTATATGTAGTTCATCATCAGTCAGAGAATGGTAAGGGATTACAGAACATTTACACTATCCTTTCTTAAAGTCCCTCTACCTCCTCCTTCTGCCATTTGCAGGTTGTACCATTTTTTCCTGCTATTGACACAGGGATCTATATTTTATCAAAGGCTTTCAATACTAATTTGCTGAAAAATTCAATGAAATACTTAAAAAAAATGTGTAGCTGTAAAACATGTTCTTGAGAAGCAGTTTTATGCTTAATCATAGTAAAGAGCTGAGTGTCACTACTCAGTAATTAACTGGTTATAAAACAGCTAAATCATGAAGAATCAGGAATGTAGAACGCAGAAAACAAATTGTTCTTTTAACTGACCTTACATGTACAAGTAAATTCTTCCTTTACCTATTAGCAGGATAATCAGTTTTTATTTTAATATACTCTCTCCTCTCCCTTTCCAACTCGTTCACAAGAACTGCCCTATGCTGGTGCCCAATCCCTTTCTTCCATACTCATGAAAAAGATTCAGTTCTTAGAACAAAATTATAGTAACCAACCAACCAAAAAAACAAAACAAAAAAGATAAAACCCCCCAAAAAACCCAAAAACAACAACAAAAAAGTGTTTCTGTGGAATCCTCCTAATTAAAAAGCCGAATCTTGTCAAATGGGGAAGAGAATGAACAAAATAATGCAATGATGGGAAAACACACCCATCTCCAGGACACCCTTTCTTTCTTCTAATAATTTTTTAAAGTATAACTAGAACTCTGCTAGATTCTCTTAATGAGAATTAAAGTACTGAGGATTCAGGCAGTGTGCACTGGGAAGCAAACAAAGGAAAATGATAAAGAGAAAACACAATTGGAAAGGTAGAAAAGCACCATTAATTACAGGTATTAGCACTGTGGTTTGTATTAAATTATGTAAAATGAGAACATATCCACTCCCTTGCTTTTAAGATAACTCTGAAAATATTTTGTAATATTTCCTTCTGAAAAAACAGCTCAAGCCATAACCCAGGCTGTATTTTCAAATGTGCTGTTCTCCCTCATCATTAATTTGCTGCTTTCTGCAACCTGAAAATGGATATTGCAAAAACCTTTTCCATTTCTTTCCCTAGCTTATGTAAAGACAACTTAAGACCAGGCTCTGCTCAGCTGGATTTTTTTCTTGCTGTCAGTCAATATAGGTCATGTTGATTACTGAGTAATATATAGACCTATATCAGTGATTTTGCAGAATATAGGTGAATGTGGGCCCAGCCTTGACAGAAGGCAGCAGTATCATTAAGGAAGATGTGACTACACAAGATATTTTCTTGCCTCTTTTGGAGTTTGTTTTATTTGCAATTCATTTTCATGATCAGATCCCTTTGTGCAAATCTACCATTTTCATGACGTTTCTTTTGTAACCTTATGAAGGAACACTTACATGCCTCAGAAATAGCACTACTTATTGCCTAACATGATCGCTATGCCTGTTTCAACATATTCAAAAATTAGTTAACCCATTTTTCTTCACACACTACTATCCTTCAGCATGAAAAGCTTTTGTCCTAGCTAATGCTTACTTTTACTGTTTCCAGACTGAAATTGCACTCCTTTTCACCTTTTGTTTCACTAAGCTAAATGAACCATTTTTATTCTCCTCTCACGAAACACATTCTCCATTTTACTGATCTTTCTTTGAGTCCTTCTCTGTACCTCCTGCAGTGCGATCTCATCTTTTCTGAACTATAGTGACCAGAATCGCATAAATCGTTTCAGAAGAGGTGAGACCAATGTTTTTATCTGCAGTATCTAATGGAAATAGCTGACCAGTCCTGTCATGTGATTTTAGTAACTTTTTTTGCAGATGGATTACACCTAAGAGTTGGTCATCCTCAGCTAACACAACGAGCACTTTCTACCCACCGTTACTTCCAACTAATGAGGTTCTTCCCCAGCAGAAAGTATTGCTATCAGTCTCCTGATAGCATGTTGTGTTATTAAAATTAATCCATTCAGTTATTAAGGTTCTGAAGGTCATCTAGTCTTGATCCTTCTCATATTGAAATTGTCTCACTATTTTGTATCATCAGCACGTTTCATTATTATAGCTCTTTTTTTTCCCCCTACATCATTAATGGAAATTTTTGGATGAATAAAGATCTTCTGATGTTTCAGATGGGTATGTGATAGGTTTTTTGCTTTCATCTCAAATGTGGAAACATTCGTTTTCATATCTTCTTTCTCATTAGCTCCTACTTTAATTTCCTTTGTAAAGGAAGCTGAGCTTCTCAAAATTCTCACTTTATTCTTACCCTTCTTAATATATTTCAAGTAATCATTTTGTTCCATTCCTTTCAAGCTTTTGATTGTTCCCAATAATCCTTTTGAAGTGGCTATTTATTAAGCTGGGACTGACTGTTGCTCTTGTTTGAGATTTGAATTACAGATATGTTTTTTCAGAGAGATTTAGCAGTTGCCAAACTTTTTCCACATGCAAGTCCTCAACCACCTAGATGCATTTGTCATCATCAGCTCATTCCCTTAATTTCTCAAAGTTTGACCTTTGAAATTAAGAACCTTAGTTATCAATCTACTTATGTTCCAAGTAGTATCTTTCCTAATTAATCTTCCAGAAACTATTTCTCTCCAGACTTGAAGCCAAACATCTCCTGCACATCTTTATGCTCTCTAACAGAAGCTCTTTGACGCATTTTCCCAATACTGACTCAAACAAGTTCTACTTTATTTGTCTGTCACTGTTTGTTTCTTTAATAACTATGGCACTGCAAATTCTATGCCCCATTGATCCCCCTAGCTTCCCAAACACCATGTGTATTTTAATATTTGTGTGATCCCATCCTGATCTTTATTCTGTCATATCTTCTGTTATCCCTAAAAGATCTAGTTCTGTTGCCAGGGCTCCAGTGATGTACAAATATCACAGTTGTTTCTTGCTAACATGACATTCTCCCTGGAAGAGCTAGCTCTCCTCCCAACTACTGGCTACATACAGTCTAAGCTACACTGTCATCACTATTCCAACCCTCTCTCTTTGCTATCATCATCCTAACCTCTGATACTTCTTGTGCTACTTGCTCGATTTTCCTCTTCCACTACCTAAAATCAAAGAGTGGGAGACTAATTTTTTTTCTATATTTAAAGCTATTTCAAACAACTGATATGCAAATAACCCACATATAGGGGAGTTTAGGTCATGAAGATTCCTTTATCTCTTATGCATTTCTAACTAGGCCCTGCATCCCAAAACACAAAGAGTATCTGGTGTGCCTCCTCTAAATGACAGCTTTATTTGAGACATGAGAATCGAAGTATGGAGCTGGGAAAACACCACACTGTGGAAATAATGAATCAGTCAAGGAAGTAGCAAGAATAAGAGAACAGGGAAGAGTGTAATTGAACCCCAAAGAAATTTCTGATGGTGATGAATACTCACTGCTATAAGCCCTCATCTTAAAATCCTTATTTCTAGCACACCCAAGTAATAAGCCTTTCAGGTCCTCTTAACAAAAAGTTCTGTCTTTGGATTGGTGTAAAAGCCAGGTCCTTTCCCTTCCGGTCTTCCATCCTTTTTTTGTTCTTTCTCACCATCTTCACCTTCTTTGTTCCTTGGACTGCTTTGGTTGAGTTCATTTTTTTTCGCCCCTCCTTTTAATTGTCCTTCCTAATACACACGTCTTCCTCATCTACTTCTCTCTTCTCTGTATTTCTCGCTTTAACAGCAAGTGGGTTACTTGACTATATTTACAATTATAGCAAATAATAGTAGTTTAGAACAACAGTTCTGCAATGTAAGCATCCTCTCTCTTATATTCACGTTCTTCCACTGTCCACTGGGCCCCATTTCCATGAAGAAAACAGGTACCTGGAAAGAACCTCTTCTCTGCACAATCTCTTTCTCCTGTCACAATCATGCACCAGCTCTTCTCTTCCCTAAGCTCTATCCACCACAGCGCAGTTTCTGTCAGGAGTCAGATATAGAATGAATAACACGGCCTTGTAGTTGCTCTTTATTCTCTTCCTCTTTCTCAGGCCATTGCCACGCTTGACTCAGTTGCTGACATCACATTCTCACCGTTGTAAAGAAAAAAATAACTCCTTTGTTATTTACCACCGTTTGTGGTCATTCCTTTTACTTAATAATTCTTTTCTGGGCCCCTTAGATATAAGCTTAGCAATTAACTGCCTGTGAGTCATGATTAAAGACAGCAGTCCTCCCTTGCACAAGGGCCCTGGAGGCTTAAGTGCAAGTCCTCTTCAAGGCAGCACAACTGAAGGTTGGGCTTTTTCCCCGCTTCACCCTGAGGGGAACAAAACAAACAACACTTATTCTACCCTCTCCAAGTGCTAGCCTTTGGCCGAGAGAGAAATCATTCCCTTTCTCTTTCCTTCCTGGGCTGGGCTTAATTCAGAACACCTCCTGGTCAAGGCAGAAACAATACAGCAAGCTAAAGCAAGGACAGACGATCAACTGGGCTACTGTGGTTTACCCTTGAGTGAAAGTAATTGCAAGCAGCACAGTATAGGACAGAGTTATCCAGAGGAGAAGGTATTTTAGATCCTGCAGATATGTTAAAGTGATTGAGAAAGAATAAACAGGCCATTCATGCCATTGTTTCTCGCATTTGCAGACTGACTAGTACTGGCATAACAGGCAGTTTGGTAGCAAGGGATACATGCAAACCAGCCTTTCCTGTACTACATTAAGCCTTAAATGGAAAAGCTGAAAGTTTTCCCTTCTTCTGCTTGTAACAGAATGGATTTCCTGTGCAGTAAAAGTCAAGAAACTTAAAATGTTTCAGGCTTACAAGTCACAAATAAGATATCTACTTGGATGCGCGTATGGAAAACTAGAAACATACTACTTTGGGTTCACTGCTATGACCCAAAATATGGTCATTTTTGGACCAGATACCCAGGCCTGTCTCCAAAATGTTGCATATTCACTGCTATCACTGTGAATGTCTGTATTTGCAGACTAACATTTCTGCAGTCCTGGAGGAATCTCTTTTCTTCCCAGCTCTGATTTAGCGTTAATTTCACCACACACCTCAGCTTTCAACTGTATGCCTGAAGTAGGTAGTGTCATTTGTCTTTTGTGACCAAAAAAAACCCCAAAAACCCCAAAACAACATCAAATCAATCCCCTGGTCATACAGGATATGGTAGCGGGTATGGGGTATTGAGTTACACCTGGGTCAGCGCAAGACTGAAAGGCATATTTAGGGGTCTGCTGGTAGTCTCTTCCAGCCAAAAGACTGTTACACCCAATTTAAGTTTGTGTAAAGTACCAGTGTTCCCCATTTTTCAGATGGTGTGAAATGCCCAGCTTAAGGCAGCTTAAAACAGTGCTGGCTGGCTATGAGAAATGATTCAGCTCAGTTCAGGCAGGGCTCTTGCTGCTGTAACACATTTCCTCCTCAATCCTCAATGAGGGCTGGCAACGTGAAGAGTGTGAAGCCATCAACACACGTCAACCTGCGCAGCCTAGAAGACTGCAAAAACATGTATCCATGCCAATGTCTGTCCATCAGACCCGTGTTTTCCTTCTCACCAGAATCAATGCCTCAGGCCCATCTCCAGTACTTCCAACACCTGTGACAGATGAAAGAGCCTCCTCAGCTAATTCAGTAGACGCAGGGAAGGACAATGTCCATCACTGGAGCTTTGCACTGTTGTGAATACATCACGGGTGTGTGAGAGGGTGTTCGGCCCAGCACACAAGGCCATTGAGGCCCTCCAGAACCTCCAGATCTCAACTGCTTCATTTGAAGAGCCAAGCAGCACTTTCCACTCCCAATTATAAAAGCAGGACCATCTAGGTGTGAAGACAACTCAGCGGCATCCTTGAGGCTAACACACTTCCAGCAGAGGAAGAGAAGTGAGGTAATCAACAAGCCACAAAACCTCAGTGGTGTCGGCCATGGCCCATCCAGCAGCGGTTTGTGCCACATGGCGCCCTCAGGTGCGAGGAAAGATTGGATGCGACCCTTAGCGCCATCGTCTAGTAGACGCCATGGTGTTCCGTCATAGGCTAGATTCGACAATCTGAGAGGTCTTTTCCAACCTAATTGATTCCGTGATTCTGAACCCGAGGGGCAGCGGCAAAAACCGGCCCAGCCCGCCCTCACCGCCCCCGAGGCCGCCGCCATTTGCGGCCCTTTTGCCGCCAAAACGCGTCGCCGCGCGGGCGGGGGAGGGCCTCGTCACGTGGCCGCGCGGGGGCGCGCCCAGGCGCGCGTGGCGTGGCGTCACGTGAGGCGCGGAGGCCCCGCCCCCTCCCCGGCTCCGCTCCTCTGCGCCGCGGGGGG
>VXBQ01014366.1:184375-220440 GCA_013400175.1 Phainopepla nitens | reverse complement strand
CGGTTCTCGCGGTCTCCAGGCCCCTTTGTTGTGCTCTGCGGCTCGGCTTATCGAAAGGCCCTTTGTTCCTGGCGGTGGCGGACCGGGGGCCCCCCCGTCCCTCCGACACCCCTCCTCCCCTGGGGGCGAAGGGAGGGACGCGGCGGTCCGGGAGGTGGGGGCTCCGCCGCTCCTGCGAGGGGCCGGGCAGGAGCTGCAAGTCCGTCCCGGGTCCCTCGGCGCGGGGCTCCTGCTCCGTGCCCCTTCCTCCCCCCGCTCCCTGCCCTGGCTCGTACCCGGGAGGGATAGGGGAGTTTCTGCCGTCCTGGGAAGGTGAAGGTGGTGCTGGACTCCACAAAGTCGCCGGTGGCTGTGGCAGGTCTGTGGTGCTGCCCCCCGTGCTCTCGCCCTGTCAGGGGAGCGCAATCCCACCTCGGGAGAGGGCTCCCGAGCCGGCACTGTTTGAAGCACCATTGTGTGCAATTACTCTGCCGTCGGGAAAAGGCCCGCTTCCCGGAGCTTGGGCTGCTCCTAAGGCAGGGTTTGTTTGCAGGTGTTCCTTCTGAGCTGGTGATCCTGCTGAGTTTTATTCGTTCCTCAACAAACTTTATAGTTACTAGCTCCACAGACTGCTAAAAAAGCAGACCGTTTTAGTCATGTCTCTGTCTATACATGGCCTTGATTGCTCTTAGATACCCTTTCTTGAACAACATTAGGTGCATCCCAATGTATAAAACGAGTTCTCAAGTATTTTAGGCCACAGAAACCACTACTTCTGTAGCTTTACTTTGTTTACTAGTCCGGCTGATACTACTGATAGTGCTTGTTTACACGTTACTGTCACCCATTAATGGACAGTCAGGCAAATTGGTAAAAGGTGGAATGAATAAGAGTGAATTCACATGGTTAGTTTGAAATGTGTTTTATTTATGATTTTCTATCTGATTTCTTAAGGAGTTGATTCTTGGTGGCCATTGTAGCATGCTAATTTCACATCTGTTACTTCTGGATTAAACTAGGCTCTGCTTTCTACTAACCAGGAAGATTTGCTACTAAATATTTTAAGCATGGTTTTGTTTTTTTTATTTTTTTTTATTTTGTATGTACGGGATTCATGTGTCAGGTTCGTTTTTCTCTGGTTAAAATTTGTATTGTGGCTGGTTAGAATGTCTGTGTGGATGCACAGAAACGTTGGTTTAAGCACAGAGAGATTGGTTTATGTTGGTTCAGATCAGCGTGTTCTTGGTCTGTTTTATCTTTGTGCCTACTTTCTTAACTTTATACACTGAGAGGTGGAAATCTGCCTTTCCTGGCTCCCGCTCGACTTGTGAATGAGCTGTTCATTGAACCGAAGTAGTGTTGGGTAGGTGGGAATGAAGACACCATCCTTGACACGTACCGAGTAGATTACTGATGTCTAAAGCAGATTTATCACTGAAATTGTGGTTACGTGTTCTTAGCGAGTGGCTTCGGGAGTTGATTGATTGATTTAAAGTTTAACAAGTATGAATATTTTTCTTATTACTTTAATGACTGTTACAAAAGCCTGTTGTAAGGCCCAAGTTTACTAGGTTTCTTAACCTTTTAAAAACAGGTCTCTCTGAACAAATCAGTAAGCTGACTTAGAAATCATGTTGTTTTGAAATGAGTTAGTGTTCCTTCCATGCCAAGATTTGTAGTACGGTGTATCTGGTTTTGGGGGCTGAAGGCTGGTGTGTAACACTGAGGATTGAGACATGCCATTCAGTGTTGAAAGATCCTGCTTTTCAAATTTTGGACAGAGGTCTAAACAGATGCATAATGTATTAAAAAGTGTTGTTAGGCAATAATTTTTGTACTGGTTCAGCAGGCGTTTTTTTTAAATCTGTTCACCTGTGTTTGTGGTGCCAGAATACTTATCCAGCCTCTTCTGCAGTTTTAATCCTTTATTTGGGCTAACACAAAATTGTATTCATGATTCAGAGAGTGGGCTTAGCTACTTAGTTTGCACTGCATGACACAGATTGTCGAAAAACCAAGTAATATAAAAGCCATCTCAGAAATCTCTTTCAAATAACAGTTTAAAGGTATCTGCCATGCGTTCTAGAATGAAGTCTTTGAAAATATATGCATGAAAGAAGGATTTGATCAAGTACATGAAACTAAGAGTTGTTATTTATTATATATATAAATCGAATATATATCGAATATTTCTGTATTAGATCTAGAAGGTCAGTAATGAAGAAATATTTTAGTATTTCTCTCAGTATGATTTCACCTGATTTTTTTTCTTAGTTTCTAGGCATGTAATAACTGCACAGATCTTGGAAGGTCTGGTGTCCTTGTTTTGTTTTGCCAGGTAGTCACTCTGGAGCCCAGCGACTATCTAGCTTGTTGCCATAAATTAACTTTCATTTTTTTTAATGAAGTGAGTAACAGTGTTCAAGAAATAAGCGTACTTTCAAACTGATGGAAGCGAAAGAATGTGCAGTAAAGCATGGAAAGAGTCAAAGGCAAATGAAGGATTTAAGTATTCTGTGCTTATTAAATGAAGTTGGAGTTGTACAGCCAAGTCCTTTATCTGGTTTTGAAATACCTCAGTTTGAAATATTTTATTGTTTATAACCCAACAGTGTAGAACAACTGTTAAAAACACAGAAAATACAGGCCCCTTGTACCTTGACAGAACATATTATAGACCTGTTTTCTTCTCTTGTAAGAATAAAGTTTACTTTGATGTATTTTATATGCGGCATTTCATTAGCTGTAAATATATTTGTGTGTTGCTGCTGATTGCTCTGTGAAATGGTGCAATTATTCTTAAATTTTAAGGGGATTACAGACTGGACCTTAATCCTGTACCGGATCTGTGTGATGGTAGTTCTGTTCTCCATTGTCAGCATGCAGCAAAGAGCATTATTTTTATTGTTATCAAGTGGAATTCACATCCATATGGGTATATGTAAAATGATTTTTTAAATTGTGATTTGTGCTCTTCCGTTGCAGTTTGATAATGAGCAAGTCTTTGACAAACAGTTATGTTTTCACAAGCTATAGGAGTGCAGACTGTGGCAGACAAAACAAGTATCTTTAGCTGTAGTGACTAAAAATTGCAAGTGTAAATTTTGCAAGAATTCAGAATGGTCAGAAGAAGATTGCTGTTCTTGTCGCCATGTGGTGGCTGATTAGATTATTTTCAGACTTGGCTCTTTAAGGTGACCAGTTGTTTATGTTCAGTTGGAGAAGACCAAAATGTGTGTTTGGGGTTTTGTGCTTGAGAGCTGGGTGAAGGTGCTGCTGGTGGGTGTATCAGAGCTCCTCACTCTGGGCTGTGTTCCCTTTTTTATAATCTATTTTGTATAAATAAAAAAATACAGATTGCAGGCTGGTAACAAATTTCCTGTTGTCACTAGGTGGCTGTGAAACCTTTGTGGTGCTTCTACCTCTTCTGTTTTTCTGTAGTTGATGTGTTTTGAGTCTTCCCCCCTTTGTTATTTTCACACTTCATCTCTTTGCTGAATCTGCTTCTAAGGGTTGTTTTTTTTTTTTCATTCCTGCTGTACTTTGTGGTACAAATTCTCCAAAACTGTAGGGTGGTTAGGTTTGTTCTACTAATATACAAGTTGTCAGCATAAAGTGGCCTATATTATAAGCATAAGATACTATTTGGGTGGTTGTGCAACCTTTTCTCAGTAACTTTTGGTTCGTTTCTTGGTTGTGTTGTCATGTCTGCCTGTTACGGGGAAGATCATGTGTTGAAATGTGTTAAAAGTGTGTTTACCTACTAGTAGACACATTCATATCCTTCTAATGCTGGCAGTTTACCCAGTAGTAACCTAGAATCTTCTTAACAGTAGTAGCAGAAAGGGTGTAATGATAGAAAAATTGGGGGGGGATGTTGAAAATTTTTGGACATTTCAAAAGACACCCCAAAACTTCTTTAAAAGAAGTTTCTAACTGCTCTGGCTGCACAGTTTGTTCCTACTGTATTAAGCTGGTTTTTACTGTGTTGAGGTTCTAGTGAAGTATTAGGACCTTAAGGTCCTACCCTATTTTTTTAGGATTTGCTGTCATGCTAGAGTAGATCCTGGTAATATTTGGGGACATATCATCTAAGATGTCCCTCTGAAAAGCAGACCTGCATGTCTCTACATAAAACCATTTTTATTTTTATTATTACTGTAACATATTTGTAATTACTATATAGTACAAGTTCTTGCTAATTACTTGTTTCTATTGGAGGTTCATCTTATGTTTTCTCTTATAAATTCTCCTGTTAATCTTACTATAATTGGCATTCAGTTTTTATACCTCACAGACTTGATAACTTTCTGGTGCTGTCACCCCCTTCAACTGTCATTGTCTTCCTTACTTTTAGTCTCTGTATTCTCAACTTAACTCTTCAGACCCAAGATGACAGAAATAATCTTCAGCTCCAGCTCTATCCATAAAATTTAAAATAAAGCCTTTCTTAAACCTTTTACTTACATGTTCTGGATTAATCAAAACCCAGAGTCTGTCATAATCTAATGACAAGGAAGTGTTTCAGTAGGCTGCTTTATTTTTTCCTGCAAGAGTTAGAGTGTGATCCCTTGCCAAGAGGAATTCCATGTATAAAGACCTCAACAGCCTTTGAAGGGTTTTTTTGCTATTTCATTGAACACCTGCAGTTGTGATGTGACCATGAGATTAGCGTTCGCTGATGGTGAGAAACACCACCAGCAAAATGTCAGGTGCCTTTTTAGTATAAGTGTGAAGACATTTCCTCTTTTTCTCAATGTCACATCTGATTTCTTACTCCAGACAACTTTCAACAAACTCTCCACTGAGTGGATAGGTAGATGTCCACCTTAGTTTTTGTTTGCTCAACAGCTAACAGTGACATTTACGTAATACAGGCACAAACTTTTGGAATGTAATTGTTAGTAAGTGGATATTTTTTGAGCTTTCAGTTCAATTATACCCTGTCTAATCAAGTCAGTGTCTCTTTTGGGTATGCATGGATTCCATAGCTTCCAAAATTTAAAGTAAAAAGTGTTTTGTTTTTCTGTTGAGTCCAGTGAGTGATTTTTACACCAAGGTAACACTTAAAAGCTTCTGTTATGATGTTTCTGTCTTTACACATTTACTTCTGCTGTTCTGTGTTGCTTCTGATCTCACAGTTCCTATTTTTTTCTACATACATTACCATGAGTGCAAGATTGCCATCATAACTTCTAATACCTTTAATTTTACTTTCATACCTGTGACCTCCAGATGTTCTGCTCTTCAGGGAGAGATGTACAGCTGCCAGAAGTCACAAGGAATCTGCTAAAATACAGTACACCACACAGATTCCCAAGTGCATGAAGAGAAACACCTGTCACCACTGTGTCAAGTCGTGCAGACTTTCAGCTGCCTCAGGCATTTTTGTGCTACTTCATCACTTTGAGACCTGGCATGTCAAACAGTCACATTATCTCATTGACTGGGGAGGTGGATAGAAGCAAAAGTCCCTGTTTTTTTTGTTTTGTTTGTTTTTTTAAGCTAAACTACATGGAGTTAGGGAAATCGTCTTACTTTCTAATAAAACATTATGTGTACCTATCCAGTTAAAATGTGCTTAAAAATATTTAGAAGAAAGCACCCTTGCTGTTTAGGGTAAATCTAATCAATGAGCATAAATGTTCTAATCCTTGTCCTCGATAATGGCATCAAGCCCCAGCATCATATTAGATTGGAGCTGGTCTTTGTTAGAACTTCTGAGATTGGTGGTATAAGGTCTTATGAATAATTTTTCCTGTATTGAAATAAGCCAGGTAGACAGTGATTCCAAAGCAGCATTTGTTATTGGTAAGCCATAGCTACAAATGCTTGTTTAATTTCTTCTTAAAACTATCCATTAAAAAAGATTAAAAAAACTCCTTGCGTAATTTCAGTTCAGTGATTTTTGCCTTCAGTAATTTCTTCCGCTGGCCCTTGCAGTATAAGTTAGTATCTTGTTGCAGCTTAAGACTATTGTGATTTATTTTATCCCATGTAGATAATGAAAAGTAGCATATTTTCTTTCTGCTGGAAGAGCCTCTTATATTTTCAATTCTATTTAAAGTTCTTTTCTACTTTTTACTTTTGAGAACAGTTTTTGCAGTTCTTGATGTTAATTTTTGCCTGTTTCTCCCTTTCCTTTTTGCTTTGTTGCTATATCCTTGCAATGTATGGGATTTTTGAAGCTCTTAGTTGCAGGGAAGGTAGAAATCTAATAGGACTTCAGTAAGAGAGTGACAATCTATCAAAGATTTAGGATTTAAGTTTAAACATTTCTCCTTCTGAGTACAAATATTCAAGAGAAGAGTGATAGTTCTCTGAAGTGTAACAAATTAAGGTAGTTAGGAAGATGACAAAGTGTAGATGGAGGGATGAAAATTGTTAAAACTTCAGCATCTTTACAAAAGCTCATCTTTCCATGCAAGTTCAGCAGATAGATACTTAGTTTCACAGCTACCCCGATGCACATGTTTTGCTGAGTTAAGTTGCTTGAAGCTTTTACTGAAGTTATGGAGGAAACCCCTTCTATCAGCAAACCACCATTTCTCCAAGAAACACTTCTAGTGAAAAGTTAATACTCACAGGTTGTGATGTGTGGATAAAGTTTCTGCACAATGTCCTTGATTCTTGTTGCCCATTCAAAGCCTGAGAGGTGTTCTGCTTTACACAGTCCTTCAGCCCTTTGAAAAAGCCTCTGAAGACCTCCCTGTAGATTCCAGTTTAGTTGTAGTAGTTGGCTGTAAGCAGGAGCTGCACATATGTGCTGGCATAGCTTTCTGTACTGACACATACATTCCTGCCTTTACCTTGTCCTGGAAATCCAAACTTTATTCCCCACTTTTGAACAGCGTGTTTCAGTAAAGTCCAGGTTGCTTTCTAAAACTGCAGTTATTGAAGATTCACTGTTTAAAAAACATGGAATATTGACTATAGAAAGCACTGTGCAGGGCTGCACAAGTAGTGTGTGTATGTTAATATTAATATACACAAAAGCATCTCATTCTGTCAAAATATCTACGTTTTATGTCTCACTTTCATAGTAGTGATATTAGATATCTATTAAATGTTCAGCCCCTTTTCTGTATATTTTAGATTTTTAAAAATTATTATTATTTGGATAGAGAATGGATGCTTTGTAAACCACACATCTTGAGGGAAGGAAGGAGAGAAAAAAGTGCATTTCTGGGGATCTTTGCTTCCATCATGAGTAAGAATTAGGGAGTTTTGTATGGCGTTTTCCATTTACTCTGCCATTTAAATGTCATCATTTTCTTGTACTCTAGGCTTATTGCATACTATATGTTGCACATTTTTTCTACTTAAGACTTCTTCAAGTTATGGATCAAACTGCAACAGTTATGAGACATCAGCATACTGTTTCTTCTGTGTTATACATTACTTAAACTGATAGACAAGGCAAAGAAACTATTTAAAATACACATACTTTTAGGGAGCATATCTTCAAGAAATAGTGTTCCAGACATTGATTTATACCTGTCAAAAATTTTTACTTGGTGTTTTTCAAAGGCCTCCATGCATATCCATGTGCAATTGTAATGCAGTGTGTTTATTTCTCATGAGGGAAACTGCATGAGGTTCTTAGGCCACCAGCTTCTTTACAATGATGATGTGCAACAATTTGCAAATTTTCGTTTGAATAACTGGTAAACAGCATGGCTTGAAACTGTTTTGAGATAGCATTTCCCATTTTATTAGGTCTGTGCTTTTGCATTGGCTAACAACTTAATATGTCATGTTTTAGGTTGTATGCAAGTATTTTTTTTATTAAATATATTTTTTCTGTTTATCTTTCCAAATATGCATTAAAGACAACTCCATGGCATTTATTTCTCAGGTCTTTCATCTCTAAGGATGAAGTACACTGCTTTCATTTGTGAAGAGTTAATCTAATAACACCTAGTACTTGGCAGAACAAAGACTTTCAGAAGGAAGATATATGTAATGTCAAAAAGGCAGTGGAGCTTTATAAAATCATTCTCTGAAAATAGACTTGATCCAGTAGGAAATTGGACTAAACTTGCAAAAATGTGTGCCTGTTTTTGGTAAAAATAGTTTGATCAATGTATTTTCCATCTTCTCTTCTGTAACTGTTGTATAGTCTACTGGTATACAATATTTCTAGCTTTATGATTTCCTGTATGAAGATAAAGCAAATCAAACATTCATCAGAGGAATAAGAAAATCCTGTGCTAACTAATGTAGCTATCACTTGATTTTTACTCATTCTGAGCTAGTCATGCAGCTCTTTGTTCTTAGAGGAACTCATGTTACATGGGTAACTACCAAAGCTCCATCCATCCATCCTCAAACACTGACTCTTGGTGTTCATTCTCTCCTAACTGCTGGACAGGTGTATTTGTTGCTTTGAGAACCTTAACTCCCTGAAGTAAAATTCTTTAGGATAAAGACCAGTCTTTATTTGTAACTCTCTGTTGTCTTTTGGGATGAGTAGAGCAGTTTTCATTTGAGCTGGTGTAGCATTCTCAGTGTCCTGAGAAAAAAACAGCAAAAAAAAAAAAACACCCCAGAATTTGGAAGGATTTCTCTTCTATTTTTCAGAATGATGGAGAGAAGGGGTTCTGGCAAATAGACGAGTCCTGTTTGGTATTTGTGTATCTAACAGACCAAATATTGTTTTGGTGAATTGGTAAAGTGCATTCAGTGATCAGGAATTAAATCAAATCATGAGTAAGGAGTTCCTCAGTCTTGTGATTCATAGAATCATAGAATGTTAAGGAGTTGGAATGAAACTTAAAGATCATCTAACCCTCCTTGCCATGGGCAGGGACACCTCCTGCTAGACCAGATTGCCCAAGGCCTTATTCAGGCTGGCTTTGAACAGTGCCAGGTGTGGGGTGTGCACAGCCTTCCTGGACAGCCTGTTCCAGTGTCTCGTTACCTTCACAGTAAAGAATTTCTTCCTAATATTTAACCTAAACTTCCCCTCTTTCAGTCTGTACCCATTACTCCTTGTGCTGTAACTACAGTTCCTGATGATGAGTCTCTCTCTGGCTTCCTTGTAGATCCCTTCAGATCCTTGAAGGTTGCTATGAGATCTCCACACAACCTTCTCTTCTCCAGGCTGAACAGCCCCAGCTTTCTCAGCCTGTGTTCATGGGGAGGGTGCTCCAGTCCTCTTGTCAGCGTCACGGCCCTGCTCTGAACTTGATCTAACAGTTCCATGTCCTTCTTATGCTGGGAGCCTAGAATTGGATGCAGTACTGTGGATGGGGTCCCACAAGGGCAGAATAAAGGGGAGGAATCACCTCCTTTCACCTGCTGGCCATGCTCCTTTTGATGCAGCCTGGGATTCCATCTGGTTTTCTGGGCTGTGAGCGCACACTGCTGGCTCATGTTGCTTTTCTTCAGCCATCAGCCCAAAGTCCTTCTCTGCAGGGCTGCTCCCAGTCGCTTCTCCGCCCAGCCTGCCGCTGTGTCTGGGATTGCCCCAACCCAGGTGTTGCACCTCTTTGTTGAACTGCAAGAGGTTTGCACGGCCCACATTTCCATCCTGTCAGGGTCCCTCTGGGAGCATCCCTTCCCTCCAGCATGTTGACTGCAGCACACAGCTTGGTGTCATCAGCGAATTTGCTGAGGGTGCGCTTGGTCCCGCTCTCCGNGTGTCATCAGCGAATTTCCTGAGGGTGCGCTTGGTCCCGCCCTCCGTGTCAGCAGCAAAGGTGTGGAATCAGCCCCAGTACTGACCCCTGAGGGGCGCCACTGGTCTCCATGTGGACAGTGAGCCACTGACCACAGCTCTTTGCATGTGGCCATCCGGCCAGTTCTTTATCCACAGTGTTGTCCATTCTTCAAATCCATGCCTCTCCAATTTGGAGACAAGCATGTCAGTGCAGCAGAGTGTCAAACACTGCTTAAGTCCAGGTTGCTCTGTCCCTATCCACCACTGCTGGTCCTGTCATAGAGTGCTTGTTTCAGGAGCCTGTGGTAATTAATATACTGTTTTGTAACACAGTGAACACAAGGATGTGTGCAAGAAGAGATTAAATATTCAGAATCACAAAAGACAATCTGAGCTTCGGGTGGTTTTTTTTTTTTTAATCATTGGGGGATTGCTCTTATGAAGAGAATTGCGGGGATAAAAAGTAACTTCTGTTTATGCATCTGTAATAGTGCAGATGATGAAACTTGATTATCCCCGTTCTACACACTGGGAACTTGCATCATGTTTTTGTTGAAACTTGTGTAGCAGTTGAACCCTCCTTTAGGATACCCAGCCAGTCTTGGTCACCGTGTCTGTGTGATGGCAGGAACTCAGGAGTTCTGCTCAGGTTTGCCAACATATTCAGGAGAGAGTACGGCCTTGGCTCGTCTCCTTTCCCACATGTGGGCACAGTGGCAGTACTTGGACGCTGGTGAAAGGCCACTGGTGGTTATTAGACACAGTGTGGTAGATGGTGCCTCGTTCTTTCACCACAAATATCAGTCGGATGGAAGGAATCCTTTGGGATGCCAATCTGGCTGTGCTGAGTAGGCATGTTTAAATGGCCACTGAGTAATCTTTCTTCTGAGAATGAAGATTATCAATTAAGTTATCATCAGAATTAAAAGGGTTTGAAGTGGCATTCATCTGATAAAAACGGCTAATACAAAAATGTAATGCAGTTGAACTATAGAAATATCGTAACATCTCATTTCACTTGATGAGAGCAGGTTTAAGTCACCTGTGCTGCAGGAAATGTACATATTTCCAGATTAGACACAGTTATTTCTGGCTGTCTTCCTATTTTTAATCTGCCCATATGCCAGTCTGATAATTAAAAGAATAGGTAAATTAGATTTCCTGGCACTGGATGAAAGTTTACTGTAATGAACATCCCGCCACATTCATGAAATGCTTGTTTAATAACCAACTGCTGAATGCTCTTTTTAACTAAACAGACTAAAATATGAATGTTGGGATGACAACACTGAATTGAGACATGATTGAATATCTGAATAGAGAAAAATGTAGCCTAGAACTATAGCAAGTTCACTTATGTTAGGATACAAGAGAGAAATTAGGTACCAATGACCAGATCAGAAAGAGCCTGTTAAATGCAAATGTTGGACGATTAAAGGCAAGCCTAAAGAATGGTAATTTCTGTTACTGTATGTGACAAAGCATGAGGCTTAATGAAATTATTTACTGGTGTACTTATTTGTTCTAAAATAGTTTATGGATGTAACCATTCATTTTCTAGTTTTTTCTAGGTCTTTCTCTAAAACTAGCTGAGATTTGAATTCTAAGCAAAATAGTGCCTAAAAAATAATGGGACAAATAGCACCAAGGTAATTTTGCTTTTGTTTTGCCTCTTTCAGTTTAATAATTAGCAAACTGAGCTCATTCAGTATGTGTTCAGCATGCCCAGATGAAAAACATGCAAATTGCTTGTGCCTTTTAAACTTGTATTTGGGGAGAGAAACATCTCTCTGTCAATTAAGAGAAGGTTCTGTATTTAGTAATTAACTTTCAGTTGTCTCCCCTTCCTGTGGGTTTTTTTTTTTTTTTTAACTTTCTGGGTGATGGTGTATGACATAAGTAATAAGAGAGTTGTAGTGGAACCCCACAAGCTATTCTTCTATTTCTGCTTCTGTATCTGTTGAGGTGTTTTTTTTCAAACCTTCCGCTAGCATGGACTTTGCCTTAAAAATATATTTTCCAACAGCACAGTTGGTTTTGTATCTGTAAATTGAGGGTAGTGGTACTTCCCTGCTACTCAGTTATATGCATTAGAGAACAAACCTGAGATTTTGTTGTTGTTGTTGTTGTTGTACATTATCTGCCTAGTGAAGTATAAATATTTGGATTAGAGGCATGGTTAATTTTTTGCGTTTGTGTGCCAAAGAGTTGGGATGCTGATGTTCCTAAAAATTGAATTATAACATAGTTTAAAAAATCCTCGAAAAGTTGCTAAAGAACTTACCCTTAAGATTTTGACAGGGATTCTTCCCACAGTTAGTCTTAACTCAGACTATACAACCCTGAGAGTTACAGCAAATAGTTGTAAGAAGTCATCGAGGTCATTAATGCCTTAGGTGGTGTAAATATGTGTAGGGAGAGGAGAGGGGAGTTCAAATACTCAGTGCACTCTTGCATTTTAGAATCGTTGAAATCTGTTTAGTAATTGCATATTAATGGTAACTAGAGCTGCAGTGAGCTGTTTATTATAAAAAAACAATCCACAAAAGAGACCTAAGTAGATGTGGTTATTTGGGGAGAGTCTCTTTAGGCAAGAGTTAAAAAGTAGCTAATGGTAGTTCTTACTGTCTATCTTTATTCAACTTTTGTATTTTCTAATTTTTGTGGAATGATACTCAACTTATTTTGCATAATAAACCACATAATATGTAGTTAAGTTATAAGCCACTGAATATATGTATGAATGTGTAGTGGTTGAACAGACTGAGAAAATGAATCATTCATTGCATGGTAGTTGGTTGCGTTTACTGGATTTCAAAAGTATTCTAATTCTTTCTAACAAATAAAAATTAGTCAGCAAGTAGTATCAGTTCTTTAACAATTACCTGTCTCCTCTGTGTGTTCTGAATTTAGCTGTTGTCTCTGAAAAGTCTCCAGGGAGGATAGCTTTCCTTATGTACGAACAGAGGAATGAGTTACTGTGTGTCTTGATTTTTTTGCTGTTTCTGTGAAGCTCCTTTTCCTTTTCTGGTAGAGCTTGAGCATAAAACCTAGATGCATATGGTTGATTTTTTCCAGTTTTGCCACCAAAAA
Organism: Phainopepla nitens; assembly: GCA_013400175.1. Classification (NCBI taxonomy): domain Eukaryota; kingdom Metazoa; phylum Chordata; class Aves; order Passeriformes; family Bombycillidae; genus Phainopepla; species Phainopepla nitens. Next base: position 207,704 of record VXBQ01014366.1, on the reverse strand, counting down.
AAAAAAAAAGTAGTGCAGTTATAGATTAGTTATTTCTTTATATTCTGATTTGATACGCAAGATTTTAGATTTACTTGGTTAGTCTGAGAATAAAAAGATTAAGAGGGTGGGGAGAGAATGTCTTTAAAAAAAGGCTTGTAGATGGATAGAGTTTTGCAGCACTTCTACAGATTACTTTTAAAACTGTGTCAGGAAACTAGTACTTGCAGGTTTTGAGCTCATGTTTTCTTTGTTTAAATAACACCAAAAATCAGTTGTTATTAGGTGATGAGTATCTCTATCATGGAGTGCACACCTGTGTATCTGGGTTCTGAAGGTACCAGTGATAAAAACCAGTGCCACCTTGTAGGTGGTACTTCACATACATGGGTGAGCAGAACTTGGCTGGGGGTTTTTTTGCCCACGGAAGGAGAAACGCTGTTATACAGACAAGAGTATGAAAACATACCTGCTCATACAGTCTAGCAAAACTTGCTTTTAGTGTTCTGAAATTCTCTCTTCAGTAGATGAATGAGACAGTGGTTGAAAGAACAGTTTTAGAAGATACGTGTGAACCGAAAGGGTGAGTTCTTTTATGCTAATACTTTGGATCAGACACAATGTTGGCTTTGAAAGTGATCTGATTACCCCCATTACTATACTTCTTTTTGTAGTGTGGAAATTTTAATATCTTATGGATGAAACTAAACCAGAAGCTGTGCTCCAGAGGCAGGTGCAGACAGTCTACTTCAGCTGCTAATGGGTATCCAGTTAATGGAACCAGCTGAATGCCAGTCTGAAATACAACCACTTGTGATGGGTTCACTGGAGCCTTGGGTTCTCAGAACCCTCTTTTCTGCTGTATTATCCACTCCTTGTGCATTGGACTGGTATAGTCATTGTGAGCTTTTTGTGGACCAGAACCTAGTTGGCAAACTCAGATTCTGAAACTCAGTTTTGATCTTCATCTCTGAATGAGTCTGTCTTGACTCGCTGATTCAGTACTTGCTAATCTTGACATGACTTTCCCTTGCTTTCAGCTGCAGGGTAGAGAAACCAGTGATGTTAGAATGGCTTTGCAAAGTGTGAAGGCAGCTGGAGTTTTCTGTTTGAAAGGAAGGGAAAAAAACAGCAAAGATTGAAACTGCAGCCTGTCAGTGGAGGAGTTGTAATGGGAAAAAAATTGGATAGCTCTGCACCATGCCTGCAGAAATTGAGAGTGAAAACAATTGCTTAAATAAAATCTTGTAGTAAGTGATGGAATTAAGAGTCTGGCTTCAGTCCTCTCTTCTGGGCACAAGTCAATGTCTCCATTAGAATTAAAGCGTCATCATCTGATTCTTCAGCCAAAGGAGTCTTGGCTTTCTAGAGCTGTACTTTGCTTAACGACTTTATTGTGAAACAATTTAAAGCAACATTCAAGTAAAAATAGCATATCAACAACTGAAAATCTTGATAGGTTTTAAAAATGAAAATTGAGTGCAAATTGAGATTGATGTTCTTTGATCATAACCGTAATTTAAATAGTACTTGTCCTTTAGAAAATACAATGCCTTAGATTGTCATCCGTAGTTTGTATATGCAGTCTTATTCTGTGTACCTGCTGAAGTTTTGATGTTTGATTCTGGACTGTTTTGTATTATCATAACAAACACGTAAGAGCTAATATACTTGCAGCACTTGTGTAGCTACAAAATCAAGGTAACAGTGTTGTCTAAGCCTTGGTAAACAAATACTGAATCAATTAAGTAGTTAGTTTTAATTTGCATCATTAAACTGCTTAGGAAGTTATTTAGAAGTACAGTGCTGTGTTGTTTTGGTGTAAAATGACCTCTCTGTGTACAGTTCTAAATAAATAAAAACTGATTTGTTGATTTTATCATGGCAAATCTGTGATAGCAGCAATATTTCAGATAGGTGCTGTTCTGTCTGATGCTTGTGGACAGGTTAGAAATATCTGTGTTTTTCTATGTAAGTTTTGTTCTAACCTAAAAATCTGTAAAATTGCCTTTAGGGTATCCCAACTGAAAAACAAAATGGAAACAGGTTATTTATGTTTGAGCTTTTCTGTTGGAGACAAAGGTGAAAGGAAAATAAAGATTGATTATGGTCATGGTGATGTGGAGAATGACTTGGTCAGAAGGTTGTCATACCACAGTGAAAGCAACAGATACCCATATTTTTTTCTTCCCTCCCTTTCCCCTGTACTACTTTAAATGGGCAAGAGATGGGTTTATATTATGTAACCATTTAGTTTACTCTTAAATGCTTTAAAAATCATCTGTTATAGTATTGTTTTTCTAAGGACTAATGATAAAGTCTCGTGGGCAATCTGAGGTAGACTTGGTTTAAATTAGACATAGAAGTAAGATTTTCTTGACGTGCAGAACTAGTTCAAGAACTGTTCAAGTTTTTGCTTGAATACTCTGTTCATTTGACATCTTAGTTGGGTAGCTTGTCCTTGTATGAAGTGAGTGTCATTGCTAGTTGCATTCCAGCGATTCCTTAGCTGCCTCCACTTTCCTCAAATAAGGTGGGAACGGTTCATGGGAACCTTAACCTCACAGTTTTTTTAAAAAAAAGTTGCAGCGGTTGGCTTTTTATGTGATGAAGGGCTTGTTCTCCATCTTCTGGTAAAACACTGAACAACAAGGAGGAGAGAAAGGCAAGGAAAGAAATCATAAAAGTAAAAGACAGTTTTCGTCTCTAGAAGCTTTAGATCATCAAGGTTGAGAGTAATTGTAATTTGACACTGTAAAGATTTTTTTTATGTCCCTGTAGGATGTAACTTTGCTGTGGGACTTCACAAGGACATCATCTGGTACTAATGTATTAGTATGACATCTTCTTGACACCAGATATGTCTAAATTTGGATTTCTGATTTATGTTCAATATCTCGAATACTTAGTTAAAAAGAACACATGTTTATAAAGCTGTTCTGAACCAGTCAGTTCATTTTCCTTACAGGGGAGAGGCATCACAGGCAATGTTGCTGTGTTCACTGAAGTTCTGATGGTCTGGAAATGCTTCTTGAAGCAACTCCTTTTTAGAAGCTGTGAGGGCGATTGCCGAGTGCATGGTCTTGTGCTCATTGGCCATCTCTGCTTTGGTCCTAGTCATCTTCTATTTAAATTCTTTTATATTGAATTGTTGAGGTGGGGATGATTTTACTATTGCAAACCAGGACTGATGCTCCACGTGGGAAGGAGAGTTCAGTTCGCTTACTTACAGGTTTATTTCTGTTTTTCCAGTTCAATTCTGTGACTTTTGATGTGATTCGGTAATGATACTAGCACAGGGCTGGAATTGCACAAAAAGACTCAAGGCCAGAAGCCCAGCTTAGTTTGTAAACTATCAGAAATTGACCTTAAAAGTAGGCTGTTATCAGCTTTCCAGGAATTTGAACAATGCTGTCTTCATCGCATGCTCAGTTCTTTAATGGTTGTAGTAGTCAGTGAGATTTTGCTTCAGGGTCACAGTTTAACTCTGAAAAATACAGCTTTCAAAAATGAACTTGTCTTGAATGAGATGAATGTTTAGCCTCAGCCCAAGAATCAGTGTAATAGGTTTGTTTCCCAGAAAACAACCCAAACAAACCAAAACTTTTTATTCTGCTACTAAGTCAGAAGATAGCATCAACATCATGACTATACCTAGCTGCTTGATCAAGAATCCACATCAAGTCAGCATGTTCTTTGTGTTTCATCTCTTAGGATTCAGGGCTTTTGTCAGGGACTGAGCTGTCTTGCAGTTTCTAGCACTTTCTCCAGTACCCATGCTCTGTTGCCATTCAAGGGCTTGTGACATGCAATTTGAGAAGTTTTTTTCCTGGCTATCCTAAAAAGACTAGAGAGCATTTCATTCTGTTGTCTTTATTCCTGGAAAGTAGTGTTTTAGTGGCCATTCAGCATTTTTTTTACTCCTTTTTGAAAAGGTGTTTTATTTCTCACTATATTGTTCTGTTCTTGGTCTGAGGAATTTATGCATTTACAATAAATTTATTTATAACAGCTTTATTTTTATGTTGCAGTTAGAACAGAATATGATTCACTGATTTTTTTTTTTTTAAAAAGTTTTGTTCATCTGTATTTCGTGTAGGTATTTCAGCAGTGAATTTATTGGTATTAAAAAGCACCAATATATACATTTTTAAAATAAATATGTTCATCTTGGATATCTCAAAGCAACTGCATAAACCTACATATTTATGAAATGCTTTTAGAAGTTTCTGTATCTGATGGTCTAGCTGCCCAGACTGTGGTGAGACCTCAAAATACTTGGTTACCCAGTAGCAGGATGTGTGCACACCCTTAATGTGGCACCTTGTGAGAACTGCTTGTGCACAGTTGCCTTGCGTGCTTCTGCGATGGAGTGCTGCTGCACATCTGAGATTCCTCAGTATTTCCTCTAAGATATTGGTCCTGGCTGCAGGAGTTGTCCGTGAACTTACCTGCTGGCAAGATGTCACTGGTGGAGACTTCTCGAGTTCGAGCAGAGTTGTGTCTGTGTGCGCATCCCAGCACTGCTGAACGGTCCTTGTGGAACCATGGATACTGCAAGAACTTTATGGAATGTTTCATGGTGCTCTTAACTCCCCTGGGAAAGGAAAGTTTAACCAGCAGTTTCAAATCTTGTTCTGTTTTCTTTTGAGTTATAGTTAAATGTATGCAGTTAGTTGTGACTACCGTACCTGAAAGGTCAACAACGTGAAGCATGTGCGTAGGAAAGACTTTTTCAGGGAGCAGCAGATAGGTTGCAGTGTTGGAAGTGAAAACTGACTTAAGATTGTAGACCCTTGGAGTTAGTATTGGGGGGATGTCTTTAGTCTTACTAATTGAGTTATTTTGGTAATTGAATAGCAGACAACTCCTTTGTTGGAGAAGGAATACAACAGAGAGAAATTATCTGGGCCTGCTAGTCAGACTTTTTTAATGATGATCTGCAAGGCGTGGAGATCTGTGCAAAAATGAAGTACAGAATCATGAGGAGGAAAAGCATTTTTTTTACTAGAAATGTAGTAAATCTCACTTTTCTAAGCTTCAGTAAACACTTTTAAAGTGCCATAATCAGAATGACAGCAGTTCAGGAACGAGTAATTGCGTAGGGTACAGAATATTGGGGTACATTTCCGTTTTGTTTTCAGTATCGGTTTCAATGGTAGGAGTCTTACAGCTTACCTTTAGGGCTACTCTGCAGTTTTGTAATACAAAGAGAGGATTGTGCTGGTAATACAAAACCAGGAGGCATCATCTGTTCTGTTTTCTTCACAGGTCAGCGTGGCTGTATTGTCAATGTTCTTGACATTCAGCAGCAGTCAGCCAGCATAGGAAGACTTTCAATAGACACAATCAGTATTTTCATACCCTTACTGCTGCAGTGTATTGCTTTGCCTACTTCTCGTGGCTCATCATTGCATGCTTTAGTAACTTGCACATTAACAAGCAGGAGTGAGACTATCAACTGTGCATTCTTAAAATACAGCTGTCTATGTTTGAAAGGTAGATCTTGCTCATCTTACACAAGAAATTTGAGGAAGCAAGAGCTGAAATAATTGCAAGCAGATAGTAGCCTGGAGCTTTTAAAGGTCAGTAGTAGAACTACCATTCTCTTTTTGTGTTCTTTAGCTGACCACAGGCAATATATTTCATGACCTGTGGGAAATACATACAGCCTTGTTTTTCCTCAGTTTGCATGGAAAAAGAAAGCATCTTCTAGATGATGAGTAGTACTTGAGCAGTACATATGTGATAGAAACAGTATGTGGTACTGTAAAATACTTCCTTTCACTTTAGCTGTATGCATTTAAAAGGCAATGTCTGGCACTGGATCTGATTTTCTAACATGATCTAATGTAGAAGACAACCATTCGTAAAGAACATCCATTTAAATGATATCTCACTCCCTATGTCTTATTGTCAGGTAATAGTACTGCCGTGGTAAGATGATTTATTCTTTTAAAAAAAGTAAGCCCTTGTCTTTCAGGTTATGCATTGACCATTGACTTAATTCATTGTGGTGTGTGTATCTCTGTCATTACAAGCTAAATTATGAGAATTGTCTACTTTTCAGAGTGTCTGAAAAATGACGTATGGTTTTGACAAGAAACACTTTTTCTTGTACTTTTTGGAAAAGGAAAACTAAAGATTTTGGCAGTTGATGTTTCTGAACTACGTTTGCCAAGAATAATTGTGTGAGGTCTTTCCTTATTAGTCTAGTAAACTTGCAGGCTTAAACAGACAAACTGCAGATATTCAAATACTAAAAGAAATCATGGTTATATCTCTTCCCCTGCTTTTTAATTTCTCTAGGTTATAATCTTGTAGTGAGGAAGAAGATACCACAAATCATTTTCATATATTGTCTCACCATAAGTCAGGGACTGGGAGATCAAAATCACTCTTAAGTGAAGGTCAGGTTCTTGACCACTTGAGGAACCTGATTGTACAAAATTCATTGAACCTTAGAATGATTTGGGTTGGAAGAGACCTTAAAGATCATCTTGTTCCAGGCCGTGGACAGGGATGCCATTCACTAGATCAGGTTGCACAGGACCCATCCAGCCCGGCCCTGAGCAGTGCCTGGGATGAGACACCTAGCTTCACCACCTTCTGAGTCAAGAATTTCTTTCTAACATCTAATCTAAACTTGCCTGCTTTCAGTTCAAGCCATTGTGCCTTGTCCTGTTACCATCTGCCCATACAAATTTTCTCCCCCTCTCCTTTTTATGAGCCCCCTTAAGATACTGGAAGGCCACAGTGAAGTCTCTCCAAAGTCTTTTCTTCTATGTGCTGATCAATCTCAGCTCTCTCAGCCTTTATTCATAGGAGTGCTGCTCCATTCCTCTGATCATCTATGTGGCTTCCTCTGGACCAGGTCCATGTCTGTCTTGTGCTGAGGACCACAGAACGGGATGCAGCACTCCAGGTTTGGTCTCACAAGGAGAGAGTACAGGGGGAGAATCCCCTCCCCTGACCAGCTGGCCACCTCTCTTTTGATGCAGCCCAGGATGCCCTTGGCTCTCTGGGCTGTGAGCACACCTTATTGGCTTATGTTCAGCTTTTTATCCATGAGAACAAGTCCTTTTCCTCAGGGCTGCTCCCAGTGAGTTCTCCCAGTTCGTACTCACATCTAGGTTACCCTGACCCAGGTGCAGCACCTTGCACTTGGGCTTGTTGAACTTCATGATGTTCTTGTAGACCNAGGGTACAGAATATTGGGGTACATTTCCGTTTTGTTTTCAGTATCGGTTTCAATGGTAGGAGTCTTACAGCTTACCTTTAGGGCTACTCTGCAGTTTTGTAATACAAAGAGAGGATTGTGCTGGTAATACAAAACCAGGAGGCATCATCTGTTCTGTTTTCTTCACAGGTCAGCGTGGCTGTATTGTCAATGTTCTTGACATTCAGCAGCAGTCAGCCAGCATAGGAAGACTTTCAATAGACACAATCAGTATTTTCATACCCTTACTGCTGCAGTGTATTGCTTTGCCTACTTCTCGTGGCTCATCATTGCATGCTTTAGTAACTTGCACATTAACAAGCAGGAGTGAGACTATCAACTGTGCATTCTTAAAATACAGCTGTCTATGTTTGAAAGGTAGATCTTGCTCATCTTACACAAGAAATTTGAGGAAGCAAGAGCTGAAATAATTGCAAGCAGATAGTAGCCTGGAGCTTTTAAAGGTCAGTAGTAGAACTACCATTCTCTTTTTGTGTTCTTTAGCTGACCACAGGCAATATATTTCATGACCTGTGGGAAATACATACAGCCTTGTTTTTCCTCAGTTTGCATGGAAAAAGAAAGCATCTTCTAGATGATGAGTAGTACTTGAGCAGTACATATGTGATAGAAACAGTATGTGGTACTGTAAAATACTTCCTTTCACTTTAGCTGTATGCATTTAAAAGGCAATGTCTGGCACTGGATCTGATTTTCTAACATGATCTAATGTAGAAGACAACCATTCATAAAGAACATCCATTTAAATGATATCTCACTCCCTATGTCTTATTGTCAGGTAATAGTACTGCCGTGGTAAGATGATTTATTCTTTTAAAAAAAGTAAGCCCTTGTCTTTCAGGTTATGCATTGACCATTGACTTAATTCATTGTGGTGTGTGTATCTCTGTCATTACAAGCTAAATTATGAGAATTGTCTACTTTTCAGAGTGTCTGAAAAATGACGTATGGTTTTGACAAGAAACACTTTTTCTTGTACTTTTTGGAAAAGGAAAACTAAAGATTTTGGCAGTTGATGTTTCTGAACTACGTTTGCCAAGAATAATTGTGTGAGGTCTTTCCTTATTAGTCTAGTAAACTTGCAGGCTTAAACAGACAAACTGCAGATATTCAAATACTAAAAGAAATCATGGTTATATCTCTTCCCCTGCTTTTTAATTTCTCTAGGTTATAATCTTGTAGTGAGGAAGAAGATACCACAAATCATTTTCATATATTGTCTCACCATAAGTCAGGGACTGGGAGATCAAAATCACTCTTAAGTGAAGGTCAGGTTCTTGACCACTTGAGGAACCTGATTGTACAAAATTCATTGAACCTTAGAATGATTTGGGTTGGAAGAGACCTTAAAGATCATCTTGTTCCAGGCCGTGGACAGGGATGCCATTCACTAGATCAGGTTGCACAGGACCCATCCAGCCCGGCCCTGAGCAGTGCCTGGGATGAGACACCTAGCTTCACCACCTTCTGAGTCAAGAATTTCTTTCTAACATCTAATCTAAACTTGCCTGCTTTCAGTTCAAACCATTGTGCCTTGTCCTGTTACCATCTGCCCATACAAATTTTCTCCCCCTCTCCTTTTTATGAGCCCCCTTAAGATACTGGAAGGCCACAGTGAAGTCTCTCCAAAGTCTTTTCTTCTATGTGCTGATCAATCTCAGCTCTCTCAGCCTTTATTCATAGGAGTGCTGCTCCATTCCTCTGATCATCTATGTGGCTTCCTCTGGACCAGGTCCATGTCTGTCTTGTGCTGAGGACCACAGAACGGGATGCAGCACTCCAGGTTTGGTCTCACAAGGAGAGAGTACAGGGGGAGAATCCCCTCCCCTGACCAGCTGGCCACCTCTCTTTTGATGCAGCCCAGGATGCCCTTGGCTCTCTGGGCTGTGAGCACACCTTATTGGCTTATGTTCAGCTTTTTATCCATGAGAACAAGTCCTTTTCCTCAGGGCTGCTCCCAGTGAGTTCTCCCAGTTCGTACTCACATCTAGGTTACCCTGACCCAGGTGCAGCACCTTGCACTTGGGCTTGTTGAACTTCATGATGTTCTTGTAGACCCAGTTCTCAAGCTTGTCCAAGTCCCTCAGGATAGTATCCCTTTATTCTGTTGTGTCAAGTACACCATTCAGCCTTGTATCGTCTGCAAATTTGCTGAGGGTGCGCTTAATCTCAGTGTCTGGGTCATGAATGAAGATACTGAAAAGCATTGGTCCCAAGATGAGGTCCTGAGGGACACTCACTCTGGATCAAATTATGCTGTATGTCATCTTTTTTTCAGTCCCTTTAATCCTAAGCATCCAATTCTAAACCAGTCCAGAGCAGTCAGTGGAACCTGATTCGACACTACGTGGTTATGTTACCAGGCTCGTTACAGTGTACAGCATTTCTTTGCATCTTCCTCTGTATTATGATACTGAACTCAGGATCTCCAATTCACTTTCATTTCTTCATGATCCATCATCTAGTGATACAAGCTGTGGGTGGCTCTGGTTATTAGAACATACCTGTCTCCTTTACAGGGGAGAATCTTAAGCCAAAGAAAGTATTGTTAAATCACGTGCATGGTTCGTACTGGCGACTTGCTTCACTGGTTTTCTTCAGTTACCCTTTCTTGACTGGAACCCTCACTTTCCTTTGAATTTTCTGTTGGTGGTAGCAGAACTGCAGCCGTTCTTCACCAGCTTTGAATAAAGCTTGACCTGTTTTCTAGAATCAGGCCATTGGTGCTTCCTGTGAAAGCAGCTGCTCCTTTGTATCGGTTGTTGGCAGGTACTGGAGGAGTGAGAGGCACTGTTGTGTCAGGGGCAGCCCTGCCGCTGTGGGAATGCTCCATGTGAACAGCAAGTGGCAGAGTGATCTCACCGAGAAGTGCTGTAGCTCGGGCATTGCTTTGCTACCTCTGCCACTGTGGAGTTTATTTCATGGAGGCAGTTCCTTCAGCCACTCTTTGTGTGCAGCTCCCTGAGACTCATCTCCACATAACAGAACTGTGTCAAGCTTGTTGTTTTGACTTTTCTCCTGTGTGAATGTGTTTGAAGAAAGTCACTGAAATAAAGGTTTTGCTACTTACTGGAATTGTTTGAGAGGTGCATCTTACCTGTTTGACCACTGCCTGTCACTTTCCCAGGCTCTTAGTCCTTTGAGTGTAGCAGGGAATGAAAATGATAGTCCCAGGCATGTCCTTACATAAATTTAAGTAAGCTTACCCTTTTTCAGATGTGTTAAAGGTAAGAATCTGTTCTTCATAGCTGAAGAAACATGTAGGTGTGGACCATACATGTGTAACTCCTGTTAATGGTAAATAATGCTGCCTTTTAAGATGAAACTTATTTTTCCACTGCTTTGGTGTTGTATGGCTAGTTTTAGCAATGAAGACTGTTCAGTATAGCATCCTCTGGTGAGTGGGTTGCTGCAGCAACATTCTTGTAAGGGTTCTGATAAAGATTGAAAATCTTCTGAATGTTACCTGTGCTATACATTTTCCACACTTTAAATCACAGGTATAGTACATATTTATTTTTATTGTACAGGTCAAGATTATTCACCCTTTGGAAGATTCTTGATAGTTTAAGCTGCTGCTAAAATAAAATGCCTATTTCAGTCTCACAGAGGACCAAAACTTTGGCTGCTGTGCTCGGAATACAGTACTTGGCTTGATTAACAAGCATGTCCTGACTAGGGAGATAAATAACTGAATGAGGCCCAGGGTTGGGGGTAAAATTCTTTCTTTTTATGGTTGTAAGCAGAGCACAACACTGATTCATTAAGCAAAGCAGAATGAATTTGATTTTCTTTGTATAATGGCAGTGCTCTATAGTCTATAGAGATACAGACAAGGAAATCTGTCATACTAATGAATATTTTTGAAGGGTGTGGTGGGTGTAAATGCTTAATATAGTTCACGTAATGGCTTGGAAGTGGCTGATCTATATATATGAGATAAAAATAGCACTGTTTAATGCTGAAATTAGTGCCAGTATGCTATAGTGCAGACTTCTCTTCTTGCTTTTTACAGTATGTTTGCTGCTTTTAAAAGATGGTAGTAACAGGTCACCAACACTCCAAATACTTTTTGTTAGATGGTATATTCTGAGAATTTGCCAATCTGTTGATAATATCTATTTTGACTAACTGCAACTGAACTTTGTATCTTAAAAACTAGATTGCCTTTGCTTCAGTTTATTCTTAATGATCTGAATGTGGATTGTAGTCATCTTTATTGGACTGTTATAGTTTCTGCAAGTGCTTTTATAACTCTTCTCTCATCCAGTTTTCTGCTATTAATGACCACATGGTATTTATCTGGGAGAATTCCAACTGAGTTCTGTCATAGTGGGTCAGCAGTCTGCAGTATCCCCCCTATGTGCAGATTGGATGTTGATGCTGCCTAACTGGAGGTTCTTTAGCATGCTGAGCGCCTACCATGAAACTTGAGATCTCCTGCTCTTGTTACAGGTCTCAGTGGTCACTTGTCATGTTATGAATCAGTGTCTCTCTACTGAGACTGCCAGTTTCTTCCTTAGGTTCTCATCTTTGCAGTGGCAGGTGAGAATATCCTTGATGCTCTCCAGTCACACTTCTTAGATGACCAGTTGTTTAGTTACATCTTCCTGTCTCCCTCTTTTTTCTTACCCCTTCTTCTTCCTTCTTGTTCTCAACATTTTGAGACGCTTCCAGGATATGTTGTCCTGGCTTGGAAGCCAAGTTGGAAATGTCCTTCATTTGCCAAAGCTTGCATTAATCTTGTTGTTTGCTACGGTCTTTTGAAGAGGAGATGAGTAAAAGTAGGTGGGCCACGGTCAAAATGAAATTTACATCAATAGCATAGTGTTTCAAGTATTAAACAGGATTCATGACTACATAGTTCAGCTTCCTAAATATCAGCTTACCTTACTGACAGAAGTTACTTGGCCAGATTTGGGTGTTTGGCTTCCAGGCCAGCTGTAGCAAGTTTGGACAATCTGGATAAAAGCTGAATGGTAGTTTATGCTGTTACTAACTTGGTCTTATGTTAGCTACCACTTGGGAGGTTGGCTATTGTTGTGGTTTGGTTTGGGGTTTTTTTAATATGTATTTAGTCTGAAAAGAGTAGTAGGTTTTTTAAATTAATCAGAAAGGAAAGTAATTTTGGTGACAGTGTTAGTTTTAACTGTTTATCTTCGATTACAAAGCTAATTGTCTGAGCTAAGTAGCATTCCAGACTAATGCAAATAATTTTCCCAACATATCCATGAATCAATATAACAGTAAGCTGTGCTGATTTTCAGATTACTACGATTGTCCCTCTGTTATTCAGTCTCACCAGCAACTTGTTTTCACATTTTCCCTTTACAGGGAGAATTGTCTTTTAAGCAAGTGTGAAATTGGTTAAGCTGTAATACTCTTTTAACAAAAAGCAGTTGTGTGGTGTTTTCTCCAGTACAAAAATGCAAGTCATTCCAAAGCACTTAAAAGAAGAAAAAGTTTACTCCGTATGGAAAAAGAATTCTATCACTCTGCTTTTTATTTTACTATAATGTGAAAGGTGCAGTATTGATTGCTCTAGTGAATTGCTAGTGATTGTTCTAGCATCTTCTGCTGCAGGATAGAGTATGTAACTTCTTTACATACAGATTGTGTAGTAAGATCTCCTTTAAAACCAATCTAGGCTTTAATGCAGCACTTTGCCAAAAATTGCATATTTCTTACCTGTTGTCCTTGAATGAGAAAGCTTTGGGTCTTTGTTTTGGGTGAACGACCTGGTGATGGTATTGTAATTGCAAGTGACCACATGAAACAGGTTTCTGATTCAGTTCAGTATAGTTGAAGTTTTTTATTGAGAGGATTTATTTGGATATTACCAAATATAAGAATTTTAAGTATGTTCTTAGTACTACCACTGGCTAACTCAGTACAGACAGCTATCATAGACAGACAATGCTGAATTTAACTTAAGCTTAGCTTAGCAGATTCAAAGACAGGAGTAAACCTAGTTTTGTTTTGTCTTGGTTTTTAATATCATGGCTTGCCTTTCCAAAATAGGTAGCATTTGGTTTTCTTACTTTCTGATACATGAACTTGCACCAAGTTCCATCTTATCATTTGAGTTGTGTTGTATCCCAAACATAGCAAGTTCTTTTAGATAGTTGTACTAAGGTGTTAAAAATGAAACAAAATTTCAACATTTGGTGCTAAATGAGTTGAGAACCACTTTGTTCTGTTTATTATTCAGATATGTGGGGGACTCTGTCGCAGAAGAGCTTTGTTGCTCAGAGGGCTCTGATTTTCCTTGCCAGAGCAAACCTTGCCAGAATTGAAACAATGTTGTCAGAATTAGTTTAATTACAGCTGACCTTAATAAAGAGGGGAACTGTGACTTTTGCCAAATGTCCTTGACAGAATGAGCTCTGTAACTTGCTTTCACACTGACAAACCTGATTTCCTTCTGTGAAGTAGATGGTTCTGCAGACAAGGGGATAGCAGCAGACTTTTTTCTGCCAGACATCAGCAGGTCCTACTATTTCATCTCCCATGATATTCTTATAAACAAATCTATGAAATAGTCCACTGGCTGAAGTGTGGATCCCAAAGATTTAGTAGTACAAAGTCCAGATGGCAGCCTGTGGATTCCTGTCAAAGCTCAGTACTGGAGCAAATATTTCCTCGACTTTATTAGTAACTGAATGAGGGGACAGGGCACATCTTCAGCACTTTTGTGGACGATAGTGATTTGGCGGGAGCAGGCAAGGGAAGGGAGGTCAGAGAGACTATTGGGAGAGAGCACAGCATCCAGGGGGAATGCAGTGACACGCAGTTCAGCCAAAGCAAGCACAGAGCTGGGGAGGAGGGAGGGGAAGGAGTGCACCATGCACCAGTAGAGGCTTGGGACCAGCTCTGGGGCACCAGCCCAGCTATTCTCCTGAGCGGCTCCAGTGTGCCCTGGCTGAGCCCCTACTACACCCCCAGCTGTGCTACACCACTTTGAGGGGGATGCTAATAAATGGGATTCTAAACACTCAGAAACAGGTTGCCCAAAAAGGCTGTAGAGTCTCTGTTCTTCAGGATACACACAGCTCCATCAACATGTTCCTCCAAACAATATATTATTATGGCTCTGCTTTCAGAAGGGCGTCAGACAACCAAAACTACTCTCTCTCACTCTCAGCTTTCTGCTTGTTATGCCCCTCAAGATGCAAACAGCAAAACTGGGCATTGTAATATGACAGACTCCATGTAACCTGCCATGGTGTAAGAATTAGTTTGCAATCCATCAAGTGACCTTAGGCCTGATAGGAGAGATCCATGGGGATGTCATGGGGATGTTGACTGGAGAACCTTACTACCTACTCTGCCTAAATGTGTGTCTGAGTCCCCTGGCCTTGACTGAAATTAATAGACATCTTCTGCACTTCAGTTGATGGTGTTTATTTCATCACTCTCATGAGTTTTAGTTTGAAATCACTGTTTGTAGGCATTCACGTGGCAAGTAGGAAAACAGTTTTTTTACTAATGAGTTTTTGATTTACAAGTGGTGTCTTTAAAATGCATAGAACATATTTCTTTTAGAGCCATGTAAAAAGCAATGTCCTGAAGATACCTGTATCTTTAAGGTGGCAAGGCAGGGGAAAAGTAAAACTGTTCCTGGAAGTAGAGAAGTTAAAATAAAAATGAATACTTTCATCTCTACAGTTCAGCTTCTAAAGCAAGTAAATTTGAATGTCTAGAAATGAATTTTCAGTCCCTTAACTATGATACACTCCTCAGGCTTCTGTATTTGGAAAATAGGAATGTAAAATGAATCATATGATGTTACACGGGGAGGAAGTGTCAGCCACAATGTTTTTATGTGATCAGAGAATGATTGTGTGTGGAGTCTTAAGTGTCAGTTGTTAACGAGAAAGTAAATTTTAAGGGAAAAAAAAAGCACACTTTGAGAATATGTAATTCATATTAAGGAGATCTACTAGTGCAAAGGATAAAATTTTAAACTTACATTTGTTCCTGATGTTTGGGTTGTTTTTTCCTTTTCCTAAATAGACTTTGTTGGAATATGCAGAAAAGTGGAAGACATCAGAAGATCCGCTGCCTCTGTTGGAGGTGTACACGGTGGCTATCCGAAGTTATGTTAAAGCAAGACCTTACCTCACCTCTGAGTGTGAAAATGTAGCCTTTGTGCTGGAACGTTTAGCACTGTGAGTTTGTTTTTTTGGTCACTACAACCGGTCTGTATGATACTAACTTTTCATTGCTTAAGTGTTTTCCCAATCCAGTTCTCAGCACCTACCTTCCTCATGGAGGATGTTGTGTGTAAGGTAGAATATCTGGTTGCTGGAATTGAGGCCAGAAGGATTCCTGACCTAGGACAAGCCAACATTCCTGGCTTGAAACACTTTGCTGTTATTGATCTGCATGCCATCTGAAAGTGCATCAATTTGCACAGGCTTTTACAGGGTTGGATTCAATGATTTTTTTTTTCTTTATGGTCTTTTACAGTTTCTGCAAGAGGTTCATGTCCTCTTTTTCTTTAGTTCAAGGAAGCAAACTTTTGTGGCTGGTGTTTCAAACAACTGGTTTTGATATTAGAATAAAGAATTGTTGATTATACAATTTCAATATAAAAAATTGCCTCCAATAATACTCCTTTTTGACTTCCAGAAGCTGTATTGAACTTCTACTGTGTTTGCCTCTGGACTTACCTGAAAATAAATGGGAAGAGTTTCAGGCTTTTGTACAGGTGAGTTTAGTTCATGAAATGAAGACTTAATAGCTTCTCATAATGGTTTGGAAACCTATGGACATTGAGTGTGTAGCATGTCTGTAAGGAGCAAGGCCTTCAGCTGGAAATCTGCATACTCAGCAGTAGTTGCTGAGGGTAATATCATTTGTCTGCATGCAGCAGCTGTGGAGAAAAAAATATTTACAGATTATTGAAAGAAAATTCATGTTTTAAAATATAGTTGATTATTAACACTCATGCAAATGAATTATTATCATATAAATCATTCTGTACTATATATGGTTTTATGTTTGAAAATTTTGAATGAAAGGCCAGTCGATACTGAAGGGTTGTTAGATCTCTCACAGGGCACTGGCTGGTTAAGGTTAGAGCACTGCATTAAAGGAGGGTGTTGGAACAAGGTCTACTTCTTAGTATTTATCAGAAATATGTAGTGGAAGGTCCAGTCCACAGTTAAAAAAAAAACCAAACCAACTCAGAAACAAAGGAGGGGGGAAGAGAATAATAATGAAAAGACCAGATAGAATTACCTCAGGATTCTCAGCCTAAATAACATAGGAAGATGAAAGGCTGGTTATTTTAGAGTGAATTTTGACTATCAATTGCCTTATGTAAATCAATTCTGAAGAGATGTGTTTGATGCTGAGGGGTTCCACAGTCTTGAGAGCAGGTGGAAAATTAAAAGAAAAATGAGCCATTTCTTGGTTGTTTTTTTTTTTCTTTTAAAGGACCAGTGTAAGTTGTGTGTTGCTACTTAAGCCACGGATTTTTGCAGGTATTTAATTTGCTCCCAAGTGTACATCCACTCACAGAATTTATTCTAGTAGATAAGTGCAGTGGAAGATATTTTAATTGATTTTAAGACTCTAACCTGTTTCATCATATCTGCATAGAACCATCCAGTGAGACTTAACAGCTAAAATCTTTTGACATTATGAAAATAATTTTTTCAGTGTCTCCAGTACTTAGAAACTGAGCTGCTGAAGAGTTTGAGAAGATAAAGTTTAGGCACCTGGTGCTAGAACAATATATGGACTAGAGAAATTGTTCTGTTTTAAATTCCTCATTTGTAAAAGAGAGTCCTATTTCAAAATTAGTTTCAGAAATTTCAGAAGGAGCTCTGTTAATTAATCTCAAGGTGATTTTGAGGCACTCAGTTGTTTCAGTTTTTCAGCTTAAATTTTAGGCAACAGAGGCAGAAGTAAAACCTGTATAGGCTGAATGTTAAGATTATTTTGTTATATATTTAACTCTGTCTGGTAAGGTGTTAATTTGATAACATAAGGTATAAAGGAGTATGAAAGACACATTATTTATGTATTTTTTAAACAATACCTTGTTTTTTTAAAATATATTATTCAGGTGGCTCATAAGAACTTGATGGAAAATGGCAGCCGGGAGCTGCACATTTTAACAACACTTACACAAGAGAAGGGAGTGTGGAAGAACCCAGTGTTGTGTGGTATTCTGTCCCAGGAACAGTTGGACCCAGATAAAGGTAAAATTCAAAGTTATGATTGGGATAAAATATACTTCATTGTTATGATACACTGAAATATTATTAAGATCTACGGAAGTTTTTTGTTCAATATAGTTGGTGATAATTAATAAACTATATAAAATAAATATGCATGTAGCATTTTCTGAACTATTGAGACAGTGTGTTCATGGTAACGTACAAATAATTCAGTGTTGGTATTTTGCATAGAACAAAATCACGCCTCAAATTCTCTTGCCATTTTCTGTATAAATGTGAAGGGAGTTTACAGGCTAATTTACAATAGGGTAAGTTCAATACTAATATGCAACATTTATTTGACATAAACCCAAAACCCAAAAACTGCATATATTTTTTAAATGAGAATGTCATTTACTCAGTTATGAAATGCCAAGAGAACCTTTACTGAAGATTAATTTAGACCTGAGTTCTGATGATGGCTAACAGTAGTTGCATAGGGATGAATGTATGATCAGCAGAGGCTTCCAAGGATAGTGCCCTGATATGTAATTCTTGTTTTGTTTTTGTTTTGTGATTGCAATTCAGAAGTGGTATCCTTGTGTGAATAAATCTTAGTTGTTTTTTTGATTCTTTGCCTAAATGGTTTCAGAATCTGTATAAAGTGTCACAGATAAGCATCTGTGGCAGAGTTGCACAGTTCTTACATCAAGTGAAGTAGTTCCTCTTACTGGCTGCCTCCTTTTAGCCTGCTTATTTCATATGATATTTTCTATCTGTTAACAAGTTAACTATTCTCACATCTTTTAATGAATGCATCACAAGACTCGATTTGACAGACTGCTGTCATATCTGCTCTCTTCTGTAGTGTCTTACTTGTCTTCCAACTTTACTGTCCCATTCCTTGTATGGGGAAATAAAGGTTTATTCAGCAGTCAATATGATTTTCTGCTTCCTTCAGCATTCCTTTCATAATATTTCCTAACATTAGCCTTGCTTCTTGACTAAGCATTGAACCAATGTTTTCTTAAATCAGAACTAAACAAGACATTTTCTTGAGGACTAGTACCTATTTCAGTGTTAGGATTTTCCCCTATCCTGCCTGTGTGTTCAGTTGGGCTTGTATTTTTCTCCCATGAAAATAATTTGGGGGGTTTTATCAAGCCCCAATAATAATTTTGGGGGTTTATTTTAATTTTATCTGTTACAATATATTATGGACCGTTGGCATGTTTTTACTTATGCTTTGGTCAGCATATTTTGTTGTGGTTCTCTGGCCTTTTCCAAATGTTTATAAAAGTGCTGGACACAGGCTGTCCCTGGTACAGATCCTATGGAAACCCACTAAAAGTTTGTTTGGGCTTTTTTTTCCTTCTTTTTCTATTAACTCAATTTATCTGTATAAAAGGATCTTCTTTTTACTAGCAAGAGAGCTTATATCTTTAGGGATTTGATGGACTTCTTTTAATGCCTTATAGAAAATAAATTGGATCTCCTTTTATTCAGATTACCCCAGATTAGAGATTTAAACCTGGATACCAAGAGTTAGGTTCTTGAATTTTTCGTAAGTTTATATGTAGTAGGGAGGCATCAAAAGAATATCTGAAAAGAGGATCTGGTACAACCATCACTACTTAGAGATTGTCAAGGTGGGTAACGGGAAGAATGTAACAGCTAATGTGGAACTATTATCAGTAATTAGAGCACCTGTTACCAGAAGTTGAATGATACCAGCAGCCTCAGTTTTGAGAGGAGAAAAAAAAATAAAGTGTCTTCATCCTGGGTATATTCAAAGTAGCCACCTATAGCTTATTTTGCCCTTTCTCCAGACACTGTGCCACCACAGAGGCATCCTGGATTGATGCTGCATTCAGCAGAATTGTGCTGAGATGTTGTTTGCATGAAGGATTCTGAGTCCCAGCTCCTGCTTCATATGGAAAGCATCGAGTCAGTTCAGAGTCACCCACAGTGTGAAAGCACGTGTGGACTAACGCTTGAAGATGACTAAAGAGGTGATGGCTCAGCCCCAGCCAGCGGCCAAGCCCCGCTCAGCCACTCGCTCGTTCCCCCACCAGCAGCATCAGGGAGAGAATAGGAGGGGTAAAGGTGGGAAACTCATGAGCTGAGATAAAGTCAGTTCCACAGGGGAAGGAAGAGCCACGCACAAAAGCAAAGCAAAGCAAGGGATGAATTCCTGCTTCCCATGGCAGGCGGGGGTTCAGCCATCCCCAGGAGAGCAGGGCCCCCTCACACCTAGTGGGGATTTGGGAAGACAAACGCCATCACTGCAAACATTCCCCCTTCCTCCTTCTTCCCCAGCTTTATGCACTGAGCATGGTGTTCCATGGTCCGGAATGTCCCTCTGGTCTGCTGGGGTCGCCTGTCCTGGCTGTGTCTCCTCCCAGCCTCCTCCAGCCTGGCAGTACAAAAATCAGGAAAGGCTCTGGCTCTGTGTAAGCCCTGCTCAGCAATAACAGAAACATCTCCACATCATCATCACTGTGTTCAGCACAAATCCAAAACACAGCCCCATAACACCAACCACTGTAAAGAAAACTAACCTTACCCCAGCCAAACCCAGTACATTAGTTCCCTGACTAGCAACAGAAGTTCTTGGAGATGGATTGTCCATGTGTATATTCACTTCCTGGCTTCATCCTCCTGGGCCAAAGTAAAGTTGATAAGACATAAAGGTGGTAGATTAATCTGTACCTACCCTACATTTGATGAGGAGTCTGGTAGTAGGATTATGAGTGCTTTGTAAGGCAAATATTCTTTCTGCTCTTTAAGTCTTCTAGTCAGCTAAAACGTGGCATTAATCTGGACTGTCTTCCACAGAGGACCTTATTCCTGCTCTCACGTGCTGCTAATCTCTGGATTATGTTTTCTCTGGTTTAATCCATGTATGGTATGAGCAATACCCATCATTTAAGTTCACAGTCCTTCTTGTGAACTTGGCATGGAATCACTTGGTAGTGGGACCTGACATGCCATCTATGGGATTGAAGGGAATAACAGGGAAACTGTCTAAAAGGTTAGATCCCAGTCTGTCCAAGTTAATTTGCTAGACTTAGTAGGTTTTAGTACTACCTGTCAGATGTTACCTACATATCTTCATTTTCCCTCATGTTCTGTAATTTTATATGAATTTTGCACATGCCTTGCACAAACATGTTTGTGAATTTTAATGGATGAGGGAACATTGCACAAAAATGACAAATAATAATTTTTCCAATAATTGTTCCCATTAAATATGTCAGGGTTTACACTCATAGAGGTTAAGTGATTTGTTCTAGAAAAGCATTCGTGTCTCAAAGCATTTTTATCAATTACAGTTGTTATGGTAGAGTCCACAATAACTTTTGAAATTGACATTCCACGATAAAATATATTTATCAAATATTTTAAAAATAAACAAAACCTTCCTCAATAACCTCAAAATCTTATCCTTAAAACTGTTCCCCACCATAAACTTAGTCCTGTAACCCCAGCACTGGTTTTTGTCTTAAAATGTCAGCTTTAGTTCAGTTACAAAACAAATGTAATTAAAATGCATGTTTTGAATGAGCTTTCAGATGTTAAACGTAATGGTTATAATCACTGGGGTTAGAATAAAGGCTTAAGAGCTAATATGTAACTCTAACTCTGAGGTCTTCCTGTGTCTTGTTGAGGAGATAACAGAAAATGTGCTGATGCTTACGCAAGGTAGGCTGGCTGCAGCAGTAAACACACTAAAGGAAGGGGATTACTGCGAACTAGCAGATAGAATATAGTGTTTACAATATTAAATGCAGCAATTATAGTAATAAATCAGAGTGAAGCATCTTGGGTTACCAATATATCTTATAGTCTAAGGTCTCTTCCTGTATCTTGTTACAGAAATCAGGTAAAATGTTCCAATGTTATTCCAAGCAGACTATACAGAACTAAATGTTGTGGGCGAAGGGATTATTGGTACCTGGTATTACTGGTAGAGGAAGAGCAAGGCTAGACTACTGAATGTGGTTAGTCACAGGGTCATTTGTGGGTTGGCAGGAGTATGAATATCTTTCATAATGCATTGGTAATGACATTAAAGGAACTGCTGCTTAACTTGTCCTCTAATAAAAAAAAAAAAAAATTTACCGTCTACACATTGTCTGTTAACGTGCTCTGGTTTTCCTTTGTTCCTGAATAAATACAAATCTGGTCCTAGCTTCATTGCCATGGGGAGAGGAAGAAGAAGCAGCTCATTTGATTTGAATATTCTTACACATCAGTTAGCCATTGCTGATGGTTTGTAACAGGGTACAAGGATATGAACAAATAACAAGAAGTTGGTTGAAATGATAATTCAACCATAAATCTGAAAATGCGTAAAAGATAATGATGGGGTCTAACAGGCACGATTTCTGCAAAAGGCGGTATTTTCTGCCCTGAAGTCTTGTGCACTAAAGTGGTAAAGAAAACGGTTGACTTGATTTTGATTTCAAGATGGACTTTTAATAATGTTCTGTGTAAGCAGTGAGAAGAAAGAGAAATCATGAAATAAAGACAGTAGCGAATCAAACTAAATAGTACGGGAAGAAGCAAAGAATAAAATGAGATGAGCTTTTTTTTTTTCTAGCAAACCATGTTTCCTATTCTAATAGTTCAAGTATTACAGAGAGAAATTAATTTTTTACATTTTGAAAGTACTTATTTCATCAAGTCAAAACAGGACTTGAAAAGTCAAGAAAATATAAATTAAGTGAATGGGCAACATGATTCAGATGTTCAGGACGAGGAAATGAAAACGAATATGCTGAAAGTTCCTATCAAGATCTGTCAGAAAGTGAGCGCTGCAGATGACCCCAAGGTTTTGGGAATGCTCAAAGGCTGGAAAAAAATCTCATTTAGAAAAGATCAAGATTTTATTCCTAATACTGAAAGCGTATAATGAATGTGCTGGTTTTCACAAAAGAAACAAAAAACTAGGAAAAGTCTGCTGGTTTTAAAAGATGTGAGAATCTGTTATGAAATTAAAGTGAGGGCAATTGAAAACCAAGTTATTTTTTAATGGAGTAGATCTCTACCTTGTGGAAACAGGGAGGGGTTGATGTCAAAAGGATTAATTTTCTATGTGTCTACTTTTAATAATTGACTTTAAATGTTCTAGAGGTCGTACTAAACTTTATGCCTCAACGCTGAAACAATTTTGATCTTGATGATCTGGATGAGACCTGAGATGTATATTTAAGAAGCAGAACATTCACTTGTCTTCCCCCTTTTTGTAGAGTTCTTATGCCTTCCATTGAGGCACCTAGAGTTCAGTTGGTAGTGTTGACTACAGAGTTTAGCTCTGGTGGGAACATATCTGAAAAATTCAGTTCAATACCCGTCTCTTTGGAGTTTTAGACTATGCACAGTCAAATGTATACAAGATAAGCCTCTTTTTTCAAATAAGGAAACTTTTTTAGTTGAAGAACTGTGAAGTGTTTGACTGTATTCTATGGCTGTATAATATGAAACATTTCACACCAATAAAAACGGGTTCAGCAACTTCTGTACTTGTCACATATATCCTTCAATAGCAAGATCTTTAAAAGGCAACTGTTAGCAAAGGCATAGCACAAGCATACAAAGGATGTGAGAGTAGTGGCTTTGTGTTGTGTTTCTGTAAAACTATAATAGATGGTATCTAAATATTTTAATATTTATATGGTCTCTCAGTCTGTTTGTGTGCAGCTGTTTAGCCAAGAAGTTAGAAGGAATTAAAACCTGCAAGTGTATAAAAGGTCTGTGACAGGGAATCTTTATGATAAAGAAGTGCAGTTCACCAAGATGCTTTTTCCTTGTCTTTGCTTCGTATCTTTTGTATCTGTTTTGATTTGTGTAAATTTTAGGGGTCAACCATGGTTGAGTAAATGCAGTCTGTTAACTATGTAACATGTATATAATGTTTGGGCTTTTTTTTTTT
>VXBQ01014366.1:147718-184359 GCA_013400175.1 Phainopepla nitens | reverse complement strand
TGAATTCTTAGTGTCAGAAGGCCCTGTCCTGCTGGATATGCGTATTAAGCACCTAATGAAAACAAAGCAATTAACACAAGCTACGGCCCTGGCAAAACTCTGCTCTGACCATCCAGAAATCAGTGCAAAAGGCAATTTCAAACAAACCTACCTGGTCTGTCTTTGTTCAGGATCACCAAATGAAAGGCTAATGGAAGAAGTAAGTAAATAATGAAGAATTTTTTTTTCTTTGACTTATTTCTTTAATGATGATAAAGTCATTAATCATAAGCTGGTGTTCTGTAGAAGAGATTTTTCTTTTAAAATATGATCTAAAATATTTTTGGTCTTTTTTTTCCTTTTCATTCAAGTCACCTTTAAGCTGAGTGATAATGACTCAAAACACTGAAGGAAGTGTATTATTAGGTCATTAATAGGCATTTTCTGGCTGTGCCACAACTTTGTTTGATTTTGCTTGAAGTATTTTAAAACTCTGACTCTGATCTCATTAGTAAAGTGAAGCTAGTAATTTTTCCACTCCTATTACTTTTCCTATATTGCTTTCTGTGTGTGTCTAATACATAGAATGAGGCCCTATAGATGCTGCCTGCAGTTCAGAGAATAAATGTGACTTCACCCAAATGCCTGGGTGCAGTTGAAGGTGAAATCAGATCTTTGATCTGGTTTGTAATATAAAATCCTTCTAATTTAAATACAGAAGTCAGAGAGGAGATGACAGCTTTGCTCTTTTGCATTCTTTCAGGTGTCATCTTCATTTCTTATCCCACTGCAAAGTTTTAGCTAAGCCTTTTTCCTTCTTGAAGGAAAACTTAACTGCAAATGTCACTTTTCTTGTCTGCCAATGTCTACCGTCTTTTTGTTGCTGTCATCTTTTTATGTTAAATATTAAGCATATTGCAGTTGAACCTAAAGGGATAAGAGTTGTGCACTGATTCGAGCTGGAAAACTTTCCTACCCTAGATACAGGTGAAATTCTAGGATGACAGCTTCTCACTGAGCATGTTCTTCAGATACTCAGTAGGATCAGTCTTGCTCTCCTCCCAGCTCTGGCTGCTGCAGACCCTGTCAGAACAGGCTCAGGAGGGGCTGTGACAGGGCTGTGCAATCTTACCTTTGTTTGCTGGAGACAAGCAATGAAACTTGGAATTTATGACCCTGCAACAGGCTTCCTTCATTACTCAGCCCCAACACAGAATGGGCTGGTTCAGTGAATGAACCCTGGACAGAAGGAATTAGATGGGTTAGCCTTGTTTCTTTGGATGCCATAACATACAGATAAGTTCAAACTGGGTTATCAGAGAGAACCTAATTCAGGTATTTCTGCACTTTGGATTGCTTCGATTATCAGCTTCAGCTGCACCACTGTTTGAGTATTGCTAACCATTTTGGAAAGATTTTGTATTATCAAGAGAGGGCAGATAAGCTTTGACATGTCAAGGTGGACTTACAAACCGAGAAGGACAGCCATTTTGTAATGTGAGAACGGTAAGAAAATAGTAAAAAAAAAAAAAAAGTGTAAAAAAGTATATTGTCAGTGTGGAAATTTTTATATCCATTCAGACTAGGCAGGAAAGTAACATTTAAGCAAATTTTCAGCTTGGATTAGTCTAATAGCTTCCTTCAGTAATGTGAAGAATTCAGACCTGCAGCGTGTGAAATGCTAGACTGACTGATGGCTGGACCTATACAGATCTTTGTTAGAAACAGGGTCCCTTAGGAAGTGTGAGAGGCTGGAAAAGCTTTTAATGAAAAAAAAAAAAAAATTCCCTTATTCTAAGTTCAGTTTGCCATATTCTTCCCTAAGCTTTTAATTGATAGTTCCTGTCTGAGATGGGACACTGAGCAAAGCAGACCTTCAACCAAAATTGCTATTACATTTACACTGTTCCATGTTAAGGAATGCAGTCATTTTCTTTAGAAGATGACTTTGAGGTTATTAAACCTCAAATGGCATTCAGTGAAGGGCTGTTAGTGTATTTACAAAGTGTCAATTTAGAGGTGTGAAAATAAGTAGTTGTACTATTCAGAATTGTAGTTTGATTGCTGGATACCATGATGCCCAGCCCAGCTGTGCTGCAGCCCTTCCCAGAGTGTCTGACCAGCTGGGTGTTTGGGTGAGCACTTCTGTTTCTTGCTTTGGGTGGTCTTGTGATTTCTTAAGAGACACTTCCAACAGTGCTGTTGTCATAGCCCAGCTATTCTTCAACTGCTGGTGTCAAAGAAGAAATACCAGCATGTCCTGCCAGATGCACTAATTGACATAATCAAACCAGTCTACTGAAAATCAAATTAAACAGTAGTTGTTACAGCAAATGCACTGATTCAGTACTGATACAGCTGTCTAGTAGTACTGGGCAGCTGTGATTTTTCCTTTGATTTGCCACAAAACTAAGGGCTTCTATTGGTACTTGACAAATAATTTATATTGTACAGACTGTAATTCTGTAGTCTTCTAGAACAGCATTCAGAGACCTGCTTCTTACTGTACAGCTTTCCTCTTTCCTTTTCTTCATATCTTTGATTTTTTAAAAAGTACTAGAACATTCATGTTAAACCTCAGATTTGTTAACCACCCAGCTCATTGTATTAAAGCAGTAGTGACATCAGTGACAAGTAAACTGGATTAGAATTACAGGTAATTCTCTTTTGTGTGTTAAGCTGCAATGTAAAGTTATAAGTCTTCATATCACTGTTATCATATGTATGTGATATATATGAATAATTAATGGACTTTGAAATTCTTACGTGACTGGGACCCTAGATGCAAATAAATCATATATCTAAAAACCAAGTTAATGTTCACTTTAATAAAACAGGTTTTCTGGTGGCATAATGAGTTTTGACACTGTCTAGAAATGTACTGATTTGCTTTCAAGCTCATCTCCACCCGACTGCTAAATTAAAGTTCTGAATTATTGTCTTGCAAAGGCTAATGTGACTGTGTGTCTGAAAATGCAACCATTTCCTTAGTCTTTTTGTTCTTTCTTCCCTTCTAGATTGCAGAAGTAGATTGCAAAGATGCTCTAGAAATGATCTGTAATCTTGAATCTGATGGAGATGAAAAAAGTGCTCTAATTCTATGTGCAGCATTTCTATCTCGCCAGCTGCAGCAAGGGGAGATGTACTGTGCCTGGTGAGTTTGAATCTTGTTTTCTAAGAGCAAAAAACCTAGTCTGGGGAAGATACATAAGCCATAAGTTAAGTTTCTTTAGCTGATAAAATCTGTGAGCTAAACAGAAAGGAGATAAGACTCTTGGAAAGCTAAAAAAGGAAAGAAATGGATTTTGCAAGATAAGCATCCATTACAGGAATTTAAAGGTTGTCTGTATGATGAGGCAAATACCACTACCTGGTTAGTAGTTTTTCCACAGAAATAAGAAATTTAATATCTGCGGGCAACTGGTCAGCCTTATGTCAGGATTTAATGAGTGAGTACTGTTCTTTCTGTCCTGTAATAACACAGTGTTTCTTTTTCTAACAAGCTTAGAAGGGAAGAAGATCTTTACTTCTACTATAACCACAATAATAAGCTAGATGAAGATACTTACTGTTTAGGGCTTGCTTTCATTAATATGGGAATAAATAACTGGTCTTTGTTGGTGGATATTTGAGCTGTTAGGGCTTGTATTTCCTTCTGCTAACTAGCAAACCTGTATAATTCCTGAAGTATTTGCTTTGTTTGTGCATCTCTGGTTTATGTGCAGCAGCAGGAAAAAACTGCTAATGCAGGATTTTGCTTTAAGAGATTCTGCTAAAGTTTTGGGGATTACAGCATTCCACAAGGTACTAGGTACTCTTGGCTATTTGCACCTGAGGAGGAATGAACACGTGAGATAATGTAGATACCATGATACTGTTTGGCTCTGGGGGCTAATTTTTGCTAAATCAGTCACATTCAGCTCTTACAGCCAAGAAGCTTTAGAAAAACTGTATCTACTACAGAGAAAAAAGCCAGTCTTCTGCAGATGTTAGTAATTACTTCAGAAGTAAACAGTTGCAGTCTGTGAATAGTAAACTATTGTGCAAGACTTTTCTTTTTTTCAAGACCACATAATGAGTAAATTATGTAGCATAAATTGTGGTAATACTGGTTCTCTTCCGAACTGTCCTTCATTGTCGTAATCTTGAAATTTAGATACTTAGTGTGGGTATTTTAATAAAATATAAGGTGTGAGTAAATTTCAGACTTTTTCCTTTCCCAGACAAAATGGAAACTGTTCTTAGCCTTGCATTTCTTGTTATCAGAATAGTGGTTGCGTTGATGGCCCTGAAATATTGTTCTCTTGTTCTAGGGAACTGACTCTTTTCTGGAGTAAACTGCAGCAAAGGGTAGAGCCTTCTATTCAAGTGTATCTAGAGAGATGTCGTCAACTTTCTGTGTTAACTAAGACTGTTTATCACATTTTCTTCCTGATTAAAGTAATTAATTCAGAGGTAAGGATACTCCGGAAAGAATATTTTTGGCACTTTCATTGGAACTGTAATCAGGAAAATTTATGAAAACTTCTTTAACATCCTGTCTTTCTGTGTAGGATTAGTTTCAGGGCAACCCTAATTGATTTTAGGAAAACTATAGCAACTTCCTTCTGCAGGTAAATTATAAATTGATTCATTTTGAATCATTAAAACTTTGGTTCCTTTAGAAAAAAAGAATGGGGTTAGACAGAAAAGCTGGATGCCACAACTGAGATGAAGAACACACTAAAGGTGAGGTTATAGCCTCTAGGTTTGCCTGTGTCCTCTAAATGTGATATTTTCTGTAAGGAGGCCCTAATATTCCTCACCATTGTTTTCCATTTCAAAAATGGAAAATGGATTTCAAAAATCACAGAAAATGGAGAGGACCAGCTTAAGAGGAAAGAAAATGAACTGTGCATATTAATATATAAGAAAAGGAAAATTACAGGAAATTTAGGAAGAAAAGAAGAAACTACACAAAAAAACCCCCAAAACTACATCTCAAAACCTTCAAATTGCCACTTATGAATGCAGTTTATTTTGATAAATTAAATACTTGTCATTTGTGGGCTTAGACCCAATGTTGTATTAAAACCCTGCTCATCTTTCTCAGCTAACCTTGTCATCTAATTTTCTTAGTTTCTTTAGTAGTTGCAGTATTTAATATTGATAACTAAACTGACCTCTTACAAAGATTTCTGTAAGTTGGGATATTAATTCTATGCATAAAAATTCCTAAGCATTCTAAGCATAAAAATTCCTAAGCATTCTAAGCATAAAAATTCCTAAGCATTCTAAGCATAAAAATTTTGTTTTTCAGTGTTCTGGTATGGCTAATCATGGGCTTCTAAATTTAAAGATTTCCCCCCCGAAAGATAAGAAGTAAATTGGAATTAAAGAGGGGGAGGAAAATAACTTTCACAGGATCTTGTGACATTAAGATCCCTGCTTGCTCCGTGCCATATTGATTTTTCGCCAGTGAGCCTTTGATCATTTACTTGTTGGCAGAAATTGGAGACCATGTAGGCAGTAGACTTGTATTGTACATTCATAAATTTGCTGAACTTTATTCTCATGTATGCCACAGCCTCTCTTGTGCATCCCTGGAGGCATAAAGAGCTTGTAAAGTCAATGTAAATGTAAATGGAGTTGCCTTAGGGTATGAATGAGTAAAGACTACATGACCTTTAGAGCATTTAAATGATGGAACATTTAACAAAACTTAACTGTACTTACTGCTTTCAGTTGGACTGAAGCCATGTGTTCAGTCGAGGTCAGTTGACTTGGAAGTGACATAATTTTTAAAAATAAAAGTAAACCTTTCATCTAAAGTGATCTCCAAATTACAGATCTTTCCGAAGATCACATGTTTTTCTTTAACTGCAGCAATTTTTACCATTTGAATTCTACCCAATTTTAAGTTGATGTTTCATAGAAGCTCATTTCAAATACCTGTGGCACAACTGACAGGGTTTATTCCAAGGAAGAGGCTCAGTATTGCCGTAATATAAACTGAACACCTCTAGCATACCGTCCGAAAAGTCCTCAAACTAGACAGAACATACAATTAATTGGTCTTTTAGTGGTATGTAAACGTCAACATTTTTTTAGTAGCATGAAGACAAATTATGCAACTTAAGGAATAGCATCTGAAGACAATACATTCTGTTTCTTGAGGTAAAAAGTATTACTGTGAACCCCAGGTGTATTTTTTCTGACACTTACAGTTGAATTAATGTCATCTTTTACTTAAAAGTATAGAAAGAGTTAGATAAGGTGACTTACTAAAATCAGTCTTGCTTTACAGATTGATGGTGCTGGACTTGCAACCTGCATTGAACTGTGTGTGAAAGCACTGCGCTTGGAATCCAGTGAAAATGCAGATGTCAAGATATCTATTTGCAAGACTATCTCCTGCTTACTTCCAGATGATTTGGAGGTGAAACGTGCTTGTCAGCTGAGTGAATTTCTTCTGGAGCCCACTGTGGATGCGTATTACGCTGTTGAAATGCTGTATAACCAGCCTGACCAGAAGTACGATGAAGAGAATCTTCCAATACCAAATTCTTTGCGCTGTGAGCTCTTACTTGTACTGAAAACTCAGTGGCCTTTTGATCCAGAGTTCTGGGACTGGAAAACTCTAAAGCGTCAGTGTCTGGCACTTATGGGAGAGGAGGCGTCCATCGTGTCATCCATAGACGAACTAAACGACAGTGAAGTTTATGAGAAGGTTGAGGATGGCCAAGAAGATAGTAAAGAAACTTCTCTGAATGGGCTTGCTGGCATTGATGAGGCTACCAGCCTTCTTAGGGGTATCAGAGATGAAAAGCAGAAAAAGAGAGAAATCAAAAAACTCAGAGAGAGGGGCTTCATATCAGCTAGATTTAGGAACTGGCAAGCTTACATGCAGTATTGTGTGTTATGCGACAAGGAATTCCTAGGTCACAGAATAGTTAGACATGCACAGAAACATTATAAAGATGGAATTTACAGTTGCCCTATTTGTGCCCAAAATTTTAGTTCTAAAGAAAACTTTGTTCCCCATGTAACTTTGCATGTGAAAAAATCTAGCAAAGAGAGGTTGGCTGCCATGAAGCCACTGAGGCGACTGGGAAGACCTCCTAAGATAGCAACTGCCAATGAGAATCAGAAAACTAATTCTGTATCCAAACAGGAGCAGCGACCCATTAAGAAGAACAGCCTCTATTCGACAGACTTCATTGTGTTTAATGATAATGACGGCTCAGATGATGAAAACGATGACAAAGATAAACCTTACATACCAGAGATAGTGCCAGTTCAAAAGCCACCTCCTGTTAATGAATTCACCTGCCCCGTAACACTTTGTAAAAAAGGCTTTAAATATTTTAAAAATCTAATAGCACACGCAAAGGGCCACAAAGACAATGAAGAAGCTAAACGTTTTCTTGAAATGCAGAGCAAAAAAGTGATTTGCCAGTACTGTAGACGACATTTTGTAAGTGTTACTCACCTGAATGATCATTTACAAATGCACTGTGGCAGCAAGCCTTATATCTGCATACAGATGAAATGTAAGGCTGGCTTTAACAGCTACGCTGAGCTGCTGACCCATAGGAGAGAGCATCAAGTCTTCAGAGCGAAATGTATGTTTCCCAAATGTGGCAGAGTGTTTTCTGAAGCCTATTTACTCTATGACCACGAAGCACAACACTATAATACCTATACGTGCAGAGTCACAGGCTGTGGGAAGGTGTACCGCTCACAGAGTGAACTGGAGAAGCACGTTGAGGATCACAACAAGCAGCCTGAAAAAGAAGAGGAGCCTGAAAACCAAACTAGTCAGCCTGATCTTAGTCAGCCTTCTAAAGCTAATGAAAGTACTGATGGAGTTGCAGTTAAAGAGGAATTGACATCTCCTCCAGCTGAAAGCCGAAGCAGTTTCATTGAAGGAGAAAACGTCTGGAACCAAATCAAAGCGGAGCCAGTCGGGAATGAAAGTGTAAATGCATCGGTGAGCGTACTGCAGCAAAGCAATTCCTTGCCAAATGCTGGCTCAGAGCAGTCTCCTGTGGGTTCAATAAAGACAGAAGAAGCAGTTCCAGCAGGCAGCATTAAGCTGTCTGTTGTTAACCAGAAGATCCGAGAGAACTTCCTCAAAAGAGGTAAATTGGCTGCTACTGCTGGTAAAGGAGATGCTACTAAACCTGGAGTCCAGCAGTTGTGCCCATCAGTTGACTCTTGTCTTCCAGTTTTCCAAGAGAGAAAGGAGGAAGGCTGTCTCAGTCAGACTCAGAATATTCAAACTGTTTCTGTGACCTCAGACACATTAAAACCAGAAGCCCTTGAATCAAAAAGCTTAGAAAGACAAGTGAGCATTGTAAATCCATTCAGCATGCAGAATCAGACAGGGTATCGAAACAGTGTACCCATTTCCAAACTTGAAATTGAAGACAGTATTAAAGCTGCAGCTAATCTATATAACCTGCCTTTAAAAACATTAGAAAGTATTACATTTATTCCATCACAGCCTAACATAAATAGCTCTTTAGTTCCAGCCGTGTCACCAGCAGCCCCAGTTCAGAAATTTAATTGCCAGGTTGAGGGGTGTACTCGAACGTACAATTCGTCACAGAGCATTGGCAAGCACATGAAGGCAGCACACCCTGATGAATATGCTGCTTTTAAAATGCAGCGTAAAAATAAGAAACCACGGAAATCCAGCAGTGTGCAAAATGTGCCGAATGATGGGAAGGTTGTATATCTTATGCCATCACAAGTGGGCAATCCCAGTGGAGCTGCTTTTACTGCACAGAACAAATCAAATTTGAACCCCACCTGTTCCAGTCAAGTGCAGCACGTCTCAAGTACTCTTTTCCCAACCCACCTGGAAAATCTGGCAAATCCTATGTTGCCTGTAGTGGAAAGTGTCATAAATCCAAATTTGTCGACTCGTATTAAAAGTGAGCCTGAGAGTGTTTTGTGTTCACAAATGGAAAATTTGTCTGCTGCAACCTTACCTTCCCAGTTGGATGATCTGGCAAAAACAGTTATGCCTCTGAATATTGATGGTGGTTCAGATCCTTTTCTTCCTTTGCCTGCGGAAAATGGTCCAATGTCTCTCTTTCCTTCATCGGCAGAGAATCCTCCAAATTCAGTCTTCTCACAACTGGAAAATAACACAAATAGCTTTTCTTTGCAACTAGAAGGAAACACGAGTTCTACCTTCCCAAAAGAGGAAAGTGTTGATCAAATATTTCCTTCACAATTGAGTAATGAAAATAACTTCAGTGAAACTAGTTCTCAGCATCCAGCTTCAGAAAAGGTGAAAAAAGATCGTGGCAGGGGCTCAAATGGGAAGGAAAGGAAGCCAAAACATAACAAGCGGGCAAAGTGGCCAGCAATAATCAGAGATGGCAAATTTATCTGTAGCAGGTGTTTCAGAGTTTTTACTAATCCTAGATCACTTGGTGGTCACTTATCTAAGAGGTCTTACTGTAAGCCTCTTGAAGGCTCAGAAATTTCTCCAGAAACTCTCCAGGCTAATGGACAATCTTTGCTTGCCAGTATGATTCTTTCTTCAAATTCATTAAACTTGCAGCAACCTCAGGAGTCTGCCTTCAATCCAGAGACGTGTTTTAAAGATCCATCATTCCTGCAGTTACTTGCAGCTGAAAATCGTTCCGCACTGCAGACTATGTTTCCACGGGCCAGTGTGACTAACTTTAATACCAGTGGGAATGAGGAAGGTAACCAAATTATAAAACAAGCCTTGGAAACTGCAGGCATCCCGAGTAGCTTTGATAACGCAGAAGTACTTCCACGTGTGGTTACGACGAGCTGTGTCTCTGGTACAACTCAGATAAATGCAGCTGTTCTCCCCAGCTCAGCCACGCCCTCTCTGCTGCAGACAGTCTGTAACCCCAGTACCCTGCTGACAGACCAAAACAGGACCCTCAATGCCAAAATTCCTCCATTAAACGAATGCAAGGGTTTGCCTGTTTTTGCTACAGAGGACTTAATGCTAAAGACTGTTGAAAATGGCTTGTGTCCTAGCTCATATTCTAACACTGTTGCAGCAGCACAAAACTTCGCAGGGAACAGTTCACGAGTTTCAGTCATAAGTAGTCCCAAGAACTCGGGATCAAGCAACTTGAATAAGAAGGGAACCAGCTCTTCAAAGAGGAAGAGAAAAACACCTACACCCCTGCTTGTGCCCAATGCATCACAGAAATTAGCAGTAAACAATGCAACAGTAATGGGACTTTTGACCGCAAGCACTGAAGGAAACATGCAAATACAGGGAGAAAATTTTCAGTCCAACTTGCTGGCAAATTGTGGCTCTCAAGCGGTGGTCGAAAACCTTGCACAGAAACTCAGTAATGTTGACAATCAGTTATTCATGGCCAGTATCAAAGAGAATTTCAAAACAAATCATGAGGCTCATACAGTTATGCCCCCTTTAACAGTAAAAACTGAAAATGGAGATTCCCAAATGATGGCTGCAAATTCTTGTATGCAGGCAAATTCGGAAGAACAGATTTCACAGGACAGTGTTATGCAGAACTTCGAAAAAACCCTGGAAATAATTAAAACTGCTATGAATTCACAGAGGCTTGAGGTGAAAACTGAAATTCAGGATACTGTTGCTGCTTCAGGACAGAACTTGGAAGTAAATAATACCCAGGCTGCTTCAGAAAGTTCTGCACACAGTGTAAAACTACCCACTTCTACGCAGTTTGCTGTGCACACAGGGAACGTTACTGCTGCAAAGAGTAGCTCTGCTCAGCCCGAGATGTCTCAAAAGGATGATACTCAAATGTCAGAAATTTTGGAAGGCTTGCAAAAACTGAAGCTAGAAGATGATTCTCCCATTCCCATCTCTGAGACTGTTTCTCAGTGTCCTCTGGCAGATAAGCTAGCATCAGCAGTTCCTGTTGTATCACTTGAAAATAAACCCCTCATCCAGCTGTCTGCAGAGGCAAGTAACATTCAGTTTAGTGACAGAGTTAATAAACCTTTTGTATGTCAGAATCCCGGCTGCAATTACAGTGCTATGACAAAAGATGCATTATTTAAACACTATGGCAAGATCCATCAGTACACTGCAGAAATGATACTAGAAATAAAGAAACATCAACTGAAGTATGCCCCATTCAAATGTGTTGTAGCTACCTGTCCAAAAACATTCACAAGAAACTCTAATCTCCGAGCACACTGTCAGCTTGTACATCATTTTACGACAGAGGAGATGGTAAAATTAAAAATTAAGAGGCCTTATGGCAGAAGATCTCAAAATGAAACTGTAAACACAGCCCCACAACCTGTTGAAATAAAAACTGTGCAGACAGTAGTAATAGAAAACAAAACTGTAGCACCATTGGTCAAAGAAACTCAGATAAAGGAATTTGTAGAGCCTGTAAAAGTACTGGAAAAATTTCTCCCAGAAAGTAATACCCCTGAAAGACTGGAAAAACCTCCCCAGGTGGTTTCTGTTCCACTGGAGCAGCACAATCCAGCATCTTTTGACAGTACGCAGGAACAAGCCAAAGTACGCAAGGTTAGGAAGCACAGGAAGGAGAAAGAGGAGAGGAATGGTAGGAAGCCCGTAACAAAATCCCTGGACTTTCCCACTAGATACAGCCCTTACAGACCGTACCGGTGCGTCCATCAGGGCTGCTTTGCAGCTTTCACGATACAACAAAACCTCATCCTTCATTACCAAGCTGTGCACAAATCAGACCTGCCTGCTTTCTCTCCTGAAGTGGAGGAGGAGAATGAGCAAGGCAAAGAGGAACGCGAGGAGGTGGAAACCAAACCTGCTGTCAGAGAGTTCAGGTGTGAGGTGAGTGACTGCTCTCGCATCTTCCAGGAAGTTACCAGCTTGATACAGCATTATATGAAGCTTCATGACATGACCCCCGAACAAATTGGAAAGATGAAATCAGCCCCAGAGGTGGGAAGGTTTTTTTGTGACCAGTCTCAGTGTAAGTCTTCGTTTACAGCATATATTAACTACGTTGTGCATCTTGAGACAGATCACAGTGTTGAGATAAAGACAAACAAAGTAGAAGATGATGGCATGTTCAAGTGTGACTGTGAAGGCTGTGACCGTATTTATGCTACTAGGTCTAACCTCTTGAGGCATATTTTTAACAAACACAATGACAGGCATAAAGATCATCTAATAAGACCCAGGAGGCTGACACCAGGCCAAGAAAACATTTCAAGCAAAGCAAATCAGGAGAAACCGTTGAAGTCTAAACAGAGAGGACTTAAAAACAGATCGGGAAAAGAAGGTAACAGGCTGTCACTGAAAACAAAACGAAAGAAAAATGTGAACTTGGAAAACAAAAACTCAAAAGGAATACAGGTTCAGGAAAATAAGGCTTATTCACTGAAACGTGGCAAGTATGTGTATTTTATAAAGGCCAGAAACGATGCCTTATCGGAGTGTACAAGCAGGTTCATAACTCAGTATCCATGTATGATAAAGGGATGTTCATCCGTAGTCACAAGTGAAAGTAACATCATACGGCATTATAAATGTCACAAACTGTCCAAAGCTTTTACTTCCCAACACAGGAATCTTCTTATTGTATCTAAAAAACACCCTGTCTCCCAAGTAAAGGAAGCCTCCTCTGAGCAGGAGGAACCTGATAAAAAAACTGATGTGAAAGAGCCTGAACCGAGTTTGATAGCGAGCAATAATGATTCAAGCACAACTACCTTACCACAAAAAGAAACTGAAAAAGGTGAGAAGGATGAAGTGGATGAACTGACAGAATTATTCATTACTAAACTAATTAATGAGGATTGTTCAACTGCTGAAAATCAAGCAAAAATCTCTTCCAGTGTAAATAGTGACTTGCAGGAGACCAGCTCCTGCCCCTCAGAGAAGCAAAAATCAAACAATCTGAAAAGAGCAAGTAAGGAAAAAAATGTATCTCAGAATAAGAGAAAGAGAGCTGAGAAAACAGAGGAAGCACTGCCCAGTGGTGTGAGTAGCCTGCACAAGGAGGAAGAGACTGCTGTCGCCATTCAAACAGCGGAAGAGCAACCTGCAGCTTTTGACTGGAGCTCATTCAAGCCAATGGGTTTTGAAGTGTCGTTCCTCAAGTTCCTTGAAGAATCTGCTGTGAAGCAGAAGAAAAACTCTGAAAGAGAATACCATAGCGGCGGAACCAAGAAAGGATCCCATTCGAATTCACGGAAAGCCAGTGAGAAGGCCCCCGTAGCAAGTGAGAACCTCACTTGGTCGTGTTCTGAAACCGAAACCCTTGTACCGTTTGCCAACCCATCACGGCTTCCGTGTGCAGATAATGTAAAGATAGTGTTAGACAAGACTCTCAAGGACTGCACTGAGCGTGTGCTGGAGCAGCTTCAGGAAATGAAACCTGTTGTCAGTTTGAGAAAGCTCGAAGGACGTTGGGAGGATAATCCAGAGGTTATAGCTGCAAAAGTAATTGTTTTGGGTACTGAGGAAGGGGAATCAAAATACTGAAAACCTAATGTGTTTAACCATGACCTGTAATAGAATTTATTTTGAATAGGAAGCCATCAAGCATGCTAGTAACTGTGGAGCTCTTTTATTTTGAAGTGATTTAATCTAGCAAAAAACATGACATGAGTCATGTAAATGTCTTATTTGTTTTTATCCCTATGGGACTTGAAGAAAGTAATTGCTTCAGTTTTGTAAATACTTGATCGAGACCTCAACTTTCTATCAGATTGTCCTTTCCATAAACTAAATCTTTGTGAGTTGTCTGTGATTGGTATTTTTCACCAGGTTACTTCTCATGTATAACAGTTTTCTTTATTTGTAGATACATTTTTTTTTTGTATATATTTATTATTGTAAATCATTTGCTGCCACCAGCAGTCTGTAAGTCTAAACTATTAAATGACACATTTATATTCGGAATTTTAATTTGTAACTAAGTGAGCAAGTTTTTAAAACTGTCCTTTAATCATTTTAAATTAAGAAGTTTTGAACTAAAGCTAGCTAAGTCTGCCATATCCAGTTTATTTTGCATAAAACATTTATTTACAGAAGAAAAGCTGGATAAGATCACATTTCATAGGTTAAACATACTGACACATCCTCATTTTTGTAAATTTTAACATCCAGTATCTCTGGATGATATTCATATGTAGTTAACACATAAATATAATAGTTTTCTTATAGCTACATTTTTCATTGCTTTTAATTGGTTACAAAGCATTTATGATTCCATAATAAAAATGGAAATGTGAATAAAAATAGTTTGCTACATCGAAGATTTAAAACAATATTTGGTATTAAAGAATCCGTTGTGAATGTGATAGAAAATTAGTAGTGTGGAGCAGTGTATATATTTGAGGTGGTGATTTGTGAAGTAGCCCAGTATTGCCTTAAATAAAAACACATTTCATTTCTTGTTTTATACATGTGATCTTATAAAGGTTATTTTTGTTTCTGTAACTTAGATTGGTGTATAGTTTAATTTTTGTTAAAAAAACAAAACAAAACAAAAAAACTTCAGAAACCGTTTTTGTAAATAGTGGGTTTATAAAACAGATGGGTTTATTTTGATAATACCAGTTTGGTATCTATCTATAAAATACACGAGTCCTTATGCCATACCATTAAAAACTAAATAAACAAGGCACTTTCTGAAAGGGAAGTGAGATGGTGATCTTACAGATAAACTCGGTGGTTGTGCTCTGTTGGTGGCATAGGCTCCCTTTGCGCTCCTCTGCCTCTCGCTGACTGTATGTGGCACCACTCACAACCTCTCCTTTCCACACTGGAACGAGCCTCAGAAGCGGTGCTGCTTGTAGTGCCCGGGATTGGAGCAATTCCTCTGTATGCTGCTAACTGAAATGACAGGTATCCCATTTGTTGAGTAACCAAAAGTGTGAATGCATTGGTGGGAGCTGACAGTACCCAGGAATCTTCAGTGTTGGTTTTCATGCGTGGTTATGTTTGACTCAGCCAGCTGGATTGTGTGGTACCAAAAACTTCTCTTGGATTATTCTCGTTACTGGATGTGACCTACCTTCAGTAATATAAAACAGTCTTTATCTTGGGTGAGATTGGCTTGATTTTTTTCTTTTTTTCTATAAACTTGTCTTGCTGTGTAAAGCTTTTGCATTAAATGCTAGATTTGATTGTTCATAAGCTATTCACCTGGAATCTCTGACAGTTTTCCTGAATATCGGTGCAGAGGGCACCTTCCTACAACCAAACGAAGTGACTTGTTGCGAGAGTGAGGATTATGTGTGAACAGCAACAGCATTTCACCTCGGGCACAGCCCTTGGTTTGCTACATGGTGCTAAATTGCTTACCTTCGCAGAAAGCCCGTGCTTCCATTTGAACAGAGCCTGGTGGCTCCTCCCACTTTCCATCCCTCCCAAGTGACCAAACTCTTACTGTGCCACGTTAGTAAACCAGAGGTGCAGTCTGAGAATGATAAAACCAAAACAAACCCTTGCATTTTGACTCTTAAGAATGATCATTATAATCATTACAAGTACACGGTGCCATTTTCTACCTGCCAGAGGCCGCTGGTCCCCCTGGATGGAGCTGCTGTTGGATACCAGCCACGGTGATGGTAGAGGGAACTTCTACAGGGGAGAAGAGGGCAGAGATCCTCTGGAGAGGATCCTCAAAGCTCACCTGAATTCTTGTGTTTTCAGCCGTACCCAACCACTTCAGTCACTGTCAACAGACCTCGCAGCTGTTAGTCTTTAGAAGAATGTTTTTGTTGTGTAAGTTGAATGGTTTCAGCATTCCCGATGATTGATACTGTATCATTTGTAGTTCTTGGACTGAGGATAGCATACAGCTATTTAGCTGCACAGTGCTATACTAGAATGCTATTTAAAAAAAAAAAGGATAAAAAATCCAATGTCATAAATATCCAGGAAGTAATTTCTGATTTGGATCTGAATTTCTGAGAATAAAATATTTAATACTGTCTCATCCCAGTCAATCCAATTAAAGCAGACGCTGTACCCATATGGTTAGTACATTCCATGGCACGCTCCCGTTTAGGTGGTTACTGACAGCCTGTCCAACAGGTAAGCTGGTACAGGGTTTGTTATTTCCTTTTTAAAAAACAAACAGGAGTATTTTGAACTTAAAACGGGGCACCAAAGGCAGGGTCTGATTTAAAATATCACAGACTGCAGAGGGCACTCTGGTTTGTAAAGCCACCTACAGAAACTCCCGAGGAAATAAATCTGGTGTTTGTTTTAGATATTTTACCTTGGGTGCAACAGCAAACCGCCCCCCCCAGCAGGCGTGGATGGGCAGCTTCTCTGTGGCCTGGAGCCACACCCCTGCCCTTGGGGCTGCTGGGTGGGGTGTGGCTCCGAGCTGGCCGGGCCAGC
Organism: Phainopepla nitens; assembly: GCA_013400175.1. Taxonomy (NCBI): domain Eukaryota; kingdom Metazoa; phylum Chordata; class Aves; order Passeriformes; family Bombycillidae; genus Phainopepla; species Phainopepla nitens. The sequence continues at coordinate 168,044 of VXBQ01014366.1, read as the reverse complement.
TGCGCCAGCAGCGCTGCAGCCACCAGGGTGCCCCAAAGGTGTCTTGGCCCCACTGCCCAGGCCTTCTCTGCTTCTGCCTTTTCTTTCTCCTTCCTCTGTGTCTCTGCCTTTCAGAATTGCCACCCGTTAATTGTGGAGCGTTCAGGCAAAGGTGCTTTCTTTGAAGCCCCTTGTTGCCATCAGGAATGTGCTGACTAAAGCAGCAGGTGTTGCTGATGGGGAAGCAACCAAACTGAGTCGTCTGTCTGAATGCAGAGCATGGACTGGTTTGTGATCAAAAGACTCCTTTAAACAGTCAGCCTCTCTGGTGCCCGACTACATTTATAAGGAATCTGCTATTATCTGAGCCCTAATTCAGTGTAAATAAGAGTAATGGGTTTGTCCCCATGTTTCAGGGTGGTCCTTCTCAGCAGGATGGGGGGACTGTAGGTTCTAGAGCATTACACTGGGACATTTGATCCATGGATGTTGGATAGTAAGTAAGCACTGCTTGTACAAATAACACTGGAATCAGTTGTTGGGTCAGGTGAGGGGCAAGTAGTTGGCTAATTGTTGCAGTTAGTTTCTGTGCCAAAGAATTGGTCGGGGCTCCCACCTGTGTGCAGAGGAGAGAGGGACAGGGGCAGGGACAGGCTACAGCGGGTTTTAGGTCCCCAAGCTGGAGAAGCTCCTGCTCATGTGCTGCACAGCCCTGTCTGGAGCCTTGGTATGGAGATGATACAATTAAAGGAGTGGGAAATGGGGCCACTAGTACTGGAGAAGGGAGTAGAGGGAAGAAACTATCAGCAAATAGGGAAGTATTTTGTCTGTGTCTTTTTTGCAAACCTCTTCTGTCCCAAGGCAAGAAGCTTACTTGGATTTTAAAGAAAATGAGAGTCTATGTAAGACACAGATCTTTCGATGTTTGCAGGGATGTTTTGAAATATGAATGAGGTAAATATTTTTGTATGAATGTGCATGCAGTGATTATGTTATTTCTTCATTACGATACGGGCTCAGATCAGCTTCCTATCAATTGATTATATCTTTGAGGAACATAGCACTTGAGTTCAGTTTTTTTAAATGTTAATCTGAATGACTCAGAAGTTTAGGGACCAAACCTGTAAAGTAATTTGAACCAAAAATGTAACAGCAAATACCTTCAGGGGTGCAGGATGAGTGAAACTTAAACTGGAGAACAAAGGCATATAAAAGCAGGGAAAGGGAAGGAGCCAGTAAAAGACCAAATGGTTGTCAAGCGCAGGGGTTCTGAAAGTAGATGAACTTGTTTCTGTTCTCTCAGATTAGGTCATGCTCATTTCCTTCTCATTAGTAGTCCTGTCAAAAACTCAACTTCTGCAGCACATGGTGTGAAGGCTACTTGGCGATTTGCTGCAAGTGAGTCAGGTAATGTGGAGATGGTCCATAATAATTTTTCAGAATATTTCTCATGTAAGGTACTGGCTTTGTCAAAATTGAAGTATCCTCCAAGACTCAAAACATTGATTTTGGAATTTATTTATCATTTCTTGGCTGTTGGAAGATAGAATTTAAAATAAAACTTTGAATATACATTCCAAAGAATTAGAGTTCTTGTTTGATGGGAAAATTTTTGGTCTAAGTGGTAATCTCTGACCAGTCACAGAGCTTTAGGGGGTGCTCTAAAACCCTTCAAGCCCTGACTTAGTATACTTTTTTATTAGAGAGCAGCTAATGCACTAATTTTATCAGAAACCTGTGTTGGCTAAACTGTGTTTGCTTCTCTTCATTTTCTCTCAAATAAACCTTACTTTAAAAACAATGAATAAATTTTTTTTCATTAATATGCTCTTAAAAATCTGTCCTCCGTTATTAAAGCTCAGATATTTCAGAAACATTTTTTCTTTGATAATGTTGCTCTTGTCTTAGTAAAATGATGCATGAGGGTCCAGATGGGCCAAGATAGTTTTGGGGTTTGTTCTCAGTTACTTAAGCCGTGGCAGTCGCAGTTTCACAGGGTTCATGGGCAGTGGTTTTGCTTCAGGCACCCTTTGGTGGGTTTTGTCCAGGAGCTGCAAAAGACTTTCTAACTGCATTTCTGTTATGAGCCACATTCTGTGGATGTAGAAGTTTAACAGAAAATGTTCTGAATTGTATAAAGCACCCTGTCTCTACATAAGCACTGATTCAGCATCAGTCAAGATTTAAAACTATCTGGCCACAAGCTGGGAAGCTGGTATCTGAGGAACTGCTGTTGCTGCTAAACTCAGCAGCAGCAAATGTCTTTGCATATTTTATAAAAATAGGCTTATTTTAGGGGGATAAAAACCAAACAACAAACTCCACCTTGAAAATCACCATCAAAAATTCATAGCTTGTTCATTAGTGGCTAAGGTTCGCTCTGTAACTGCTGCTCATTAAATGTAATGCTTTGTAACCAAAGCCGAGGGGCCGGAGGGAGCCTCAGTGAAAAAAAGTTAACCTGCTTTTGCTAGTGTTTCTTCCTCCTTATCCTGGCACAAACAATAAAATTAGTTCAGCGTTCAGGCAGCTCCACTTCAGTTGGTGTTTTTCTCTAAACAGTGTGTTTTGATCAGGCTCAGTACCAGATGTATGTCCAAAGGTCTTTCCCTCCAGCAACAGAAAGAGAACACTACCCTGAAGGAAGTTTTTAAGGCACTACTTTCCATTGTCTTAGAAGCCTAGGTTCAACAGAAGACATGTCTTAGCTAATTTCTGCCTTTCCTGTTAGCCCAAACAACACACATAACAAAGAGCGGAGGTGTGTGGTGTTCAAGAGATACTTTGAAATTTGGGGGAGGGAACAGCTGATTCTTTTTCACTTTCTTTCTACTGGAGGCTTTTCATATTTTTAGATTTCACATGTTCTTCTGCAGCAGAGAAATCTACTGAAGGAGTAGCATATTTTCAGCATTACTGAGGGACCAGATTCTAGGCTGCTTAATACTAGGGACTACTGTTCTGCCGTATTGTGCGGTCTGCATTTCTGCATTCAGATCCTAGGGCACTGGGAATGATCTGCTCACTTAAATGCCACTACCACAGAGCAGAAGACAAGTCTAATGACATGGGAGCTGCCTGGTGCAGGTGACCAGGAGTTAACTCTATACCCTGCGACATGCTGCTTGCACAAGTGCAAGTGCCTTTCTTAAAGGATGCTTTTTGATGATTAACACCCTAACAGGTGTAAGGGCTCAAATAATTCCAGCAGGAGGTGCTCCACAAACAGCTAAATAACCAAATCTGTCTTTATCACATAGGCTAAACTAGATGTGTCTACCTCTTCTTGTTTTTTTTCTTTTTTTGAGATGTTTTATAGTAGTCCAATGGAATGGACTTGTGACTATCCAGCTCACTTCAAGGCCCAGCAGTCGCTGCACACCAATGCCACCACATTCCCATTGCCATTTTGGCAGTGACCACGTCTGATCTACCCGCCTGACAAATCCTGTACCCTTCCTTGCTGTTCATCTTAATCAATCCCAGGTTCTTCCCATCTCTGCATATAAAAAGCCTATTTTTGCTTGTACCAAAGCAATTCTGTGTAATATTCAGTACCCAACTGTTTGAGCAATTGTTTCTGCATGATTTATCTTAAGCATCTGTGTTTATATTAAAGGTTCATGGAATTCTCAGATCTTCTACATTTCTTGTTTCGACATGAAAAGGTCTCAATGGTTCTATGTACGACATACATAATGTAACCGAATTTATCTGCTCAAGTAATGGGGAACTAACAGTGAAAAAGCATTTCCTATGTAACTATCCTTTCAAAGGGTAGTTCTGCAAAGCACTGATTGGAAAAGCAATTTGTCAAAAACAGCTTGTGGAACGGGAGGGTGGTCTCCAGCCTTCTTTCATGTCAGCGGGGAATGTTTTTCATGTTCATCTTGCATATTCAGAGGCAAAGATGATGAGCTGCTGTGGAGTCGTCCTGCAGCTGCGGCTCTGCTGTACCTGATGAGTTCTGATTCGCAGCAATCGCTTCTTGAGCCTCGCTGTTTCTTCATGTGTCTCTTCAGATAGCATTTTGTGGAGTATTTGAAAATCAGATAACTCAGTTCACTTAGATTTAATACAACACACAGGCATGAAGTTGCCACCAGAAAATAGAGGAAAATCATCTTCTCTGTGGGTTTGGAAATATAACAGTCTACAGTACTGGGACATGGTTTTATGTCACATTTCACAAGACGTGGTATTTTGAATCCATTGTACAATTTATAAAACAGAACGAGAAAAACTATTTCAAGTCCTGTTTTTAAAATGAGGCTGATTAGGTAAGTGCAGAGCAATCCACCATCTATCTTCCCTGGATTTTTGTAAAGTTTCTGGTTGTGATGTTTCTCTCTGTTCTCTCTGTAAGCAACATAAAAGACAACCAAGAGCGAAGGGGTGGAGACCATGATTAATTGCAAAGCCCAAAATCTGATGTGAGAGACAGGGAAAAAATGGTCAAAGCAGACATTTTCACAACCAGGCTGCTTGATATTGCACTCAAATTCATCATGTTCATGTTTCCAGATGTTTTCTGCGGCAGCAACATAAACCAGTAAGCGGAAGATGAACACAACAGCTACCCAAATTCTTCCAATTCCTGTTGAGTATTTATTCACTCCACTCAGCAGATCACGTAGGAACACCCAGCTCATTTTTCTCTTCAGGGAAAGAAGGAAATGCTACATCAAAGAAACACAAGATCAGAGAGATGCGTCCTCTTGAGTGAAGACAAATGAGACATTCTTTCAACATAAACTATAACCAGTAGCTGAAACAATTTAAAATTAAGCATTTAGAAGGAATTTAATATTATTAAGCATTTAAATAAGAACAACAAGCTGTTCTTATTTCTGATAATTTAATAATTCTGATACATTCTGTGGCTATTGAACAAAATTTATTTGCTGTTTAAATACATTTTGTCAGTTAGGCTGAAGTCTAATCATTCTGTTAAGCTGTCCTCCGTGAGAAATATGCCTGTTCTCCCTGAGGGTCTCCTGAATGTCAGGTAGGCTTTCTCTGGCAAGCTCAGGCCAACACCGCCACTGAATTACACTCAACTTAGCCCTGTCAGTTATGCAAATACTACACACAGTCAAGTCAGATTTCACTCTCAGAATTATGCATAGAAGCCAAGTGTCCCATACTCAGTTGACTACAAAAATGTAAATTGATTTTTTTGTCCGTGGCCTAACTTTTGGGTAAACTTGTGCAATATTTTAAGTCTTTTCCTGCTTCATTGGATTTTATTTGTTGTATTTCTTATTATTACTCCAAAATACGTGTGCATGTGTGTATGTGTGTTACAGTTTCTTATCTGCATGAGTCTTCCCCTGTCCTAACTCTTGAACACTTCTTTTGAAGAGCTGCCTAAGGAGCCGCTGGCAGTGAGACTCTGATACCAGAGTTCAGAGAAGACCTGAGGTATCCACCAAGAATACACAGTCACCTTTGCACCTGGCCCCATCTCCAGGTCAGAGGGGATCTTTGGGGCTATCAAGCTCCTTTGTTCTGTAAGAGCATAAAGTGGATGTATTCCCAGAACACAGAGTGGCTGGGAGACATGAGGTGAGGAAGGAAATCAGAAGTTTCCAGATCTTTGTGTTACGTCATTTGATGTCCTCATCCCATCTTCTGCTTCTGCAAGCTCAGCCTTGCAGGAGAGAAAATGTCCCCCTCTGTGGCTGCAGTGGTGTGTGCAAATCCCACTGACACTGCTGTAGCTGCAGGTACTGCTGATGTAATGAACAAGTTCATCTGCCAGCAAGTTTGAGCAGTAAACAGGCCAGAGCATCTCAAAGCTCCATGGAAAAGGTTTTCAGGCATTGGAACGGGCTGCCCAGGGAGGCGGTGGAGTCACCATCCCTTCAAGGTTTTTAAGAAACAACTGGACGGGGCACTTAGTGCCGTGGTCTAGTTGACAAAGTGGACATTGGTCAAAGATTGGACTTGATCTTGGAGGTCTTTTTTGACCTAAATTATTCTGTGATTCTATAAAGCTCAACACAGATGGAAAGCTCAGTGCTTCTTTTGCTGTCCCTCAGTTCTGCAGGCCTTCATGACCTCTGCCTGTGGTCAGGCTGACGCTGGGAAGCAAGGTTATTTGCTTGCTACCATTGCTACCTGCATTGCTACCATTAGAGCTGAGCACTAGCTTGAGAGCTGAGGGACAGCTGCAGAAATTAATATATTCCTGATTTATACTGCCAAGGATGGTTACCAAGCTACTCCTTTATGCTGCAGATAAAAACAGACAACAGGGAAATACCAGCTGATATCCTTTCAGACATATGCTCCTGTGCTTTTAAATATGTTTGGCAGTGTGGTTACTTTTTCATTAAAGAGCTATTCCTGTCTTCCACGTCTGCAAACAGAGTTCAAGCAGAAGTTTAAATCAAACTTTTGAAGACATGAGCTTCAGGGCTTTAATGCTTTCTAAATAAGTAACACACAGTCACAACAGTCTCAAAGGAGCTGAACAGCAAACATGAACACACCGCTATGTAATAAATCACAGGCAAGGAAACAAAGCATTCATTGAGCAAGAGTGAATGTTAGCACATGCGTGTGCATCTTGTGGATGAGCTGTCCTCTGGAGATTTGAAGGAAATCCTCAAGAAGCCTCTCTTAAGGCTTTAAGATGTGCACAAGGACTGTTGGAGGGAATTCTGAATTTTGTTATTCCATGGAAAACAAGTACAGCTGCAAGGGGGCTTTTGCTGATGGTGACTATAAGTGCACCGTCCCTTTCTAATTTTAAAGGCCTGATTTCACATATCAATCCATGATTGGAGTTACACCAGTTCTGAGCCTCCAGGTGGACAGAAATGAAAGATAGGCTGGGTCCCCAGCAAGGCACAAAAATCAGTGGGAACCAACACTGATGGAAATCAGGCCATGGTTATACCTAAATAGACTCAGAAATTTACCTCGAGGTCTCTTTCCCCCAGAGCTGAGCTGCTACTTCCTTAACTGAGCAGCAAGAGGGATTAGAAAAGAGCAACTTCACACTTTCTTTGCCAATCCCACACTGAGAATAAGAAGTCCTGACCAAAGAAAACAAGGATCAAGAATTTGACTAAAATCAACAGATCCTGAGCAAGGGGCAAATCCTAACCAGACAGAAGATTGGATGGATGAAATTCCTGCAAAGCTAATTTGAAAGACAGCAACACATTCTGCTAGCTAGGTGTTTAGTAATGAGGCTTCAGGGATTCCACAGAACGGAAGGTGGCTCCTGGTCTATGTGCCCTGTTGAAGAGACACTGAAACTGATTGAAGGACTGCAGGGCAGGTCTTGTGGGCCACAGTGCACAGTGCAGTCAGAGGTCTCCAGAACTCTGATTGTATTTTTTCCAGTTGCAGCCTTTACTTGATAATGAGAAATGGCTGTAGAGAACAACCTTCAGCCTCAAACCTAAAGGGCCACAGAGCCTGTTTTGTAGTATTGTTTGGGTTGTAACTAGCACAGCTCCCCTGTTCAAAGGAGCTGCAAATGTGCTTTGGCAAGGTTATGTTTGCTTTATGACCACTGTTGCTATTGATGTGGATGTTAACTGATGCTTTTGCATCCTTTGAAAATACAATTAATTCACTGAAGCATTGCAAAGAACATATTGAATGGAAAAAATAAAATGAACTTCAAAGATAAGGAGTTACTCAACAGGTAAACAAGAGAAAATTGAATTTATGGGACAGCACAGGCACAAGACTGATGAGGGGTCAAGTTAGCTCAGACTAGAGAAGACAAATACATTAAGTGGGCTGTGTGAAATTCAGAGCAAGGTAAGGATTCAGGCAACAAAAAAAAGAGAAATCATCTAGTGAGCACATAGCTAGGCAATAGGAAAACTATGGCAGTGGTATGAGATTTTGTAACACTTCAAGAAGGGGGAGTGCACATGGCAGCAGATGCTGAGTAGTGTCAGGACGTGATGCTTTAGCAAAATTGTATTTTGGCCAACTTCAGGACAAGAGAGGAAAAGTGTGATCCAAATCCTTGTAGCCAAGGAGAGATTTAGAATCTGGAGAAGGTTCATTTTGTGCAGAAATAAACAAAGGGAGTGAAGAAGGGAAGCTAGCTAAAGAAAAGGAGTAGATTGTGGGAAATGTAGATGACATAAATTTGTGTCAGGGTAATGTTCAATGCTAAAGTTAAAAATGAAATTACTCAAAGTTTTAAAAAAGTTACAAAAGCATTAAAGGAGGATCTCTTTGGCACTGTGGACATAAAGACCACAAAAGAGACTTGGCCTCTACTGGAAATTACCAAAGAGGCATTAGAGAGTAGAAGATGTATTAAACAGTAGAAGATATATTATTTGCACAAAGTACTCAAGGAAACATCAAATGGAACAAGAAGTGAAAAGCAGGGATTTGTGGTTAGATTTACTTCACCCCTCTGCTCAATACGTACATGCACACCTCAGTCTGAACAAAAGCTGAAGATTAGAAATATGTTGATTTGTTTTTCTCATTTGCTGAAGTGCTAGTGATAAGCATGAAAACAAGATCTGCCAGTAAGGAAATAGAGCAAGTAATCTCTCTTCCTCATCACATACATCCTTTATATGGGATTTAAACACCCCTACCAACATACACATACACTTTGTCCTGCTTATGAGAGGAACAAACGACCAGAAGAGGCTTCCCACCCTGTTTCCTTTACATGTATCAGTGACTTGATTTTCCCTCTTGGGGTTGGGTGCGTGTTCTGCTGAGCAAACAGAGTAAACTGAATGCACCATTAACTTCTGAGTGTGCTGAATGTACTTTATTGAGTAAAGAGTTTGAATAATGCTATTGTTGTTGAATATATTCATCAAATATTCATTTCTGTCATTCACTGAGGCCTACAGGAGGCTGGCTAATGTGCATTGAGTAATGCATCCATTGAAAAGCACAGTGCTCTGAGAATTACTTCACCTAGATTTCAATCAGCTCTGCTAATTTAATTACTTTAAATGCAGAAAAGGTATTTTTGTGTGGAGGAAAATGGCAGGCAGAAGGCGGCGACAGGGAAGTAAGAAAATGCAAGAACAAACTAAATAACTGGGGAGGAAGTGGGGAAGCATCCTAAGTGTTAGAGGCACAAAGGGCAGGCAACTTGGAGCTCAAAGAGCTGGCAAATTACAGGAAGGAGGCACAGTATTTTGGGAAATGGAGATGGAACAGTGAGAAATAAGAGAAAGAACACAAGCCTCTGAACAGTGGATCTATCAATACTGTACAAGCAAGCTAAATTATCCTCACAGTTTGAGAGAGGGAAGAGCTCCTTTTTCTGATCTAAACATTGCTGGAGAGTATTTGCTGAACCTACAACTTATCTTTTTTTCTTTCTTTTTTTTTTTTTTTTTAACAGGAAGAAAGAGAACTATAAATAGTGGCAAAATTGACAAAGACGAGAGCAGAAGTAGAAATCACAGAGGATACAGGACCATAAAAAAGCAGAGCTGGTAACAATCTTTAGAGTCCATTCTCTCCTTTTTTTACACTTTAATCAAAACATCATGAAAGCACTTTTTTTTCCAAACACCAAGGATCCTCCCAGTGTAGAAGGAAAAGAAAAAACAAGTACAGGCACAATGGTCTCCATAAACAACTAAACAAATAATGAAGCTTAACTTCAGGTGTTCATTTAGTAATTGCATTTTGCCCTTATCTCTTCTGTTTGTAGATATAAGGAGGTATGCATCCATTTTATGGCTGCTGAGCCTGTTTCATGGACTGCCTAGTGCTTCCTTACTGACTACCAGAGGTGTGAGGTCTACAGGCTGAGAAACACAGACTTCCTTTGTTCTCTGGCCCTAAAAAGACTTAGTTGTGCAGAAACTGTTCCTGGCAGTTCAGTCTATTCTTAGGTTGATGGAAGCTCCGCTAGTCCCCTCAGCATGCTGCGTCTATTCCAGCGCTCTGCTAGAGAAGAGGAGGGATCAGGAAACCTCCTGGGAACACCAAGGAACAGTTTCACTTGATTCAGAGTCACATTACCAAGCTGCACATGCACCAGCTGCTCAACCTGTTGCACATCTGCAGTAGGAGCTGAAAAACTCTTGCGACAAGTCACTAACCTTGCAATGACTTTGCTTCTTGTTCAGTGGTGACAGTGCCACGATGATCTCCAGGTCCTTATCAGAGAGTCAGCAAGAGAAAACAGAAGACATAAAAATTAACTTTGCCTTCTTCAGACAACTCACCTCTTTTTATAAAATTAGTAAAGCTATAACATTAATGTAGTATTGACACTCTTTTCTTAAGGCTATTCAAAAACAAGCCAGGGTGAGCCTGACAACCCATGAACAAACACAGCCCTCCTGGGTCTGTGTCCTGGCCAAGCTGTTCACTTCTGCCATGCCCACTGCTAGTCTTTGGTAATGCAGCAAAGTCCATGGTTCTAAGGCTGATGTGAGCCAAAATTTTCCCACCTATTTCATCCTCCAGATGCTTCCAGGGGAAGGGGAGGCCCGCAAATGGCAGAGGCAAACATACTGGCAATAGCTTGCTCTTCTCTCGTGCGCAGACAAAAAGTAGACACTGGAGATGCTTTAGAATGAAATTCATTGATATGAACCCTTCATTAACATGTAATGGTGAAAGGCATCCTCTCCTACAAACACTGTCAGTCTAGACAGAGAAAACATGTGCTGTCAAGGGGCAGATGTGGTTTATCCAGCATCACTCAGCACATCAGAGGCAGAGCTAAGAAAAGAACCATGGTCTCTCACAGCCCAGTCCCTTGCTTTCACCTGCCTTAGCTTGCTGATTCTAACCTCTCACTATGCCTATTATTAACTTTTAACTCCTTGGAGCAAGAAGTAAGCCCCTTGTCCATTGGGAGATAAACCTCTAACTACGGTGATATTAAAAGCAGAAATAAATAAGGCCTAAAATAAACATGTGGCATGTAAAGACATTAGCCTAGATAGTAATTTGTCAACCAAATACAGGAAGGAAAAGGAAACACTAGATGGAAGAGGGCTCAGCTGGTCATTTAGCACAACACTGGAGCTGGCTGATTTGGCTTTTACATCTGACTTTCACATGGGTTTCTGCAGTGGCCTGGGACAAACCTCCTTTCTTACTGTGCTTCAGGATCTTAATTGCCAAACATTCACTTCTCTGAAAATACAACTTCTAAACTACGGCAAAATCCCATCTTGTTGTGTATTTAGGGAAACCACAAACACCACTTAAAAAACCAGCAGCTGCTGAGTGTGATGCTTTGCCAGCTGCTAATTGCTGTGGTCTCTTCTCTGCAGCAATGAATGGATTTTGAGAAGGCAGAAACAGTTCACAGTTTTCTTTGTTACTTGGTAAATGATGTATTTTTAAAAAATTAAAGAACTGGCTACTCAGAAGTAGCCAGAATTACTTAATTCTTTTAAAATCATGATATCCATATCTCACCTACATGACTACAACTGCATTTCTCATCATCTTCATGCCAAAGAGATGACCCATCTCTACCATGCTCTCCTGATGTAAACAAAACTCTCGCTCTGCAGCAAATGATCTTCAACATTAATATATATTATTGCTCCATTCCAGCTACTGTTACTATTGTCACACTTTAGTCAACTTGTAAGATAAAAAAAGAATTGACAAAGTCAAAAGATTTCCACTTGGACAAAAAATTGTCACTGACCACATCACAGAGATTCTAACTCTGTAATATTATGAAGTACTGTACTAGTCCAACAAAAAGAGGATTATGTCCGTGGTTTATGTTGGCTGATGGGACACTTGCCTGAGGCTACTATCAAGCCTATTTAAGATAAGAAAATCAACTTCTCATTCTGTGAAACTATTTTATAACAAGAAAATCTAACTTACCTGTGTCTCAGTGAATGATTACAGCTGGATCCCAGCTCTCTAGTGGAATTAACAATCAACAGTTCATTTCTGAGAAAGGGAGTTACTGCTTTATGCCTGGAAAATGGGAACTGCTTATCGCCTAGGTAATACAAACTAAATGAGTGCAACCTGATCATCTCTGCTGGCACACAGTTCAAACCAGAACCATAAAGCATCTTGTATCATCAGAAAGATATGAGGAAACTGTGGCATTTATTTGAAGTTCTGGGATTTATCTGCATCATTTGAGCACTCACTGGCATCAGTTCAGATGCTGCACTCTGTTTTCACAGTAGCACAGCCTGAAGACATGTGTGCTGTGAGCCTTAACTCACATCCTGTTTGCTCTTTGGCATTTTACTCGGATTTGCATTTTGTGTTCTCCTGGGCAAGTCAGCTGCCCACAAAACCAGATATTCTTTTAGGCATGACTCCTAACAATGCATTACACAAATGCTCAGAAACCCCTTCCTATTAGAATTTTAAAATACAGTGGTTTTCCTAAGCAAGTGAAGCCTGGGTTTTGTTACTGAAATGTATTTTCTTTACTGTGCATGCTAACCAGTTCCCATTATTGGCCTAGGCAGCTGAACCACTCCCCACCAGGAAGCCTATAACTTTATTTTCAATAACAAAGCAATGGAATAAGTGTTTATGCCCTGCCTTATGCAACTCATATCAGGGCTTTGATGGCCATTTTTACCTGGGATGTGGCCTTTCTGCTGAGTAACTTTACAAAATAAGCAGAAAGGCTGAAGTCCTTGCCTCTTAAATGAATTCTTAATGCTATAATTCTATAACACTATAATTCATTCATAGTATGATTTAATTAGCTCAAACTTAGTGTGGCTTTTATCTGGGAATTACATATGAATGTTTGGCAGTTTTACAGAGAGGAAATTATCACATAGCCTTACACGTGTCTGAATCTGCACCTCAGTACTGTCCCCAGAGAAGCTGATGCCTTCAGAGGGTGACAAATGATGGCAGAGCTTGGAGCTGGACTGCAGGTAATGCAAAGCTTCCCAGATACCTGCTGGCAGCTCATCACGGCGGGGAGCAGGCAGTCTAGGGAGCTCCTGGAGTGTGTGGAAGGTAACTCCCTGACACAGCAGGTAAGGAAGCCTGCCTGGGGCAGTGCTCTGCTAGACCTGCTGTCTGCAGGCAGAGAAGGGCTGGTGGCAGGTGTGGTGGTCGGGGCTGTCTCGTGTACAGCAACCACAAAATAATAACTTCTGATCCTTGGTGAAGTAAGGGAGGGGGATCAGCAGAGCCTCTGCCTTGGACTCCCAGAGCATGGACTTGGTCTGTTCAGGACACGGGTTCACGGAGTCCCTTTGGAAACAGCCCTGAAAAACAAAGGGATCCATGAAGGCTGGACATATTTTAAGAAGGAAATCCTAAAGCAGGCCACTGCTACATGCTGGAAGTTGAGCTGATGTGGAAGAAAACTGGCCTGACTGAATAGGGAGCTTCTACTGAAACTCAGGGAAACTGAAACTTTGGAAGAAGGGGCAGGCAACTCAAGAAGTGCACAAGGATGTCATTAGGTCACAAAGAGAGAAAATAAGCAAGGCAAAAGCTCAGCTAGAACTTGATCTGGCCGCTGTTGTGAAAGATAATAAAAAGTAGTTTTATAAATACATTAACAACATAAAAAGGGCCAAGGAAAACATCCATCTCTTATTGGTTGCGGAGGGGAACATTGTAACCAAGGATGAGGAGAAGGCTGTAGTACTTGAGGCCTTCTTTGCTTTACTCTTCAACAGAAAGACCAGCAATCCTCAGGGCAACCAGCGCCCTGAGCCAATAGTCAGGGACAGGGAGCAGAGTAGACCCCCTGCACTCCAAGAGGAAGTAGTTGGTGGACTGCTGAGCCATTTGGACCCTCAAAAATCTTTGGGAGCAGGTGGAATTCATCCGAGGGTAGCGAGGGAGCTGAAGAGCTTGCCAAGCCCCTCCCCATCATTTATCATGAGCCCTGGCTAACTCCAGTGGGACGGAGGTTGGCCAGTGTGACACTCATCTACAAGAAGAGTTGGCAGTGGGATCTAGGAAACTGCAGGCCAGCCAGCTTGATCTCGGCGCCAGAGAAGGTTATGGAACAGGCCGTCTTGAGTGCCATCATGCAGCACGTACAGGACAACCAGGAGATCAGACCCGGCCAGCCTGGGGGTAGGGAAGACAGGTCCTACCTGACCAACCTCATCTCCTGTTATGACCAGGTGACCCACCCAGTCACCTGGTCATAAAAGGGATGAGGGAAAGGCTGTGGATGTTGTCTACGTGACCTTCAGCGGAGCCTTTGACACCATTTCCCAGGGCATTCTCCTGGAAAAGCTGGCAGCCCATGGCTTGGACAGGCACAATCCTCTCCAGGTTTAAAACTGGCTCGGTGGCCAGGTCCAGAGAATGATGGTGAACGGTGCTGCATCCATTTGGCATCCAGTCACTAATGGTGTTCCACAGGGATCGGTATCGGGGCCAGCCCTGTTCAACATCTTCATGAATGATTTGAACAAGGGGATAGGATGCAGCCTCAGTAAGGGTGGGGATGACACGAACTTGAGTGGGAGTATTGAGGCCCTCTACCTGAGGGCAGGAAGGATCTGCAGAGGGATCTGGACAAATGGGCTGAGGTCAATTTTATAAGGTTCAACAATCAACACTTCCATCCCTGGAAGTGTTAAAGAAATGACTGGACGTGGCACTTAGTGCTATTGTTTAATTGGCAAGGCAGTGTTCAGTCAAACACTGGATTCACAGATCACAGACACCAGAAGGGACCACAAGGATCATCAACTCCAACTCTTAAGTGAATGGCCCATACAAAAATTGAAGGCACAACTTCAGTGTTATCAGCACCACGCTCTAACCAGCTGAGCTCTCCTCAGGGTCAATGATCTGGAGGTCTTTTCTAACCTTAATGATTCTATTAGTCTATGTGGTGGTATTTATACATTATAAGACAACTGTAAGGTGCAGAAAATCTGAAGAGTTCCAAAATACTGTGTGTCAGAGTCCCTTACAACCAAGTTTGTTCTGTTGAAACTGTGGAATTTCTACTCTCTATAGTCTTCTTAGGAGCTGTGTTCCCTGCCTGAGATTAGAAGGGGTGCCTACATTAGAAAGGATTTTAAGTTCTCACACCTTAAACTGATTGAGAGTCCTGGTGTCAGAGGCAGAGGTTAGTCCTGGTCTGTGCCTCCACTTCCAACTGCCTTCCAAACTGCATTGCCCTGCTTATATTAGACTGTCTTGCCCATCCAACTGAAAAATAAACTTTATTCTTTTCTCTTTTCTGGCAATGGACCAGGGAACAAAATTGGCATACTCCAAGGCTGAGCAATTATGACATTGCATGCAAAGAAGTCCAGAGCACTTACAAGTGAAAAGGGGTCTCCCCTTGCCCTTCCTTTTTGGAGATGCAGTCTTTGCTCAAATTTGTCTTTAAACCCCACTGTAAGGTATCTGTCTGTATGTTGTTTTAGCTAGAAAATTCAGGGCTTCACATGTTTCTCTGCTCTTCCTTTGTAGTAGAAAATACCTTTTTCTTTCTAGAGGGGATGGTTTGGGTTTTGATATTCTGTTCCCAGTCAGAAGAATTTACCCACTCAAAAATGAAAGCAGAACCAAATAAAGTGCCTTTTTCCTTCCATACTGAATTCAGCTGAAAAAGATTTATAAGCTTGATCAATGTTTGAAGAATAACATTTGCTTTAATCTTTGCTGGAAAGCACGGCTGGGTGATTTGTTTTGTCTCACAGAGACACTGTTGGCTAACAAGTATTATAGAAGACATACACATAACGTTATGAAACACAGAAGAGTCACACTAAGAGATTTTTTGTTTTAAAATGCATATTGCCTTAAAACTGTTTTGCATTGTCAATGGTAGGGTCCCAAACAGTGCATGCTGCTGTCTGAAAACAGCTTTCTTTCAATGGGAACAACACAAAGAAGCAAAAGCTGCTGAAAATCAGCATAAGGACTCTTGAGACTGACATGAGCAGAGCAACAACCACACAGAAAACCCTCAATACCCTCAATGCCACCCCTGTCTAGCAAGTCTGTTTGTTTCTTACGCATTTATGTCCTTAAATTGGCCATACTGTTCCACATGCCTCAGTGCAACAATGGTTACTCTCATCATTAGCTTTGAGCAAGGAGGAAAAAAGTACTTCTAATTACTAATTTTTGCTTTCCCTTCTCCCCCAGATTTGTTCAGCACAAAACAAAACAAAAAGTCCCAGCTGTCAAATCTAATTAAAATATTGTGAAACTGATGGTGTCTAAAACATTTGAAAATAATTTTTAAATGTGAATTTCACATTTACATATCAAAACTCTAACAAACATGTGATGGTAGTAGCCCCTCTCACTACAAATCATGCCAGTGCTGAAGTCTCAGTGTAGATGCAAAAATAATTTTTTTCTGCCCACAACAGCTCTGTAACTGTGTCTCTAAAGCAAGGATAAGCTTATCAGTAGCTCGAGGCACCCTATCTTTATTCTGAAGACAATGTGAAGCTCTGTTCCTGTGCAGTACGTGAAGCAAGCAGGAGCTGTGAGGTCAGCGAGCAGAGGCAGGAGGCGCGGTGCTGCTCCCCGGATCGCGCCGGACTGTCGCATGCTAACCATGTCTGCGGGGCAGAGCGCCGGCTTCGCTCTGTTCTCTGCGGAGGCTCTTCTGCAGCTCCAATGATAAGGGCATGTGAGTCTCAAGAAAAGCAGAAATTGCTGTTAGGTTGTGAATGGCCGTGGCACAAAGCACAATACTGAATGCAGGATCCCAAAGGAATTTAATTGAAAGGAGAATAAATCTGAGTAACAGCCTCAGGTTTAGAAAAGGACGGGGTTTTTGTGTGATTTCTTTTCAGGAGAGACGCTCAGATATTAAGAGGATGGGTGACTCAGAAATACCACAGATGTTTACTATTCTACACTTTATAGAGTCTCTCCTATAAAATATGCCAAATAACTTCGTAAGCTTTAATGGATTGAATGTTTCAACATCCTGTTGGGTCAGATGATAGCAACACAATATTCACATTAATGATAAAATACAACACTTTCCCACAGTCATAAAGCAAAACTAGAAACAGTAAGCAGTCCAAGCTTTTCATCACTGCACAGATAATCTGGTTAGTTGGCACATGTTTAACGCCTGCCAAGTACCAGCATTCACATCAAAGCCTAGCCCGTTTCTACATCCCTCTCTGCTTCTCTTTTTACACACAAAGCCTTATCCTGCAGCTCTTCATATGGGGAATATTTTCTCTTCAGCCAGTGGTGTTCTTTGTACAGTGTAGGATCTTCCCCTGTCAATGATACCTGGGACTTACCTGTTCTTTATAAGAAAGATGGGAAGTGCTAGAGAACTAGCAGCAACCTAACAGTCCTTGCCACCAATATATTGCAAATGTGTTCTGGCATAAACTCATCCTACCACAGTCTGGAAAAAACTGTAATGATGCTGGCTGACTTTGGATCAGAAGTTTTATCTGCATGGGCAATGCAACTGCTGGGAAGGAGTGCATGGGCCAATAAGTGAGTGCACTTTCTCTCTGTTGATGTAATTCCTTTGGCTTCCAAAGTGTGGGAGAAAAAATTGCTTGAAAGCTGTATGCAGAACATCTCCTGTATTACAGCAAAAAATCCCCTTTCTCCTCAAGAAAACCAAGCTACCTTCCTAAAAAAACAAGCTCTTGCAAAAACCTCACATTGGCTTCTTTCAATTAGACAAACATGAAAACAAATGAAAGCAGCTTCACTGAGATTTTCTACTCAATAGTTTCCAAACAAAATCAGCTGCATGGCATATGCCACCAAAACAATAGCTACCAGATTAGCAGATGGTATGTTGTGAATTAATTGTTGACACAAACCCCAGACATACCATTCAATCCTCTCTTGACACCTTAACTTATTTCCCTATATTTTTCTCACCTCATTATATTTGCTCACAACAAGAAAAAAAATTAGATACTCCATCTGGATTTAGACATGAAAAGATAACCTGCAATTTATTATTACCCTGTTGTCCTTACAAAAAAAAAAAAAAAAAAAAAAAAAAAAAAAAGGGAAAAAAAAAGAAGTTTTATTACTGCAANAGTTTGATTACTGCAGAAAAAAACCACGGAACAGGAAGTTCTGTGAACCTGGATAACTCTACATTGCATAGAAACATAGAATCATTAAGGCTGGAAATGACCTCTGAGATTATCAAGTCCCACTGTACACTTAGGGTCACTGTTTTCACCAGTAAGCCATATCCACAATTGCCACATCCACACATCTTTTGAGCCATTCCTGGGCAGCTTGTTCCAGTGCCAGGCTACCCTTTCAGTGAAGAAATTTTTCCTAATGTCCAATCTAAACCTCCCTGGTGCAACGTGAGACCATTTCCTCTTGTCTTGTCAGTTGTTACTTAGGAGAAGAGATCAACCCTTACCTCACTACAACCTCCTTCCAGGTAGCTGCACAGGACAATAAGGTCCCCCCTGAGGTACCTCTTCTCCAGGCTGAAAAATGCCAGCTCCCCCAGTATCCCTTCATGGGACTTGTGCTCCACACCCTTCAGCAGCTTTGTTATCCTTCTCTGGACACGCTCCAGCACCTCAGTGTCTTTCTTGTAGTGAGGGGACCCAGAACTGGACACAGGACTTGAGGTGTGGCCTTACCAGTGCTGAGTACAGGGGAACAATCACTGTCCTGGTCCTGCTGGCCACATTGTTGCTGATCCTAGCCAGGACGCCACTAGCTTTCTTGGCCACTTGGGCACAGTGCCAGCTTGTGTTCAGCCAGAAACATGTCTTGTTGGCCAAGAGTTGAGTTTGTCCTCTTCTGCCTCCCTGGCTGCAATAACCAGACACTCCACCTCCAGGTACAGAAAAGTCTGAGCCAGGGCTGGTGAGTCCAGAGCTACATGTGCTTATCCAGCAGCTCGCTGCTCCTAAAACTGTAATACTATCCATCACATCTCAGTTCTACCTGCCAGTTAGCTAAGGGAGCACTGATCTGTGTCCCTCCCTACCCTCCAGATATTGTTTTTTCCAAAATTTCAAATTTCTCCTCTATTCTATAATGTGGCTGAAACTGCCCAGTGGTATTGAAGGCAGTGAGGGTAGAAAGGGAGGCACAAGCAGTCAGAGGCAACTACATGGGCTTTATTTCCTCTAGACTTCAAATTTTATTAATTTTACTGTTTACAAATAAAAGGAAAACACCACCATACAGCAGCATTTACGTAACCAGGAGTTTCCAGACGCTCAAAATCTTGGGTTTGGATCTACACAACAGAAGACGGACACTTTAACTGTAGCATATTTTTCTGCTCAGCCGACTGTACTCCCAGAGACTATCCCCACAAGAATCACCCCTTCCTCATTCCAGCACTTGGGATCAACCAGACAGTTCTGGGCTCCTCAGTACAACAGAGACATGGAGCTCCCGGAGTGGGTCTAGTGGACAAAAACAAAGATGATTAAGGGATTTCAGCATCTCTCTTACAAGGAAAGGCTGAGGGAGCAGGGCCCGTTCAGCCTCGAGATGAGACAGCTAAAAGGGACAGCTAAAAGACAGCAGTTGTCTGTCAGTATCGGAAGGGAGGCTGCTGAGAGGATGAAGCCAGGACTGGCTGTGGCCATGCCCAGTTGCCAGGAGCGGCTCAGCGCTGAAGGGCCCCGTCTGATCGAGCCAGCTCCTCCCCCCATCTCCCACTTAGCATTTTTAAATGCTGCGTTCTCTTCTATGCCCTTCACTTTAAAAAGCACATTGAGGTGCTGGAGTGTGGCCAGCAAATGGCAAGATGGCTCTTGAAAGGTCTAGAAAACATTAGGAACAGCTCAGGGATCTGGGAGTGTTTATTCTCAAGATGAGGAGGCTGAGGGGGCCTTTATCCCTCCCCACAACTCCCTTGGTGAAGGTTTTTTAGGGCCGGTCTCTTCTGCCTTGAACTGAGCGAGGAGACGTTTAGATTAGACATTATAAAAATATTTTTCACTGTTAGGATGGTCAGGTGTCGAAATATTTCCCAGGGAAGTGGAGCATCCACCATCCCTGCAGGTGTTCCAGAAGCGTCTGGTTCTCGCGCTGGGTGATTATGGGTTACGGGTGACAGTGGTAGTGTCGGGTGGATGGTTGTACTGGATGGCCCTAAAGGTCTCTTGGAGCCTTGACGGCTCTATGACTTGTACAGGCAGCTCCACGGCCCGGGCCGCNGGTGGCGCGCGCGGCATTAATGGCCCCGCTCCCCCCCAGCGCCCCGTTCCGTGAGGCGGTGGCGCCGGGGGTCCCGGGAGCCTCCAGTGCCTCGGGAGTTCCCGCTGGGCTTTTCCAAATGGGGGCCAAACCGCCCTCTTCGTCCCGGTGGCGGCGCCGGGAGCCCCTCGCCGCCCGGGATGGGGTTGTGCGAGTGCCCTTGCGCTGCCCTTCTCTTCCCAGGGGATCCCCTCACCGCGACTCCTCTGCCCCTCAGTAATCAGGGGTGGCA
>VXBQ01014366.1:131950-147701 GCA_013400175.1 Phainopepla nitens | reverse complement strand
GGTGGCAGAGGGCGTGTTTTTCCACCTTTGCTCAGATGCTCATAGAATGGTTTGGGTTGGAAAGGACCTTAAAAGTCATCTCGTTCCAAAGCCCCTGTCAGGGGCAGGGACACCTTCCACAAGACTTGGTTGCTCATAAGCCCCATCCAGCCTGGCCTTGAACGCTTCCAGGGATGGGGCATCCACAGCTTCTCTGGGCAACCTGTTCCAGTGTCTCACTATGCCCAGAATAAGGACTTCCTTGAGTATTCTAAGTAGCTTAAATTTCCCCTCTTTCAGTTTGAACCCAAGGCACTTGTGATGTGCCCAGTGTGTGCAAAAGTGAGACCTGAGTGCTGGGCCTGCTGGGGTGGTGGCTAAAGTGACTGCACTACAGTGGTGTTTGGGCTGTCCTATCATGTAGAAGTGTAAAAAAAATTTTTTTTCCCTAGGATTGTCTTTTTAGCCAGTGGTCTGAAGACTGATGCTGTCTAGTCCACAGACTGCTAAAGCATTAGCCAAAGGGAAGTGAAAAACCTTAAGCCCATTATCAAGAGATTTTGATTTGCTGTATGAAGATGTGAATCTCCAAAAGTTAATTTTAGGATGCACAAAATTAACAAGATTGAGAATCGGTGTGCTTAACCTGGGGAATTTCAGGTGATAACGAAGATGATCAGTATTATTTACACCAGCTAAAACTGATGCTGTAAGACAAACTAAGTGTGAATTTGCATTCAGTGAATGCAGCTCTTCTAGTTCGTTTACAGAAATTACACCTGTTTTTCATTCTACTTCTAGGAAGTATTCAACATTAAGTAACATGTCTTCCACCAAACCTGCAGATGAAAATGAAGGACCCAAAGAGAGAAAACCAGGACTGAGGAGTGTTCAGACAACTATGCTTTTCCGAGCTGTGAACCCAGAGCTTTTCATTAAACCTGTAAGACTCTCGTTCTGAGACAAACTAAATATGCTTGAAGAGATACAGTTGCTTTAAAGTAATGATTACAATTCTGTGTGTGTTACATAACCATCTCTTGTTATGCAAACCACTCAGAAATGTAACTAAAAATATTTCTACTTTTTTCCACTCTTGATTGTTAAGAGCACAGAACATTACGTTGTTTATTGCAGCTTTTATTTCACTGTTACGCTGTCTGAATCTTTTGTACCTAGCCAAGTTGCTTTCAGAAAGACTGTTTAGAGGTATATTACCCATGTAATTTGACAGGTTAAGTAATATTATTACTTACTGTTAAGTAATAAAAACAACAGGAGTTGTTTTCAATGTTTAGAAGGGGACAAATAATAGAATTTGTCTTTGCAAACTTTCTTGGTATGAAATGAGGCAATTTTTGGTAGCTTTTCAGGATTTTGGATTTTCCATTTTCTTGCTTTTATAATTAAGTCGATGATACTCAGGTTTTATTTGCATTTGCAGAAATGAGTGAAATTTTGTGCATATAGTAAGTATAGATTTAATATAATAAAAGTAGATTTTGTGATAAGAATACAGAATGTGGTTTAGAGGATTGTAGTCAAGAAGGATCAGAGTGCATTGTCCCAGTAGTGTATCCAGATGAATCCTGTTAAAATTTCGTAGTAGAGACCTTCTCTAATTGGTAATTTGTTTTGTCTGGTTCATTCTTACTCAGTCAGCATTTCCAACCAGAAAAATATAGAGTACTGGGCACTGTGCTGTTCTGTCTCCAGAAAGAATCTTCTTTTTCAAAGGGAATTCCTTTTGCTGTCAGAAAATTCAGTCTGCAAGAAGGCAGTGACGATTTTTTGCAGATGTCACAATAGCTTACTGTTCAGTTTCTGAGCTGAGATAGAAGAATGTAATGTTTGAGTTTAATGAAAAATGTTTTGACTAAAAACATTTACCACGTTTTTTTTCTTGTCAGAACAAACCTGTGATGGCATTTGGACTGATAGCAATTAGCCTCTGTGTGGCCTACCTCGGTTACTTGCATGCAACAGCAGAGAACAAAAAGGACCTCTACGAAGCAATCGACAGTGAGGGGTCCAGGTATATGAGGAGGAAAACTTCCAAGTGGGACTGAGAATGTAAGAAAGGAAATCAGTAAATCACTCACAGAACTTCTCGAGGCAACTACTGTTTTTTTCTCTTTCCCTTGAAATAAAGGACAAATGTCTCTCTCGCTGTTTAATCCAATTCAGGTTCCTTTATAAGATGCTGTGCCTGTACAAATAAATGGCAGTAAAGATACACGTGAAATAAAAGTGATTTTGAGAATTGCTCTCTGTCATCTCCAGAGAGATCATTGCCAGAAGACATGAAATCACTTTGGACCTGCAGTCTGTCCTGGTAAATGCCTTAGAAACTGACATGATAGTTCAGCTTCCTCTTTGCTTTGATTAAATGAAGTCAGGGATTTATCTTTTTTTTTTTTTTTTTAACAGAAAGAATAATGTATTGTCTGTGAAAATTAAAGTAGATATCTTGATCTGTAGATAACAGTCATGCAAGTAAACTAATTTTAAGGCAAGGAAGATCTGATAAAGCAATTGGTGAAGGGTTTTACTTCATAAAGGTGTAAAATACTGGCCAAAATAATCCTTGGATGCTTAATATACTCTTCCTTACAAATAAAAATAAAAGATAAATCGTTTTTACCTTAGTAGTAGCCAAATAGAGGAGAAAAAGTGAAGCAAGTGCTTCTGTTAAGAGAAAGATTGGAAGAATTCAGCCATGATCTTCTTTCCTGTTTGGCATCATATAACAGGTCAGTGAGGGTGCTGGCATCAGCCTGCCCATTGATACCTTTAGCTGCAGCTTGGCCAGAGTTTGTATAATATTCTTGACTAGTTGGCTGGACTAGTTTCATTTCAACTGCATTCAAAAATTTAATTTCTCTATATTGCAAAGTACATTATATGACATTAATTTATTGCAGGTTACTGAACTTAGAATAAGGAATGGAAAGTCTACAATCCCCAGGTACTGCTGTGAGTGTGGCTGGAGGGTGGGTGGGCATCTTGTAGTTTCCCTGGCACACGTGGTGGTCCCTTGTGAACCTCTGAGCAAACTGTACAGGCAGGGGTCTTCCTGTTCCAGCACTGAGTCCCTCTCCCATGAGCTTCCCAGTTGCTTGTGGGTGCCTAATGTCTCTAGACAGTGTCCCATTAAGCAAACTCCAGAAGATGTGGTGGCAGGGCACATACCAGTTTGTGACCTATTTCTACCATGGGCCCTTATTGATGTGATGTTGCAGTTTTCTGTTCAGTTTCTTGTATTTACAGACCCAGCAAGGGCTCCCAGGAAGCTGAGAGACCTCTTTGTTGACCTTCTTCTGATCAAGGTGGCTTCTGTCAGGCCAGGGAAGGAACATGCAGGAACTCCTGCTTTGCCACTCTGAGAGTTGCTTTGGGTTTTATTAAAAGATTTTGGTACTGAAGATAAAAAAGGTGACTGGCTGCCTTGAGGGACAGCAGTTGCACCATGCGATTTCTCTATCTCCCTCTAAGTCCTTCCCTTTGAATCTGTGAGTTTACTCCTTTTCTTATTTTGTAGTTAGCTGTATCTTAAATTCAGCGGGGCTTTGGTTAAGCTGCCTCCTTCCTGTGAAGGGAAGTGAGCTCTACCTATAATAAAGCTTTTTTTTTTTTTTTTTTAAAGGGCATTTTTGCAGCCTTTAAAAGCAGATTCCCCTCTGTGAGCCTGCTGCCCTACAACAGCAAGGCTCCTGGGCAAATCTAAGTTTGCAGGTGAGGAAACTACTTGCCTTTTGATTGGTGAATGAATTTCCAGGTAAAATGATCAAATACTTAGAACAGTCACATGCTGGTCATACCCTGCAGAATATATTTTGTTTGGTGTTTGTGAAGGATCTTCAGAATAAATCTGTTCTTTTAAAAGTGATCACTCAGGATTTTAGCTCTTTTCAGTTCATTAAAATGCGCGGGTCTCATATGTTTGCATGACTTTAACTGAATTATTCCCAAATCAGTGCTGCAAGTAGGTATTTTTACCTGTTGTTTTCTGCACACTTTTAGAATGCATGCTATGATTCTCTGCATATGTCTGCAGATGAATTGAAGGCCCACTCTCTTATTTTGACATATTTGAGAATAATGCAGGATTTGTGTTGTCAAGATTTTCAGTTCTGCTTTGTGAAGTGAATATGGATCTGGTAGTTGCTGGGGAAAAGAGAGCGTGACTGGGAGGCATAAAAGACAACAGACTGACCTGGAAGGGTGTAGGCATGTGCATGCCAGTGACACTTCTTACAAAAGCTGTCTGAGATGGAGCCTCTTGAATGTTGGCTGGACTCAAGTCCTGTTAACCAGGTTACTTTAGAGCTGGGAGGTTGAAGAAGAATGGATATTTAAATTTGTCCTGTTATTTCTTTGTCAGCTGCTGTAGAGATAATTCTTAATGATTTATATGTAAAAAAGAGATAAAGCAGTACAAATACAGAGAGGTATGTGGTAGGTTAATGATTGTTCTTATGATAAAAATCATGTACTTAAAACAGCAAATGCCTGTGTTGATACTATAACAATGTGTGTATAGGGATTAAAGGGAAAAAAAACCCACCCAAACAAAACTGCTTTGATACCAAAATTTGTTTGCTCAGCTCTGAAAGCGTGGCACCCCTGATGCGTCTAGAGGACAAACACACAGCACCAGTATAGTTTCTTTTGTTCTGTGTTTGTCAGTTTCAGTCTTCAGTATAGTGATAATTATCTATAATGGATGACAACTGGCTTGACAAAAACTGTGAGTCAAAATTATTTCCTGGGCAGAGGCTCTTTGAGATTTTTGCCAGTTCCTTACTCTTTGTGCTGACTTTCACATCTTTTACCAAGAACAGCAACAAAATGCTGTGGTTAAAATATCCAAAACCGTAGCTGTTGTACTGTTCCTAAGATCTCCTTAGACTACACGATGTGAATGGGAGTTGTTGGCATTCAACAACAAAAAGCAATTAAACAATTAAAAGGTCAAAGCCTACTGTGATAACGATTAGCTTTTACCGGGAAAGTTAGTTCTTTGTTCATCTGTCTCCTGATGTTACTGAATTGTCAGCCTGTTTGAATCCTAATTGGGAAGCAAATGTTTCGGCTAACTTGGTAAAAAGTAATTGCCAATGATTTTTCTCTTTTCACCAGCTTGTGTGTTTTCTGTAGCAACAGTAGGAGTTTTGCCTGGAAATGAGATCTGTCAGGAACAGAGTTTCTGACACTCTAGTAACTATTACGGAATGACACTGGAACACCACAATGATTAGAAGATCTGATCTGGATTCCTTTGTTGTGCTGCGTGTTCAAGAAGGGTACCACCACCACCTCCCAGTGCTACTTTTGATCAGATTCAGGAGTATAAACCTTCCAGAACACAATATTGAACTCATTGTAAGACACTGGGAAGTTCATATCTGAAATTCCTTTCTTTCGTTGCAGTCTGAGATTTAGGAAAACCCCAAGTCCTCTTGATTCTATGTGTTCTGGCCAGTCATGAATGTATTCACATCTTGGTGAGAAAGAGCTGCTGCATGTTAGTAACTGCAGTATGTTCAGAGGGGGAACAGGGTCAGCTGTTCTGTGGTGCATGAAGCATTCAGAGTTGGGCATAATGAAGTGTGAAAGGCTTTTAGCAAATGCACTGCAGGACCATTAGCAAGTGTATTCTGCAGCTCAAGTCCTTTGATAAGAACTGTGTTTGATTTGAGTTTTGTGCATATCATCCCATCACATTCAACAGGATACAGCTGGTATGTTTTATCCTGAATCTCACCTTCTTACACCCGATTCTGGCTCCTAGCCTTAGACTGAAGCTCTGTGCAGTCTCTTGGGGTTTGATTTTTTTCATGGCATACCACAATGTTAACCTCAGTGATGAGGGGCTCATGGTAGCGTTCATATGTTTGAGGATCTACAAAGAATCCGACGTATATGCTATGCCTGATTGTCACAGAAGTTTCTGATTAGCAGTGTAAAGTTTTGTAGAAATCACGTTGTCCATGGTTTTTTAATGTGTGTTGTGAAGAGGAATCATTGGTTTCTATTTTAAACAATATCAAGAGTTTATTAGTGTCCTGAGAGCCCTGGCAGCAGAGTGAGTGCCATGCATGCCTAGGAGCATGAGGCTTCAGCTTTGCATTGACCTGCACAGTGTGAAACACACTCAGAAGGCCAGAGACTTTCTCTTTTTCAGTTATTTTCTCTTCACTACTTGATAAAATGGACAGGGGAAGAGCTGTGTCATCAAAGCACAACATGCTTTCATTACTGTGGAAATAGCCAGCATGACAGAACTGAGTGCTTGACAACCAAGACTGTAATTCTGAATAATAATGATAAAAAGAAAGTTTAGTTTGGATTTGTTTAGTTGTTGTTTTTTTTTAATGCTTGCAAATAACCAGGACCTTTATTCACCTGAGATTGGAACTCTAGTGCCAGAAGAAGTACTTAGCCTGAAAAATGACTGGCTGTGTGCTTGATGAGATGTGAGCTTGAGCTGGCTGGATTTTAAATTCACTTTCAGAACATTTCACTACTTTTTTTTTATTGCATGAAGTTTATGGACTTCATTGTAAGTTCGTTTCAGGCCTTGTTTCAACCAGGAACAGAACCTGATTAGGTACATTTCCTAAGGGCAGTAATGTACAGGCTTAACTGTAAATCTGTCCTGAAGGTTTGTGTCCATCGAGGCTAGGAAAGTGTTTAACAGATTGGCTGAACCTGGACCCTAAGTGGGGTGGAGGAGAAGGAAAACTGCCAACATACATATGTTCCTAAATGAAGCGCGCCAGCTGCAGCTTTATGTTTCTCTATATGCTTGAGTCATGCTTTATATGGCTTCCTGGATATCTGAGAAAAGACTGAAATACACAGAGAGATCCTTCTGGATCTGAGCCTTCCTGCTTTCTGCACCACTTCACAGGGCTTTTCACTGCCGGAGCACCCGAGCGCTCCTCAGCCAGGCGTTACTCAGCGCGTCTGACACCTGTCATCCTTAGTCTTGCAGCCTCCCACCAGATGACGAAGGGCTCACAGAGAAGTGCTAGAGTGTTTTGCTTTGAAATTTTATTTTACACAAGTTTCTAAATAGCTATCTGTTTATACTGCAGGCGGTTAGAGCAATGCGCCTGACATCTCAAGAGGAAAAGCAGGGAGGTTTACAGTGGTCTTAAGTTTTCAGCAGAGTTCATTCCATTTTATGGAGCTGTTTTCCAAGGGAGCTCTGTCTCTTGCTGTCATAGTATCTGCTGACAATAGTTGGCAGAATCTTAGTTCCTCCTGTTTAACCATTCAATTACTTGTGATAAGACTGTTACATATCTTCATAGACCTGCATGCTCAGGGTTTGAACATGTACCATTTGCCCTGATAATATTGGATCCAGGGACTATGAGCTGGGGGAATTCCCAGGTGCAGAATTCTACAGCTGAAACAAAGTAAGAGACAGATATAACTGAAGTAATTGCAAGATGTTTTGTATTTCTTGGGGTTTGTTTCTTGCAATTCATTTTAAGAGGTGTGTCAACCTTAGTTAGCTTAGCTCTTAGTGAGCTAAGTGCTAACTAACAGTGAGCTTGGACAGCTGGTAGTGGAAAATTTATTCATCATCTGTCTAAGCAAATACATCAGTGCATGTGTGATTGAAATGGGAATTTAAGTGTAGGATAGTTCAAAGTCCATCACTCTACCAAACGAAGAAGTGAAGACAGGTGAAGACATTGCTTTCTCGTGGAACAGTTTAATTAATATAAAATACTTTGAACAGATATTTGGCACACTGGCACTATTTCTGACTGACACGTCTGTAAAGCCTTACCTCATTGAATTATGAAAGCTCTGTGGATAACTGACGTTCTGTGTTCATTTCCCTCTTACATCCAAGCTGAAAAAATCCAAACTTCATGTTCACAGTTGTTTAATTAAATGCATAAACTGCACAGAACACAGTGCTTGCATGCACGTCTGTGCGTACAGCGACATGAGGGGTAGTTCTGCAAGCTGCATGTTAGAAAACCAGGATAATGGTGAAGTGTTTCAAGTCTCCTTGAACAAACCGTTGAAGTTCTCTTACACTGGTAGATAAGTAGATTTGTTAGTTCTTTACTAGGGAGGACAGTATATAATAATTCTGCAATGCCTTACTGATCACATGGAAGGAAGAAGTCGCCCTGTCTTACAGGGTTAGCCCACTTTTTATTTGGGATACAGGGCAGGGACTGATACAGACCATGGCTGGCTACAGGGGTAGGTGTTGTCTGTGGGGGATCTTAGTCCTGGGTACCTCATTCATCCAGACAAGACCAAGGACCTTGGTGAGTGCACATCCCAGGCCCTTCTTGATCTACAGCCTTTGGAGGCATATTTGGAGACAGGCAGCAGGGGCTTCAGATCTGGCCAGCTGTGTCTGTACATATCTGTGCTGCCAGCACACTCTGGGATGGACTTACTCAGCAGTGTATGCACAGCTCATAACAGTCTGTCAGACCCTGGCATTGCTTCTCATTGCCTCTTGGGAAGGGAAAAACGTTTTGGTTTACTGCTTTCAAATGTTAAGTTGAAGGTGTGTTTGTTCCACTTAGAAACAGCTTGTCCTCCTAAGTCTGCATGCTTTGTTTTGGAGAGATGAAAGGAACCACAGCTTGACCTAAATGAGCAGCATGGTAATGTAGATAAATAGACAAGATAACAGGCAGTAGGATCACTATGGGATCTGCAGAGCTGTTTGCCATGGACACTATTTGGTATTTCAAGGAAATATTTTAGCAAGTAAAGTAACTAAGCGCGATTTAAGAGATTTTTTTTTTTCCCTTGTGGTTGTACTCACTGCACAATATTCGTTATGATTGACTGGCAAGTTAAAAAAATTTTCATATTCTAGAAATTTCTGCATGTCAGGTACTGTGAGTACATGAGCTGCTGGTAGCTGAGAAGAATTGTGGGCTCAGGCATACAAGCAAGCCGTCCATTTCATGAAGCAGAGACAGAATATGTTTGTTGGCTTGATTTGTTCCTGTTTGAGAAGTATTGCAGAAGAAGTAACACTACCCACTTTACTTGCAACTCAGATTCCGAGGGAGTGTGAATACATTCTTTATGACTGTTATGTCTGAATGATGCAAATAAAGAATCTTTCAGATAACATCTGGACGCTCAACTGCCAGTGATGGCACATATTGACAGCAGAGTGCATGAGACAAAGCCTAGAATGGGGAGCTGTAATACTGCAGTGAATAATACAGAAAGCAGGATTTCTCTATTAGTCATTCAGGAGGTGTCTAATAATTGCCAGAAAGTACCACAGTCTCAGGAACAGTCAGATTTTCTCTCTAAGCCAGTGCTATGGAAGACTGAAAAGTGGGTTGTCTAATTACTGTAGCTGAGCAGCTGAACCAGTAGAGAGCTGTGGCGTATGGCTGAGAAGCAGCTAATTAATAAAATAGAGACATCTTGCTCGTTAATCCCTCAAAGGTCTGCAGAAGAGCTCTGTGACATCTTAAAAGGAAGATATGCAGATTGTGAAACCTCTGAATGCCTCGCATGGAGAAATGAAGTGTGAAAGGAACTAATGAGGCTGGTAGCATTTGGAGTGTGAGCACACACTGTCTGTGCGTGTGAGGCAATTAAGGAGCCGCAGCGCCTGATGGGCACCAGAGCGCAGAATGAATGCACAGTGTCCGGGCATGGGTGGAGGGGTACCCACACCGAGAGAAACCCAGCCACTGGGATTGCAATTACTGCTGTGATTTCCTCTGCTGGGCTTAATTAACAGAAGTGCAGCAGTACATTTGCTGCTACTTAAAGTACAGACGGAGGAAAGCAACGCGAGTGACCAATCGCAGAATGCAGCGTCTGGTGGGAGATGCAGCAGCTGGAATAACTGGCATTATTACTGGCTAGTGGCTACAGTACATGGGTGTTCTGGGGATATCTAGGCAGGGTTCTGCCTGGGCATGTGTCAGCAGTGACCAGAGAGAACAACAAATCTAGATGGAAGACTGAGCCAATAGCAATGATGGCAACATCCTCAGGAGTGAGAAAACCTGTATTCCCTTCATTGCTATTTACTGGGACTAGCAATCAACTAGCTATCTTTGGATCTATGAGGAAACCAAGAGTAAGGCGAACATCTTCACTAACAACAGCTAGTAATCTAACTCCAAGCCTCATTCTTGTTGCTGGGTCTTGCCTTTCTTTTGTATACTTGGACTTTTCCACTGTACAGCTGCAGTCTGTTGTTGCTTTTCGTAAAACTTGAATGACTAGAGAAAAATCCTACTCATCAAGGTGTCCGAGCACCTTATTTTTCTCATAAGATTACATTCTTCCTCAAGTCAACTTTCCAAAAGGCACAGGCACTTCCAATTTGTTTATTCAAGAACTTTATCCACAGTATAAATGGAATATTGCTGACTATTCCACTTCATTCTGTTTTCCTTCATGGCTTCTTGGCAACTTAAACTGCTGATGAGTCAGATTAATTGCACAGCTCTGGGTGCTGTATCTGCTAGCCACAATAGCTGCAGTCCCTTCCCTGTTCTGCCTATGGCATCCCGCAATGATTCCTGGGGTTTGGGGCTTTGGGGATTTTTTACCTGATGTGCCACACATTACAGGAGTTAGGTTTCAGAAAAAGAGTAATTTAACTTTGAGTCTAGCCAAGTACTACAAGTAATAGGTTTTGTAAAAGAGTAGTTTAACTCTGAGGCTGCAATCTGACCTACTTTGACTCTATACCTAAGATGTTAACCATCTTTGATATGTTTCTGATGTTTCTGAGTCTCTCTTTAGTATTAGGTTTATAATCCTGATTTATACCCAGTTCTGATTTTCAATGTGGATTTAAAAGTCAGTGGCCTGGACCTTCAGCCTTAAACTTCACCTTGAACGATCTTATCATTTCAATATATTGATAGGAATCTGATGCTGAGACACTTAGCTATTCTAGTGAGCACCTTAAGTCCTTCTGTCACATTCCCTTTAAAATACTAAGTATGTCTGTCTGCCAGATATGCTTATTTTTGGGTCAGCTGACTAGATGATTCCATCTTATCCTGTTTTCTGCTCTCCTGCTTCTACCTGGACAGCATCACCATTCATATTTAGTGACCTTTCAGGTGTTGCATCTAATTTCTCAGTTACAAAGGACATTTCTAGTATCAATAGTGGTCTCAACTTGAATGTATCTTTCTTATATTTTGAGGAAAGTGGTTTTCTGCATACTGCTGTATTATAAACACATTCTTCCTATACAGGAATGAAATTTATTGACTTTTGAAATAGAAGTCATTGTGATAAGAGGAAATTAATTCTTAGGCTACCTGAACTAGACCATTTAAATGCATTATACCTTTAGAGCTGACTGTCATGAGAAAATGACTGAGGAGTCTACTCTCAAAATACTGTCCAATGGGATACATATTCTCTTATACTTCTAGTCTGACTTGATAACTGATCTACATAAGCTGTTGTTTACAGACATAGCTTTAAGTAACCTTGGAAGGTGTCTCTTGAATCTCCCAACCTCTTCCTCCAAGGCCTAACATTTTCCTTCTGAACACCAAATGCTTGCAGTTCTTGGCTTGTGGCTTTCACTGGCCGCAGGTTGGAGGAATCAAGATGCCAACACCTGTTAAGTAAGCTAGCTAGAAGGTGTCCCTAACCATAACTTCTACATTCAAAGCATAATTCTGGGGCATTCAAGAGCTTTTCAGTAAACTATGAATTCAAACAGAAGTGTTCTTGATGTTGTAAGTAATGGTTGTGTGAGCAAATGCATCACTGCTGTGCTTGTGTCCCATTGCCTTTTATGTGACTTCTAGCCCAGATGTGGTGACAACATGACAGGTATGTTCCTTTATCCAGTGTGTCACCACAGTGAATCCTGGTCAGACTACCTGGATACAAGCATGTTCTTGCTTATGAGTGCATGGCTATAAGAATGTGAGTGAATCCCATTTCGTTTAAAATCAGAATTGCTTGTAAATGTAATACACAAGAGCCCTTTGTGTTTGAGGAAGGTGTAACACTGAAAAGGTACTGCAAAGGGAGATCATAATGCTTCTGTGAGCCTTTTCATTAGTTAAGTGGAACCAACTGAGATGATTTTGGGCAACTGCACTCTCAGAGCCAATGTTCTCACAATTCTTGTTTAGCTGCATAAAAGTAGATCACATTTTCTTTTAGATACTGGCTCACAGTATTTCAGGCACTTTAGAACTAAAGTTGTGTTACAGTCTTTATAGTAACACTCCTAGATAATGAGCTACCAATTAAATATTTATACAGTTTACCTGGTACTTCAGCAGGAAAAAGTATGAAAAATCTGTAGCAAAAACTTGTGGAGGCTCTTGCCAAGTTGTAGTAGGAGCTGTCATGGTTGAACATGCATATAAGTCATCTAAAGATGGGCAGTCCTGGAAAAAAAAGTGTAGCCTATGGCCCTTATGAAGAAGACCTTTATGAAGAGTTGCTGTCAAACACTACATAAGGTGTCATAAAATATGTGAGGCCTGCAAACTTGCTAATCCCAAAGAGGTAAGGTGCATGTGCCTCAGATATGTCAAAGCATAAACTAAGGCCTGAAACATTTCCAGCACTGGCAAGGCTAGTATCAAAATGCTAGCTGGGTCAGCACAGGAGCTCAAGTGTCAGTTTTCCTCAAGGTACTGTAGGGCTGCAAGGCAGCACTAAAGAGAGTTCTTTCGGGGTAGCTCTTAGTACAGCCTCTCCCCCTTTGTACAAAAGGAGAGTTTTCTTATTAAAACTGGAAAGTTATTCTGGATTTGGAGCTACGTGTTGAAAACAGATGATGCCCCTTCACTTTCTGAATCAGATATTAAAAGCACCCTCACCGTGTTAAAAAGACTTCAGCATTACTGTCAAGTAAGGCCACATGTTCACATAATTAATTCCACTTTAAGAGGGGGGAGTTTTGAGTCCAGTCAACACATGTATTTGTAGATCTTTTATTATAAAACAGAATCTTTGCTCTTGATTCAATAGAGAAGAAGGTAAATGCTTGCTGGCATGTTTAGTGCATTATCATTAGTCATGTGAGGAATACAGTGGAGGAACTGTCTACTGCTGTAATGTCTCTGTTAAACCTCCCCTAAACTCTCTTATCTGTGAAATTGATTGTGATTGTGTGTGTGTGTTAAGCTTCTTTCCCCACTAGAAATTAAAATTCACATTAGTGGTCACTTTTGAATAATAACTTGGATGAGCTTAGGTTAAAGTTAACTTCCTGGGGTGTGTTTCTTTTTACAGGGCAACTCTTGAATTCCACAACAGAAAAAAACCTCCAAAACTGTGAAAGTGTTTGTCTTCTGACTTTAATCTATACTTATACATTGGATCCTTGTGCCAATGAGAAACAGAAAGCGAAGAGAACAGATGCCATCTCTGTGATGGGGAAGAGGAGGCAGCTCAAGAAGATGAAAAATTTCCCCATTTCTTAATGTGTTTAATCAATATCAGAAGATAGCTGGGAAATTTTTATTCTTGTAACCAGCTTGTGTTAGTTTCCCATATCTATTTAGGTACTGATTAAACATAAATGGTCATTTGTCTATGGCTAGTTGAGAATGGAAACTGGGTAACATTCAAGAATGTATATATATATTCAATAATATCCATCTCTTGGTTTTTAAACAGATGGTGCTCTTCTATAGAGGGCTTGCTGACCTCTCCTGGATAAAGACTCCTAAATGGTTTGGAATGCTGTATTTGTTAATGAGAGAAATCTGATCTCTGTCGTAAGCTGGACTGATCCTTTCATCTGTTAAAAACTACATTAGACAAAACTGATTGCTGTAGTCAAGAGAAGCAAATTCCCATTCCATCTCACAAACCATGTCAAAGAAACTGTGTTTCAAAGTATGACTCGGGTAAGGCTGTAAGACTGGGTTCAGTTCAGTAAGCTGAGCTTTGTAAGTGAAAGCTTGGAATCACTAACTTTGCTGCCAAGGGAAAGTTCTTATTCTTTTAATTCTGCTGCCAAAAAGGGCTCTCTTGGCAGGTACTGGAGAGTTCCTGGGTGACTTTGCTGGAAACCTGGCAATGTTACAGAAGCCACCAGCCACCCAGTCTGCTGCATATGGGACATGAACTGTAATTCACTGACATTATTGCTGGTCAATTAGAGGTGCACCCGTGTGACTGAGGCCTTGATCCGTGTCTCTGCTGTGCGAGCTGACACATGCTCTTGCAGGCTTGCCAATTCTGCACTGAGCTCTGCAGAGACCATCCTCTGCAGGGCTTTCACCAAGGACAATGGAGAGTTGGATTCCTTTCATTGTATGATGTGGGACCACTATGATCTTGCCAGACGATTCCTGGGAAGCTGCCAAAAAGACAGCAAAACTTTCTTTTATTCCATTCAGAAGGAAAATAACCTGGGACTCTCTATACACGCCACACTAGCAGAGCTCTTTCAGTATGTGCCCCCAATCTTTTTAGCTTTAAATCCAAGGTTAAGATGTTGGAATGTACGTGGTTCAAAGATCTTCCTGAACAAAAAGCTTCTAATACTGTAGAAGCCTGAAAGCCTTAGTTTCATCTGTTCCTGTGCTTGGTTCTATCTAAGCAGCAATATGTTGAGTGACTTGGAGTGGGTCTTGAAAATCTGGCAGTGTAAAAGGACATACATGGTATTGAAAGAGTTCTTCAAAGAACTAAGCTCATTTGGAAGTGAATAATAAAGGTTGAAGTCTACAAGCCCTGTAAGTTTCTAAAGGCCCTACTGCTTGCATCTTTTTTTTTTTAGTTTACTACAATTATTTTTCCTTTACTAAAATTATTCTTCCTTTAAGAATACTAAGACTGCATATCTTTCTTTTCTTGTAGTGAAAAAAAAAAACTTTTTTGATACTGTAATCCTTAACATAAAATCATCCTATTTTAATTGCCTTACAGCCTTACTTAGGACAAAAAGATCTGTGCTCCTGCAATTTACTTATCTGTTCTCACCCAAATGCAGGTACAGGAAGCAGGCTGGAAAACCTGAGGGGTACAATACTGCCTAAAGCTCAGGGGAACAGTAAGAACCATTATAATCCCACAAGAGGATGGCAGCTGGTGTTAGGTGGTGGCTTTTTCTTGGTTCTCAGTAGGTTCCTGTCAGGCCTCTTTCCTCTTGCCCACAAAATGTTTTGTTAAATCCAGCCTAGGGCATTCAGCAGTTTCTGAGTTCAAACATGCTGTGCAGATTTGTCACTGTGTACTGCACCAGGTCTCCTTCCACAGTTCCTGGTAATAATGCTCTTACAGCACCTTCTACTGAACTCTTTTAAAAGTGGAAATTGTCCTTCCAGTAAAAAGTCATGCAGGCGTGATACCATAATGTGCTGGAAAAGCTGGATGCCAGTGGGTATCAGTATGACTTTTTACTGTGGATAACAAAACTTTTCCCCTTTGCCCTTTCCTTGCAGGCTATCTTAATGAATCTGATGTGTGTGGACCACAGAAGCAGTGAGTCTGCCAAGGGATTTACAGTGCTTGAAAGCCAGCCTCTTGAATGTATGCTGGAGGCAGGAATTTCTTGAATATTTTGCAGCAGTTTCTCCCTCCCTCCCTCCCCTTGAAAGTGACTATCCTGCAGTGTCACTGTATGTGCACACAGAGGGGAGAAACCACAACATTTTTTTTTTTTTTTCAAAGTATTTAAATGATTTTGAAATTTACTGGAGTCAAAGAAACCAGAACTAGCACAGAAATGTGAGAAAAATGGCATACTAGCTTCTTCGGCGAATTACAGAATCACACAGAATCACAGAATGGG
>VXBQ01014366.1:57451-123257 GCA_013400175.1 Phainopepla nitens | reverse complement strand
TCCCTTCCCTTCCCTTCCCTTTTGTAACTTTTGGATTCTAGTGCTATCTGAAATACTGGTTAATTAACTACTGAAATGCTTAAAATAATAAAAGAACTTAAATTCTCAATATGCTAAGCTGAAAATATATTGTTCTTTCCTTCCAGCCTGGAGCCTAAAGGTGTACTGGCAGTTGGACATCTACTGGGATTTATGGATGTGAGCTAGCACTGGTAGCTTTTAGAAAGCTTATTTTTCCCCCCAGGAAATACTCCAGCAGACTAACATGACTGTGAATACTGGGGCAGGGGGAAGTGGGATGTTAAAGTGTGTGGTTTTTTAATTTAGGATCAAGCACTTGTTCACAGAGAGACTCTCTACATAGTCCTCACCTGCTGTGCTTTGGTTTGCACAGTACAGCAGGCTTTGAGCATGTGAATATTTTCTGTGAAATTAAGCTTGAAGGAGAGCTCTGGCAGTGCCCCTAATGCACTTCAGCCACAAAGAACCAGTCACTAGCACCAGACTAAAGCTAGTCTGAAGTAACAACTGCTAAAGTATATATGTTGTGGCTGTCAGGTCCTCAGCACCAAATGTTCTGCAGAGATTGTGCTAATTGCAGATGTAGACACAGACACATACTGAAACAATCTGTAAACCATCTTTAAAAAGTCCTCAAATTGCTAAACCAAAATTGCACAATTATATGGGCTCTGCATACATACCGAAAACCTGGACAAATCCGACCTGCAGATTCCTGGTCTCTCTGAAAGTATTTGTATACTAAGCCTGTGAATGTGTCAGCAAAAGTCTCACTGACTGTTATGGGATGAGAACTGACTTTCTGCATCGGGAAAGCTGCAAATTCCACCTCCATCTCTACTGCAGACAGTGTTTGGTTGAACTCTGTGAAACTGTCAGCTTTTAGCTGATAATCTTTTCAGGAGGAAGTGTTGCCGGCAGTGCTTTGAGCACGAAGGTTTATGACTGACTTGAAATTTGCTTTTGTAGAGAGAGAGCTGGCATTGGCACCTTCTCTTTTTCCTTCTAATCCCCAAAACTACATTCCTCTTCTCCTTTTTGCTCCTCCCCATCTGCAACTGCAGAAGGGCTGGTTCTTGTGTGATTTACCAGGACGCACAGAGGAAAATCTCTGTGACCCTAAGCTCACTAACAGCAACACAATTCTGCTCCAGGAAAGGCCCCAAAAGCTTCTCATCCAGCAAGTTGTAGAAAAAGAGGTCCTCTAGATTTTTATTCTCCTGATGAAAATCTTACTATAATTACTGAGCTTAAGCGTATTGGATTTTTAAAATATTAGTGCAGAGGACATATTAAGAAGCCCCATTAGCTGTGCTACTAGAATGAAACCTAAGATTTCACAATGTCCGTTGCAGGATCGTTTTGATGCCTGTTCCACAGAAGAGCTCCTTCCCAAAGCATTTACCATGGCTGATGCTGACACTCCTTGCACTGTACCTTTGTACACACACTGACAACATGGATGTAATCCTGCAGCTACTTGCCAGGTAGCATAGTATCATCTTAATTTTACTGATAAAAATGACTTTTCTGAGGTCACAGTGGAAAAAAATTATCATCTTGATCTCATCATGATTCTCAGTGGAGTTTCCTCCATCTGACAGTGTAAATCAAAGGGAAAAAAATTAAATCAGTGGAAAACTGGTGTAGCTTTTCATCTGTTATCCCTGCATTCCTTGTGCCTTTTGAGCTTATTTGATTGCCTTTCGGGGACATGGTTCTTAAATTTAATTAGCACGCTATTACTCTTTCCTCTATCTGACACGGAAAAGCTGGAATTAATTGCATATCGACTAACTGAACCACTCACAGCAAGGCATTGCATTCATCCAGTGGTGTGCCCACTGCTGTGTGCCAGCATGTGGGGCTCACTGGGCTGCTGCTTGCAGGCTGTGACCTATAGTACTTGCAGGCACTACGCCCAGAGGAGCTGCCACCTCCAGCTGTGCACACACTCACTGTGTACCACACACACATTTTGTTTGTCCATGTATGTGGGAATTTATCTATGTATTGTATGCATTTATAGGTGTGTAAATATATTTATCTGTACCAGCTCTGGCTGGGATGGATTTAGCTTGCTTATCAGCATTCCCTGTGGTGCTGTGCTTTGGATTTGTGGTGTGCTGTTAACACACAAGTGTTTTGGCTGTGTGCTTGCATGAAGATTTTCTTTTTCCCACTCTGCCCACCTCTAGCAGGCCGTTCATAGAACGGTTTGGGTTGGAAGGCCCCTAAATACCTAGTTCTGATCCCCGCTGCCATGGGGGTACATATATTGTATGTATGAGTATATATGGGTCCAGACAAAGGCCATAAAACCAGTTTGGGGTCTGGAACATCTCTCTCATAAGGAGAGACTGCAGGAGGTGAGCCTTTTGAGTATTGAAAAGATTGAGAGGGGATCTCATTAATGCACATAAATACCTCAAAGGTGGGTGCCAGGAGGATGGTGCCACTTTACAGTGGTGTCCAGGGAGAGGGTGAAGAGCAGTGGCCATAATCTAAACCACAAGAAGTTCCACCTCAACTTTAGGAAGAATTTCTTTACACTGAGGGTGGCAGAGCCCTGGTACAGGCTGCCCAGAGAGGTCGTGGATCTCCCTCTCTGGAGAATTCCAAATCCACCTGGACACATTCCTGAGTAACCTGCTTTAGGTGACCCTGCCTTGGCAGGGGGGGTATATTGGATAATTTCTATAGATTCTGTCCAACCCTAACGATTCTGTGCTGCTGTGATATTAAGGTACATATGCCTGTGCACGATATGTATGTGTCTTTATACATATGTATGTATCTGTATTTACACATTACCTACAACCAAACCTGCAGACGTCCACACACAGGGTTTGTACGTGCGCCGAGACACTCACACCTACACTCCTGTGCCTCTACAGCCACGTCTTTGGCATATATGCAGGCGTGAATGTTTGGCAGGCACACTGCCCCATCTCTCCTGCACAAACGCTGTCTCCCCGNGAGCCGAGAGGGACCCTCGCTGATCTGAACGTACCCCGGCTACGGCCGGCGGGTTCGGGCGGCATGTCCGGCGCGATGACCCAAAGTGTCATCAAGAGAATCATCCGGCAAGTCGGCCTGGAGTGCGCTGCCCGGGCACAAACGCTCTCGGAAACCTTGGTGGCCTTCATGGTAAGCGCGAAAGGAAGCGTTCGGGGGCTGCCGGCAGCTGAGGCTCTCAGGGGTGGCCTGAGCTTGGAAATACCTTGGTTTCCAATTGCCCGCAGTGAGATATTTTAAAGGGGCGTTCAGCGACATCCAGTATAGGGTCCTAAAAACCTGGAAAAGTATTTTATTCCCCTGAAATCTTAGGTGAATGTAATGCTCCAAGAAGGTTGCAGGTCCCGAGTCCTGCAAACTTTCTGAACTCCAACTCAGAGCTCTTTCTCAGTTTTCTTCTGCATGGCAGATAAACCATTGTTTTCTTTCAAAAGCGAAAAAGAGAAATGTTACTAAGTTTTAATAACGTTTCTTCACACTCTCATAAATGAACCTGTGATGCATAGGTGAATGTTTAATGCAGCAGCTATATTTATTCTTCTATGTTCACCTCCTCCCTCTCTTGTGATGGATAATTTTGTTTGTTTCTCTGCTCAGACAGGGCCAGGTGGTATAAATGGGCTGAATATTTCAAGGAGTGGGCTCTGATCCCACTTAAAGTGAAAATTTAATGGAATCAGTCTCAGTATTGTCCTTGGTAGACAGCTATAAGTATCCTAAAAACATTTTACATTTTGGCATCTCTTAGGAGACACAGCACTGCTGCAGAATATAGTCTGAATGTGCCTGCAAAGCTATGTCTGAAGAAAGATGGGCTAGATTCTTTTTTTATTGATGATCAGCTCTTGATAAACTTGTATATAAATTTAAATGGTTCACAGCAGTACTGTTATGCGCTATTTTTTCCCCTAAACGTGACAGTGCAGCTTTAGAAAATAGATGGGGCTCAAAAGCAGTACTAATCAATTAAGCAGGAAAATTTTAATGGGTAAAAAATTCTTACAAGTGGCTGCCAAGACACCCAGCATGAACACCAATTGCAAGCATGCACATATTTTCCTGTATGCAGAACACTATGGGCTTTTTATTCAAGTGGTAAATGTTCATATCAATGCATATACCACCAACTTAGAAGTTTATAAACAACCATGATGGATTTTCGAAAAATGCTACTTAGGAAAATATTTTTCCAAATAATTTTTAAAGGAGCTATATTTAAATGTTTGTATCTCGAAAAGATTTTTTTTCTTCATTTGCGCCTGAGAACTGAGATTGAAACTGATGTTGAAAGATGTGAAATGAAGTAATTTTGTTTCATTATCAAAGATAGGTATGTATCTCGAAAAGAAGTAAAGAAATACTGAATGCATCTGAGATTTTTCAGAAAATAAAAAGTGAGTTGCAAAGATGATATTTTGAGATGTAACTTACTATCTTTCTTTTGGCAATCTCTAGGTGAAAGCTGTTGTTTTAGATCCAAGAAATGACTTTAGTATGGATCGAATCCTTACAGAAAACGATACGCAGGATCTTATTAAGGTAATTCTGACATGATGTTGAGAGTCAGTAGTTATCTAAGATGATGGCATTATTTGCTACCTGTTCCTGTAATTAAAATGACATGAACACTTTCAAAATTTTAGTGCTACTTTATTCTCATGGCTCTGTAGCTAAAGACTGGACTATGTTTCCATAAATAAATGCCTTGGAAAAGCTTTATATGGAGAGACTGGTAGCAAGGGGGCTCTACAGTTGGTGTGAAACCTGTAGTAGATCACAATCAGTTCAAATGTTCCCTCAGAGATGAGAAAGGACTCACTTCTCTGTCTCTCTTTTTAGCTCTGTGTTACCAGACTGCTTGACACAACAAACCCATCCCTAAGCACAATTAAGATGCAAGTTTACTTTGATATGAACTATGCAAGCCGAGGTAATTTCAAATATGTTTTTATAAAAGTTGATGATTAAGTTTATAATTTAATAATAGTAATTACTTTTAAATGAATGCTGGCAGTGAAGCAAAACAAAAATCCCAGGAGAAATTTACTGTACAGGAGTCTGAAGTTTCAGTATGGACATAGTAGGGAAAAGTGTACATTAGATTTGAGAGTACACCCTTCTCATGTTGTCTGAGAGATTTATTGAATATAATGTATTAGGTTGCTTGAGGACAATTACACTTTCAAGTTCAGTGGTTAGCTGCCTTCAGCAAGAAAAGCTTGCACCTGCACCTGTGTATCTGAAGGCATTCAGAACTCAGTATTTTATCAACATCCCTAACTGGGAGATTTGAGTAATCTTGAGCAATCAGTTACAGTTTTAGCTGAGTACGTTTTTGTCTCATCAGTAGTAGTTTCATATTGTCTGAGAATGAGAAAGTGAAAATAAAATGAGGTGGGGAAAATGCCTCTTCTGTAAATGTAATTTCAGATCTCAAAGGGTCAGTGGAGGCTGGCTGAAATAGAAGACGTAGAACAAGAATAGACGTGAAAAAAACATTTCTCTGTGGGGAGATAATGAAAATGTTTTCCTGTTAGCATGGATTTAAACCAAAATTAGCAACACTGGGAGTTGCTCCTAAATCCTCTGAACTCTATAAGCTCAGTAACTCCAGCAAAACTCAGGATTCTTGAGATCCTGAGTAGTATTCAGACTTGAGCGTGTAACTTCAGGTGTGTTTGAAATATGTGTGTGTGTAAGTTAGGTCCTCCTACAGTCAGAGGAGTCCAGAGAGCCAGAGACTTGCTGTTTAATTTGGCCTGAACAGTCCTCAGGACTCTGCTGACTGATGTTAATTATGATAATTATAATAATGTTTCACTGTGCTGTTTTGAATGCTAGTGGTGTGGTACTATGAACATCTCTTCCACGTATCTTTGCTTCAGAAACCTTAAGTTGGTGCTCTGACTGTGGAAATGAATTGCACCCTCTGAATAAGCCAAATTTCAAAGAGTTTAGATAGCACTTTCTAAGTGTCCTTCTTTCCTAGATGAATTACTGAGTGAGCAGGAGCGTGTTGTGGAAGGAAGACTGGCTCCTGTGGTTAGAGCTGTCACGGAGAGCAGTCCACGTGCGCAAGAAGAAAGGGAGAACGTGTATCAAAAGGTCGTTACCTATGTGCTGCTGAGATCTGGCCTGGGATCCCCAACAGACATTGAGGCTGTCAGGGAGGTAACGGGTCAGTAAACTCCCAGCTGTGAAACTGGGCTTCTTTTCTTGAGAAATAAACTTTCATCTTCTCTTTGCTCTTGATATTTAGATACAAACATGGTAAACTGGGACAGATGCTTACCATCCAAACTGCCACTGCTCAGCCTTGACGTGTAAATTTCTCATAGATTTCCTACATTTTGCATTTGTTCAGGAGAGGCTATTTTTGCTTATTTAATTATTTTCTTTTCTGTTCCCTCTTATTGAGGGTTTTCTCCCACTTTGTAATGCTTGTAGCTGCCTTGCAGAGTGTATTCCCCCAGACAGAGATGACTACCTTCATCTCACTCAGTAAGAAGGACAAAGAGCAACAGCTGAAAGATCTTGCCATGCTAGTCACAGGAATTCGTTTGTACAACAAGAAGTGCCGGAAAGGAGGAAGCAGCATTGATGACTGTAAGTAAACAACTGCACTGGAGCTGGGTATTCTAAATTAATTATTCCTGGCCTTCTTTACTAGAGCTGCTCCAATAATTTCCCATCTCAGGGAGGCCTGTTGTTGGTATTTGACAAATTAGGAAACTGAGAATTGAAAATTGTGCAGATTCTCTCAGGAAACCCATCTCAGTTGTAGCAACAGAGCTGCATCTACTGTAAAGCAAGTTTTCTCACATTCCTTGACTTGACTGTGGTATTTCCACATAACAACTCTATAATTCTAAATCTGTAGAATTAAATTTAAATCTAAGTCTAAATCTAATTCTCTAATTCTGTAATTCTAAATATTTGAAACAACCTGATTAGTGAGATGGGGTTGAATCTGGTTCGCAAGTATTTGGAAATGCATGAATATAAGGACAAAATGTAGAAATCAAAATTTCATCGGAAGACTGTTATGCTCAAATATTGCACTTTAACCATTAGCTAATGATTTCATTAATTCTTTTTATACATATTTCATATTTGTTCTCTGTGAGTAGTGCCAGACATCCTGAATGAAGCCATTCCGTCGGCTGTGCGGACTCTCGATGCACGTCTGCATTCCTGCCAGCTGCGAGCCCACCGCTACACGGCCCTGCTGGAATCCCTGGAGAGAGACCCCCACAGACACCCCCAGCTTCGTTTCTTTAAATTAAAAGAAGCACTGTTCACTGTCAGACAGTGTGAAGCCTTCCTTTGCATCCTTCAGGTGACATATCATTGTGTTACATCCTGTGGACTCTTATTGCAGGTGGAATGTCTTCAAGTTACCTAGTTGCACAGGACAGGAATATAAAAAAAATTATTTGGAAATAAATGAAATGAAATAAAATATATCTCTAGATAAAGAAGCATAG
The DNA here is from genome assembly GCA_013400175.1 of Phainopepla nitens. Lineage (NCBI taxonomy): Eukaryota > Metazoa > Chordata > Aves > Passeriformes > Bombycillidae > Phainopepla > Phainopepla nitens. Next base: position 115,731 of record VXBQ01014366.1, on the reverse strand, counting down.
ATTGTTTAGGTTTGAAAATACCATTGAGTCCAACTATTAACCTGTTAGCCTGGCACTGCCAGGTCGACCATTAAACAGTTGTTTGCATACTGATTCTCTGCCCCAAAAGGCATGAGAGAAAAAAATCTCCTTGCTCAATCCATAAATCATCTCAGTTTTAGTCTGCAGATATCCCCAAAATATCTGGAGTCATCAAAAGTCTTTGAAGAATACAATTTAAATCCTTGTTTTGTTAAAGAAGAGCTTTTCATTTGTCTTTTGAGAAACTGTACATTTTTATTAGTCTTTCCTGTATAAGGCATTGAAAAAAAGTCTTTTTTTTTTTTTTTTAAATTCTCTTCATTGGGAGATGTAGTGGATTTTCTATAAATATTGGTAGTTTATGTGCGAGTGAAGTGCCTGAACACCTCAACATTTAAGGAAAAATGTATTTTGTGGAAAGCTAGAGTACATTTCGTTCCCTAAAACAATTGTTCTGAAAAATGCTTAAATGAAGAGGCCCAGGTAAATACTTATTACTAAACACTTGATTTTTCAGTACGATACATCTTACCTGTAGTTCTCTTTCCAGTCTAATGTAATTACAAGTGCTCAAGAAGTTGAATCGTTGGATGTTCAGCTTGAAGCAGCAATGATGGTATTGAAAAACATAGTGCAGGATAAGACTTCCATAGAGTCCAAAGAAGTTTTTGTAAGTATTATGAATGGAAAACCCATTGCTTCTTCAGTAGAAAAAAATATTAAAGTAAGATGCTTTGCTGGTGTGTTTTTGAATAGTTTATGTTTAGAAAGAGGCTACATATTTTCTCTCTTACAATATCAGCTGTGATTTTTGAAGGGGCAGCTAAAAGACTTGCTCTTAAGGTAAGGAGAAGGCAAGGTGAAAAATGGAGAAAAGGAATTCAATGGTATGTTACTGTAAGTGTCTTGAGTTGTCATTATTTGTAGATTTGCAGTGATATCTTCCTTTTTTGTATATATTCTTTCCTGTTCCTTGCAAAAACTGTGAGAACATAGTGATTGCAGAAAACAGCACATCAGAGTGTGATTCTTTTGAAGTTCCCTCAGATAGCAATCCCTGTAATTACAGTATGAGTCATTGATATAATTTTTCTGAGTTTCTGTGATGGGGGCGTCTTTACCCTCCCAATAGCTTCTGAACCTGTTGGCAAGTTTCAGTCCCATTTGTCAGAGTCCAGAGATCTCAAAATATGTAATTTTCTGCAAGTTTTCTGGAAGAAAAAACAAGAGCAACTGAAGACACAATTAGAGCCTTCGCACGATCAGGTCTGAAATGGTTTGTGTGCTCTCTGACCAGTGAGCAGCCACTGAAGGAGTGATATTCTGTCCTGTTGCACCCTTGCTTGGGAGCTACAGGACATGGGAAGGAGGCTTTAGGGGGAAAGGGAATGAATGCTGGGAACTACAGGTATTATGAGGGAGGCTACTTCATGAGCCTGTAAAAACCTGGGATTATTATGCTGACATGTTATAAAGGAAATGGGAGAGACATATGCTAGAAACCAGCTTTGTTTAATCTGCTTTTCGTGTAAGAGCTCGTTATTTTGTGTGATTTGATTATCATTCTAATTCCTTGTGGTTAGCTGCTGCACCAGCATGCAGTTACATACATTTTTTAGGTTATTTTTAAACATTCTAAGCTAATTATTAGAAAGCAAAATAAAGCCTACTGTGGAGGAGAGGAAGATCATGATCCCCACCTACTCCGAGTATTTTTTACACTTCCCATAAGAGCATCCAGACTGGAAACTCATGGGAACAGTGCTTTAACTGAGTGACCCAAGCTTCAGTTTATGTATGTTTTTGATTTTTTAAATCAGATGTTCTCATTTGGAGAACATTTTCCCCTCTTGTCCAGCTACTCAAAGCATTTTTTCCTCTTCTATATCTTTGTGGGTCTTAAGTGGCTGATATACCTTACCCTTTTCCCTAAAAGGTGTTGTTTTCTGCCTTCCTAGAATTTTTTTCTCTTCTAGTTGGTTAGTTGTTTTGTCTTCTCTGCTAAAGACAGAATATATAATGCCTTTTGATTTTAGATCCTTTACAGATAGAGATTTTTCTATTAACACATCGTTTAAATAACTTTTCTTGTCTTTGGCTTGTTGCTGACAAGCTGGATCCTCTACAAGGAAAAGAAGCAGGGCATTCTGTCTTTTAAAAAGCGTAGGATAAGGCCTAGTAAATGTTTGTTTTAGGAAAAATAGTGCATTTCATTAATATTCTTTGTTTATTCTATTAAGAATTTTTGTGATCTTCCTTTAGTTTCTTCCATTTTTGTAACCAAAACATATCCACAGTATTAGCAATGCTGATGAATTCCAGAGCTGGCTCTGTTGGCTGCTCTTATGATAATGTTGTTAACATGCATAAAATACGTGGTGAAGTGTACATTTCAGATTGATTGTATCTCTTCATGTAAAGGCTCTCTGCATGTTTAGATGTAACAAGGCACATTTTATGTCACTGTCATTGAAAACAGCATTTAAACTTAAAGCTTACAAGCTGCTTCTTTATGTGCTACACCTGTATGCTAACAGCATGTCAGTGCTGGGAAGGGCAGCCCCCAGTTTTGCCCAGAACCCTGGACCACTCTGAAGAGGCTTGCACCCCTTGCATTTGACACATATGATGGCCTGGGGGCTGTGGTACCAACTCACTCTGGAAGCAGGACAGACGAAATAACAAAACCTGATAGTTTGTACATAGGTGTGGTTTTACCTACTTTGGTAATTAATCAGGTGTGTTCTTTCTGGTCCTTACTCCTGTACATCATATTTTCAGTTCTAGAACTGTACTGTCAGTGAAGTGCTAAATTCAAAGCATGGTCACAGAGTATATTTAATTGAGAAAGGAGTAAAATACATATTACTCTGGAGTAAAATATAGAAAAGTACTACTCTTGCCTGTGAGTTGACATGTTATATACACTTCCTTTAGGCATATGTGGTGGAAGCTCTTCTTACAGTGTCCCTGAGTTCCCCTGGAATTTCTGGTTGCTGAAGGCCTTGGAAATCAGTCCTGCTTTGTCCATAGCTGAGATTGTTGTGCACAGTGCTTGGGTTACACTGTAAGCATAAAACAAATCTGCATTTCAGATAGTTTTCTTTATGTTCTAGCCTCTGTTTATGGAACTTTCTAAGCTTTGGACCAGCTTTCAGAATGAGAGGCTACTGCTAAACTTCCTCACAAATATGGCTGACAATCTGCAACAATTCTTGGAAATCCAATCACAGCTTTTTCCAGAGCAAATGCTAACATCTCTTCTGGAAGGAGTGACTGTGAAAAGTGATGAGGAAAGGATAAAAGAAACTATGGGTATGGAAAGTTAAAACATTTTGGTTTCCCTTAATTTTCCAAGATGTTGAAGTTTGAATTTTCTTTACAATAGGTGCTTTATAGAAGGTGCTATATATTGATTTTTTTAATATTCAGAGTTTTCTCAGTAAATTAAAATAAGCTCTTGTAGGGTGTAGATTTACATTTTCATGTAGTGTAGCTTGGGATTCTATTTTTACATATAAAATTAAAATAGAGCTTCTAGATACAAGTATACCTTACAAAAATGGCCAAATGATCTGAGAATATTTACAGTTTTTTGTAAAAATTTTTGAGGTGTATTTATATCTTTTTATACCTTTCAGAATGTTGGAAATTGAGGGGTAGGGCATAGACAAAATAATTTAATGAGGCTTTGGTTACCAGAAGAATTAGTTTGTAAGATGATATCCCTAGGAACCGAGTTTTATGCCAGGGAGTTTGTAATGCATGAGTGAGTGAAAACAAAATCAAAGAATAAAATATTAACTTCCTGTTGTTGTCCCATGTTTTCAAAGACAACTAATGCTACTAAAGAAGGTTCTTGCAGGACTGGTTTTCAGTAGGTTCTCTTTCAAGGCAGGACTAAAGTTTGGCTCTGGGCACTGCAGGTCATCCTGTGAAGACCAGAGTAATTTAGTCATCTTGTAATATTATTAGCTTTTAGACATCTGATATTTTAATACTGAAATCCTTCCTTTGTTTTATCTTTGCTTAGAAACCAGAGTGAATGTTTCTGATTTCAAGAATCAAGAATGGCTTTTTCCAGAGACTACTGATAATCCTGATCAGTTGCTAATCCAGTACCATGGTTTCTGTGCACATTCAATTGGTGTGAAAGGTATCACCCTACCAGGTATGCTTTGTAGTTAGACATTTTCCATACTACATATTTACACAAGGATTAGGAAAAATGTAAAGGCATTCTGAATGCATTCTCTTATGCCAAAGCTGGCATACTGTTTTTCCATATTTGCAATTTTCACCCCAGATAACTCATTTCCTTTGGTAAAGTATCTTTTTTAAATACATGAATAAACTGCCCTTAGTGGAAGGCAGGAGGGCTTGAAGAGCAAGCAGGAGCAGAACCAAGATGGGATGGATAAATGTTTTTTCCTGCTATATGTGAGTCTGTATAACTTACACTGCAGCTGAGTACAGGTTTGGTTACTGTTATTAATGTGCTATAATGCAGGCATAGGGAAGTGGCCATTCCTTCTATTTTGTGTGTCCATATGTTGCAAACATAGCCATTCATGCTTGCCTCATAGGTATTTTTAAATAGTCATGACAAAGTACTGAAAATCTTTCCTGAAAAGAATGCAAAAGTACACTTGATTAAGTCAACTAATCACAGGAATTTTTGGTCTCTCTAGGCTCACTGGTCTTGAAAGTTAGTCTTATTTCAACTATCCTAGTTCATGTTTTCTGTCTCCCTATCCTTTCTAGAACCTGTCCCTATAGAATTTTTTAAACCTGTGGGATTTTGGGAGGAAAATACAGCCATTTACTTGTCAGTATTAAAGAAGAGATATTTTAATGGTGATGTAATTGATTTACATTTACTTAGTATTGCATGTGAGAACAGCTGTCCTGAGCTGGACTGAAGGTCTCTCTAGCCCTGTATGTGATTACTGCACATGGACAGTCATGAACACTTTAAAATTATGAGAATTCAAGTCAGAGTGATCCTTTCTTAATTATATCCTTCCTTGTTTTAGCAGTTAGTGGTTATGGGAATTCCTCTGATTAATGTTGAGTCTGTAACCTTCTGTTGAATAATCTTCAAAGAGGTTTTTCATTTATCTAATTGATTTTGGAATCCATCTAGAGTTTGTCATGGGATATTCTTATTCTCAAGAGCCAGATGATATATGCTATGAAAAGGTACCTCTTTTTGAGATCGTGTTAAGCTCTGGCTTGATAATTTCAACAAAGACTTGATAGTCCTTCTGTTAAGAAAATTACTAAATAGTGATTTTATATTGAGCATAATTCATGGTTTTATAACCCCCTATATTATTTCTTTTTTTCTTTTTAATGCTGAGGAGGCTTCTTTCTTTAGCCTCTCTTTCCATGAAAGATATCATAAGCCTTTGATTACTAGCTCCCTTTCACTCGTTCTGTTGTGTTGGAACAAAATGTATTAATACAAATGTAGCCTACAGGTTGTTAGAATGTTGGTTTTCTTCTCTTCCTGTGTGCATACTAATAATTCCTTTTTTGACTGAGTATTTTCAAGGCACTGATGATGATTCTGGTCTTTCCTGGGCAATGACATCTGAAGCACAACCTGCCACTGTCCTTGAAATCAGTTTGTGTTTTCCTGTATAAGTTATTTGGCCTTTATTGACACTTCATTTTCTCTGTTAATTTATTGTTCAGCTTCTCAGCTGCTTTATCTGCTTCTTCAGTTAATCTCAGTGTTATGCCCTTTGGTATAAATGCACTACTGATCTGCAATCAGGTATTTGCTGGAGATTTTAGGGGAAATGTTTGAGGTTAGAGACTGATTTTTTATGCCTTTGCTATATGTGTTTTATCTGTTGTTTTTCTGAGACACGCACGTAAGGCATGCTGGATGGGAACTGATCAAAAGCAGTTTTACTGACCTAACAAAATAGACTTTTCTATATTAAAAAAAAAAAAAAGCTTACTTTCAAGGGTATATACTGAGTTCAGAAAAAGAAGGAAGTGAAACTAACTTGAGGGTAACACAGAATCTTGATTACAAATGTCCTTTGTATTGGATATCATACTGTTCGCTATTTTAATTTGTGGAGCTTATTTTGGGTTGGCTTTTTTCTAATTTTTAGGAAATCCTGCTATTGGAATTTTGATGCACAAGGAGAAATACTATGTTTTCAGTTCAAAAGAAGCTGCATACATCTTTGCTCGAGATCCAGATAAGTTCATTCAATTGAATGTAGAAAAAGCAAAACAATATGCAGAGCTAATTCAACTGCTGGAGCTCCATCATCAGTTCGAATACCTCGTTCCACATGCACAGGTACACACTGCCCATGCCTCTTGCTGAACAGCTGCTGGGTCACTGGTTGGCCTGTCCTTTCTAAAAGAGAACACATGATACTTATCTTTAGGAAAGAAGTAAAATGCTCTGCCTGTCTGAAGGTCCATCTTTTCCAGGTCTTTCAGAGTGCTGAAGAAATGTTTCTACTTAATGTCATTTTCACCTTATCTGTTTATAGGAGAATATGTAGATCCAAAGCATTCTGGCAGGGATAAAAGCTGTTAGTCCATAGCCTAGACAGGTCTTGTGTCTGATGTTTCTTTTCCTCATTTTTGCAAAAGTAACTTAAAGGACCAGTAAATAAATGCAACAGAAGATATGTCAGATATCATGTTAACTGGAGCTTTAGCTTAGCAGTCCATCCATGTGTGCTGGATGAGGGTGTAGTGGTATCTGGGAACAGGAGTTATGGAACGTATTACAAAATAAAAGGAGAGTCATCAATAATCAATGTGATGATGTTACTGTGTGAAATTCAAAGATTTGGATTTATAGACAACATTCTTTGTAATCCACTTGTGAATTTTGGATCCCTAGCAGTGGAAAGAATGTAGTCTTGAACTGGTCCTTGGTTTGAAACATAGTTTATATCCCAGCTATAGCAGAGATGTGTGCACTTCTCCCAGATTTGTGATTTTTAGTCCATTCATGAAGACAAACTGAGGTGCCTGCATCATAAAATACTGGTGGAGGCAGGACCCTTTTTTCCAAAATCCAATGATTAAGCACGATTTTTTCCAAAATCCAACGATTAAGCACACACTAGGTAGGCAGGAGCCTGCAACTCACCTGTGTCCTCTGCCTCAAGGGTTTTCTGTCAAAAATTAAATCCATCACATATGTCATGTTTTCCTTTTAGTGAGGACATGGGGAACAAAAATATTGTTGAATGTAAAAATCATTATCCACTTGTGGTTTGCAGGTCTCTATTTGCTTTTAAAAAGTAGTATACCCATATGCTATTTCTCTCTATTCTTCTCAAGGCCTTGCTTGGCTGTGGTTGTTTCTTTTCATCCAGGCCAGAAATGCAAGGAGAGGTTCGATGAAACAACTCCCAAAATGTGACAGTGGTACTCAAACTGATACTCATATCTTGCCTCCAACTATTGTGAGATCCTATGAATGGAATGAATGGGAACTGAGAAGAAAAGCTATAAAATTGGTTTGTACTGTTCCTTGAAACTTAAATCTAATATTTTATTCAAAGACATCTACTTCATTACAACTAGTTCAATTTTTTCTAGATATTTTCTCTCCTTATTTCTAGACTTCTTCTCTTATTTCTTTCATATTTTTCTTGTTTTTTGAGCAGTGCTTCCACTGCTATATCTATTAATTTCAAATTTTTCAGTTGCCTCCTTTGTGTAATAAGAGTTTGTTGTTTTGAATTGAACTGCATTGAATATTAAGGTGTTCGACATTCAAATCAATTTAATGGGTTGAAGATACTACTATATAATTTCTTTGTGAAAAAAAGCTAGAGCAAATGTTTGTCATGCTATCAGGATTTTCTGATGGATTGGAATCACAGTCTGTCCACAGAAGGTTGACCACGTATGTACATAAAAACTTTTAAATTAACAGTAAATATTTCAGAAGCTTCTTTCTAGGGTTTGCCAGCACATGTATTTGTCAAGATACAGCACCTGGTTTTCACAATTCAGTCAAAATGAACAACTTGTGACTACAGGGAATGTTGCAGTTAACAGTATCAACTGAACATATAATAGTAAAGGATTTTTTTTTCCTTCTGTGAACAGATGCACTGGGGAGGCCTGTGCTGTGCTGGGCAGCCTATTTCCTTTCTGTTTTTCTTTTTGCCATGAAATCTCTAACATTATAAAAGAAAACCAAAATTTTGGACTGAGGAGTCTTGCAAGTGTTGATAGCTCATAAAGGATTCTAAGATATAGTTGTTACTAAGGTATATAAAGAAGCCAATTAGATTTACAAGAAGCCTAGCTAAAAGCCTCTTTTGCTTCTGTAAAGGACAGAAGTACTTAAATAAACATATGATCAGTGGCTCTTCAGCATAAGCGAAAGTGGATATTTTCCAAAATCTAGTCATGAAGACCATTCACAAACAAATTAGTAGCTCATTAGGCTGAAATATTTAGACAAAGTACTTTAAAGTACTAAGGGTGTTTTAGCCTCAGCTGTCCAAATGTGAGATTAGTGATGTGGAGCTGAAAGAAAATATCACAGATGCATGCAAAAGTGCTTTGACTATGCTAATTTGTAGTATGGAGGTAATAAAACATTTAATATCTAAGTGATAAAATAACAGAAATAGTTTACCAGTGCATCAATGAATTTGATACTTCAGGGAAGCATCAGACATATTTGTGAGTTTTGTTACAGGATAAGCTCACATCCCTTTGGGGTTTTTTGTGTTGTTCATAATTGACCAAAAAACTTGTAGTGGTATGAGATATTAAGCTATTACTTTGTTAGAAAACCTATATGCTGTTAGAAGTAAAATTTTTAGCTCACATTTGTTTCTCCGTGCAAGCACAGTTCTTTGCAATAGCATACATTCAATCATTAAAATCCTCAGGAAAAAAAAACCTTACTATATTGTCTTTCTTCCCATGCCATCTCCTCTGTAAGTTCCTTATGGTTCTTTTCTGGATTCTGCTAGATGACTTTGCATACAAGATTCAGTTGTAGATTAAGGTGCCAAAATGTGCCCTACATTTAGATGCTTCACCTTCCATTCCAGCAGAGAGAGACCTCAGTGGTGGAGTCTGGAGAATATTTAAACTTGTCCTGATACAACATTTAGGACATTTGGCCAGCTCTGTCGCTCTCCAACTTCCACTGACTGCAGTCTTCACTGACTGGACTGGACTCCAGGGACCTTCTCACTTACATGGAGGGGTCTGAATTCCAGCACATGAGACTGTATTTTGTATTTTTTTGAGGAGAAGATTATATCACAATTTACAGTGTTTTACGTCATTGCTGACATAGAAGGCTCAGTACAATAAGGAATATTTTTTTTGTTTCAAGTGCTGGCTTTGGAATATTAACACTTTGTGAGAAGTGATTTTGTTGTTGTATCTACAGCCATTTCTATGAATAACCAGCTTTAATCATAAATCACCCAAACTTTTACCCCTTGTCAAGGAGTTAGTGAGCAACATGCTGTAAGAAGGCACTTTTTCACTTTTATCTGATACTTTGTGACACCAACCCCTAAACCCCATCCCATTTAGCAGAAGCCGGACAAAGACTGGAAGCACTTGCCATGAAAGCATTTTATTCTAACAAAACAAAGGTGAAGCATTTTACAAAATTTGAAGGACAATGACCGATGGTATGAAATTATTAAGAGACTCATTTGAAATTGTGTGGGCTACCTAAAGTGCTGTTCACACATCCTGTTAGTTCAGGACTTAAAATCACAGTCACAACCGTGTATTGACAGGAGAGTAAGGCGGGCCGTGTTCCAGGCTTGTGAAGCCCACGGATGTTGAACAGACAAACACTCCTGAGTATATACTGGTGCTAAATGTTCAAACAAAGGTTTGCCTACTCTGATTCTTTTTGTGTCTTTAGGCCAACTTGCGCCGCAAGTTAACTCACGCCATGCAGACTGATCTCAGCCACATGAGAAGAGAGAACTGCACCCAAGTGTACTTGCCAAAAGATGCTGGCACCCAGACTAAGCGTGACAACTCAAGCAATGTACCCAAACCCCAGATTTTCTTGCAAGGTCTCCGAGGAGGATCATCTCCCACTACTCATATGGTCACAGTAGACTTAACAAGACCACTGGATGAAACCTAAGTGAAAATGAGAAACCTGAAGACACATCTTGAATGTGTATATAAAAATCCCTGAATAGATCTGAATTTAGACACTAAAGATTTTGATGTGTCTCTTGATTCCAGGAACAGTTGGTCTGTTTCATTTATCTGATCTGTTGGGGTTGCTGACCAACATTAAGTGACAGAAGTGATAAGCCTGAAGCACAGATTTTAAATAGCAATTTAGAATCAAGATGCTCCCAAGGACTTTCACTTTAAACATTCAAAAGTGTAGCATTCTGGGATTTTACTGAAGTTTCAATGAAACAACTCCTTGCTGAAATACTGTCTTTAAGTGAAAAAACTTACCCCAGGAGAGTCACTCGAATGTCACAGCTCCAGCCTTAGAGCAGAATTGTCAAGAAGGCAAAATCAACAAAATGAAGCCACTCTGGGTCCTTGGGCCTGTCCGTTTGTGCTGGTGTTAACCCAGCCCAATGAGTGTAGGCCAAGGCTGGCAGGTTGGGAAGGGGCCATCTGTCTTGGGTGGTTCTGTCACCCTTTTAGGTCTCAGGCAATTTCTTGGCTAAACAGTGCACTGGTGAGCACACTGCAAACCATAGGAACTTGACTTCAGGGGACCTTTTTGAAAGCTCTCTTTTGCTTGTGTTTGAAAAACTAAAGCACAACAGAGAAAAAGTTTTTAGCTTTATGTTATTGTGGCAAGGAAATACGTGCCAGGTCTGATCAATGCAACTGCAGATGCTATTTCTGTTTGTGAAAACCCAAATTATTTGAGCTTCAGGATAAAACATCTCAAATGGAAACAAGCAGTACTTTTAAAACAGATTCTTTTCATGACAAGAAAGACTTCCTTAAGCTGCTATCTGCACAATGTCCAGGTGCATTGCTGTGACTGCATAGGGCATGCTACGGTTTCTAAATATCTTTTTTTTGTGTGTGTGTGTGCGACAATGAAGCTCGAAGATTGAAGCTGCTGAATGATTTTTCTGTGGCATTGTGCAGGATAGCATTCTCTTGCTGTGTTCCAAGGTGTCTGGTTTCACTTTTTAGAAGTTACACAACAGGGACGAATCCCCAAAGCATTAAAAAACAGACAAAGTATGCGAGGAGCACTAAGAAAGAACTTTGCTAAATGGTTTTTGACTATGATTTTCTTTGTTGGGAAAATAAACTAATTAGTAGCAGCTAGATATGCTGCTTCTCCACGTTTTTAAATTATGAGCAGACACCAATGATTAGATTTATTTATTAAAATATCAATGCAATGACTAGCTGCAGCTTTTTTTTTCCCCCCGAGAAAAATACCCTGTCGCTTCTTTATTAAACACTTTTTCTTGCTGTGATATCTCTGTATTGTCATCATTTGCTTTGAGGCTATTATGTTACAGTTCTTACCAACAAACTGGTATTTCAAGAATCCAGAAATACATTTTATTTAAAAGCAAACTGATGATTGAAATTTCATTTTACCCTACTTTGTTCTTTTCCACTGGAGAAGGTACTGCAGTGCTGTAAAATACTGGGGAATACAATTTTAACCTCCATCTCGGTTTTGTCGCGGCAGAAACGTGTCGGTGGCTACGAGCTTGCTCCTGGCAATCAGAAATACGTGCGTGAGATTCCTGGATGTTTGCTGCCAAGGAAACCGCTCCGAAACGCGGCCGGGTGGAGCAGGATGCTCTCCGGGATATCCAGGCGGGACGGAGCCCGACTCGATGGTTCGGCGCGGGCGGCGGGGCGCTCTGGGCGGCCGCGCCGCACTCTATGGTGCGATGGGAGGAGCGGCGGGGCACGGCGGGCGGCCCCGGCCCGGCGGTCCTGGAGCCTTCGGCGAGCACCATGTCGCCTCCGAAAGGTGAGGGCGGCGGCGCGGGGCACCCGGCGGGTCCCGCGGCTCCCGGTGGGCGGCGAGGCCGGAGAACGGGGACGATTCCCACCCGCTTTCCCGAGGGGAAACGCGACCCAGACTCCCCCTGCCTCCCCCCTGCCAGGGGGAGTGGAACTGTCCTCCCCGGTGGGGGCCGTGGCACCGGGCGCCACCACCGCGGGAGCGAAGGGGGGGAAGGGGCCGCGCTGGGCCGCGGGGTCGCGCTGGGGAGGGGCTCTCCCCGCCTGCATTCCCGCGCGGGAGCGTTTCTCCGCGGTGTGGCACCGCTGCGTCCCCGGCCTGTGGGCGGCGGGTGCTCCCGGAACGGGGCTTGCCGGGTCCCCGGGACGCCTCCGCCTTCAGGATCAGCCACAGTCGCGTCTCCCCCTCCGCCAGTTCCCGTCTGGGAGCGTCTGACCGCGGCGCAGCATCTTTGGGGCGGGCGGTCGGTGCACAGGGACGTCCCCTGCACCCACCCTGGGGGCACCGCAGGCGTCCCTGGAAACGCCGCCGCACCCGGGTGCCCACTGGAGTGTGTTTAGGTTGGACATTAGGAGGAATTTCTTCGCAGAAGGGATGATTAGTTGCTGGAATGGGCTGCCCAGGAAGGTGGTGGAATCGCCATCCCTGGAGGTGTTTGAGGAAAGACGGTATGTGACGCTTAGCGGCATGGGTTAGTTGACATGGTGGTGTTCGGTCGTAGGTCAGACTCGATGACACCAGAGGTCTTTTCCAGCCTGACTGACTCCCCGATTCTCAGTGATTCTGTGTTCAAGGCCAGAGCCCGCACGGTCCCGGAGCCAGAACCTCGGGCAAGGCAGGAGGGCTTCAGTCCGCCGGGAAGGCGCCGCCTGCCCCAGCTGTGGCTCGCCCGTGGAGGCCGTGCCCGGGGCTGCCCGGCTCCGGGCGGGCGATAACCCGGGCTGTGCTCCCCTGCCAGGCTGGGCCCGGGGCTGCCTTCCAGGAGCCCTGGCGGAGCCCTGAGATGGGCCGTGGAGATGTGTGGGAGGCCTGCGCTTGTATCCTGAGGCTTTTGGCCGGTCTGGTCCCCTTTTGCCAGAAATCATTTAATCCAGGTGGGATTTACTGGGAAAAAACCAAAAGCTTCTTCCAGCTCTTCTTTTCTTTGGGCAGGTGTATGTTCAGATTTATCAGCAGAAGTTACGGGTGCCCCATCTGTGCTTTCTTCTGTTCTCCTCACGGTACTGATGCGGAAATGTGAGCCAGGCTGAAGAAATGTCCAGGCTGAAAAGAATGACAAATGCCTTTTTACATAATGCTGCAACTATCTACTCTAGATACTAGATCTGTTATATCTGGCTGCATTTGGTTTACCCAAGTTTCCAAACCATTGCCAAATTGGGGCTTTTATTTATTATTTTTTTAAAGTAGTTAATAGAGGCAAGCATTAAGTTTAGCTTTAGTTTGGTGGTGCATAGACTTAAAATTTTCGTGTTTCAAATCACAGTATTAATAGAATTTCTGTCAGCACTGAAACGTCATGAGAAGATACATTTTTGTAAAACCAGATGGGGTTAATTATATTTCCTGGTTGTTTTGCCCTTGGATTTCCTCCCCACAATCCAAATTTAATTTAAAAATGGGTTACAGCTTGTAAGTATTTTCTAAGCATTGTTAGTCCGAAAAACTAATTGGGTCTACCTTTTACAAGTGGTTACTGACGTGGGTAAGATTTTTATCTATAAGGAAGTAGCTAATTTAAATGATTGCAGTGGCAGGAGGTATTAACTGTACCTGGCAGAAATGTTATGCAGTTGAAGACATCTCTGGCTTGAAGGAAACATGAACCAAAGCATTGGTTACACTGGATTCAGCAGCTCATTCCTTTATTAAATAAGCAAAATTATTGCAAAACTACTTATCCTGTATCTCGCTCTCTAATCAGCAGAGGAACACAAACTTACACCAATCAAAACACGTTTCTTTAGGATATTTGGAACACGACAGGGGCCCCAAAGATGTTGCTGAATGACCAATATCCGCCAGAGAGATGCCAAACATAACAATCCAGCGGTTTGAAAGGCGCACATTTGCTGATGTCTCGTGTTGGGTCTTGCCTTTGTGCAGAGAAATCCCATTTGGAGTTGTGTGCTGTTCTCTTGGCAGGTTCAGATGCAGGCCTAGATTCCTGACCTGGGAATGCACTGGAGTGGCCTGATGGAACTCTCAGGCCTTAGAGGAGTGCAAATGGATGAAAAGCTGCCTTGTGCCAGGAGACCTTGGACAGGCTAACTCCTAAATTTTGCAGGACGGTAGTTGGTCCAGGTCAAAACTGTTACAAGTATTGCTACTGTTGTAGGAGTGTAGTAGTGGGGAAGACAGAGGGGGTGAGGGGTAAATGATAAATGATACACAGTCCTTGTGTGTCTTAATTTACTGGAAGAGCCTTAGACCTTTCTACGGCGAATTTTTCAAGAAAGCCCGTTGTGTGAGGTCCCATCGCCACTGAGAGCAAAATGTTCTTCTTTTACTAACTTAGGTGGAAAATAGGGCTGACAGAAATGCTGCCTTATTTTTTAAGATTTGTTAGATTTCTTTGCTGCTACTGAACTTCTCTCTTTTTGCTTTTGCTAGTCTGCCAACGCTCTTTGTGTCAGAGTTCAGTATATTACATGAAGAGGATCGGCTGCCATTTCAGAGCGAGCACCTCCTGCCAGCTAAAGAGCAGGAAAGCACAGAAACACTTTCTGATTGTCACTAGATAAATATTAATGTATGATTCATTTTTTTCTAGAATGAAGGATGATTATGAGGGCAAGAGAGCATCTTATTTTCAAACACTTGGGGTTCCTGTACAAGCTTCTTTGAGAAGGCTGTAAAATTTAACCAAAACTTTTTTCTGGGAAGTGTTTCCTAACGTTGTAGTTATTGTCTGCTGACACAGTGGTGTTTGGTACATCCCTCCAGCTGGAGAAAACACTGTTTAAGTTCTTTAATTGAAATGGGGGTCACGCTGAGTCATCTCCTGTGTTTTGTTTCAGAAAATGTCAGCTTACTGTTCAAGCTGTACTGCCTCACGGTGATGACCCTGGTTGCTGCCACGTACACGGTGGCACTGCGGTACACCAGGACAGTGGAGACAGAGCTCTACTTTTCAACAACAGCTGTGTGCATTGCTGAAGTTATCAAGCTGTTCCTGAGCGTGGGCATCCTGGCTAAGTAAGTGTGGGAGTGCTCAGCAGTGTTTTGAAAACCAGTCCTTGCTTCTAACCTCAGATTCTCGGGTACTGAAGTGCAGGTATGTTTGAGAATGTGGCTGGATAATTGTGCTGTGGAAGGGTAATTTTAGAGTGGGTTAAAGCTTGTGAGTCGTCATCAACTGAAACTGCTTTGTATACAGCACAGTATTCAGGTGTGTCCTTTCTACATATTTTCTATTTTTGTATGCTTTGGAATCAGTTCAGAGTGTCAGCACGGATTATCCACGATGTTTTGGGTCTTTAAAATGTTGGTGTAGATGTAAGCTGGACTTTCATCATCTGCTGTGACCCATCATCTGCTGAGTTACATAAAATTTTAATGTTCCTACTAATAAATTTTCCCAAACAATGTTAGACATTTTGGTGTCTCTGATAATCTGCAATGCTGAAAGACTGTGGTCAAAAAATATTAGTTTCTGCAATCCCAGACTGCTGCTAAGAACTAGAACTTTTGTCCATGCATGAGCATCTCAAGTAGGGAGGCTGACTGCTGCCTTTTCTATCAGCTTCCCTGTGCTACATCCTTCCTAGGAAGAATCTTTATATTGTGGACTTTTCCAAAGCCCAGTTCTTGCTGCTGTGTTAGAATTTGTTCTTCTAGGGTCTCTGTCTCTCTTTGTGGCTTGTGGTACATCAGAAGGCTGGCTGTTATGTGCTAGAGGATCATGGAGTCACATGATGAACTTCAGATTTTCATCAGCTCTTTTCCTCTTAACATAGAAATGGCATTTTACTTGCTTTAGAAGTGAGACAATATTTGAATTTGGTAAGGCAGCTGTGACAAACTGCCTTTTTTTTAACCTTTCACTAAATGGAATGTGTTAGAGAAGGCAGGTGTGCCCAGTGGGGAATTTCTACTTTTCTTTTCGTGCACCCTGGGCTTCTCACTCTGTCAGCAGAAAATGCTGGCAGAAATGGCTCCACTGACACATGGTTCTCACTGTTGTGACCAGTGAGGATGCCACTGGCTCTCTGGAGACTGTAGCAGCCCATGCTTCCCAATAGTGAGGGACCTCTGGGTAGCCTCACCTGGGTGTGTAATTTGTCAAATCTTGTGCACCTGGGACCCAGGCTGTTTATAGTACACCTAGTGCAGCAGGGTAGGCAATTCCTTTTGTTAAGGGTCTGTAATGTTGCGTTCATTAAATGTATGAATGATCCTTTTACTTGAAATAGTTAAAAACTAAATTACTTTTAATTTAGAAAGAAGTCTTAGCATGTTGATCTTTTTAGAAAGCCCTACAAAGCAAAAAGTCTCTGTAGCCCATTATCCTCCCTTTGTCAGCAGAGGACGTGTAGAATGGAAGTGTAGCCAAGGGGGCAAGCATGGGCTGAGCTTTCCTTAGCTGGTGGCACAAACTTATGGATCTTCTTGTCTTGTGTTGACAGACATGATGAATAATCTTTCCTCCTTCATTTTGCTTTTCACATCTCTACAGATCTTTGTTTTCATCACTAATTTATTTTCTAAGCCAGGAGTCCTAGTTTAATTTTTCTGGGATCATCTTTGTACCCATCCTTAGAGCATTTCCAGTATTGTTACATCCCTTTTGTAGCAGGATGCTGCATGCTGTATGCAGGATGTGAACATGCCGTGGCATTAGGCAGAGGGGTTAAGGTGCTTCCTCTCTTGGCCTCAGTTCCTTTCCTAAGGATTTTGCTCATTTCTCCAAAGCTGATGCCATCCTTGAGCTGGTGCCATCCAAGAACTACTTGCATCTTTTTGCCAGGTGCCCATAACTAGATGAGAGAGGGTTTCTGTATATAGGCATAGTCATTTCCTATGGTTCTTTCTCATTCATTGACACCTGAGACTTATTTACCAATTAAAATGGGAAGGATCAGATCCACTGAGCTGTTTGGAGGTTATAATATCTGTTCTGATCTGGTCAGCTGGTGGGGTTTTTCTCTCCATAGCTGAGGGAGAGATGGGCACCACCAGACACCGTTCATCAGGCCGTGCTCACCTCTCCTTGGTAGAATGTCTGGCATGCTGGTGGGTCCAAAAATTGCCAACTTTTTAGTAACCTCCCCTTTCAGATCACTTACGGATATGCTGAAAGCATCAATTCCATCATAGCTTCTTTCTGTGTCTCTTTTACAGCTTCCTTCAGTTTTCAATCCTAATCAGTTTGTCTCCCCCAAGGCAAGGAGCCTTTGTAGTCTGTAGCCAGTCAGAAGATAGAGTACCATCTGTTTTTACTGTACAGCTGCAAACATTTGTGTGGGTACCTTTTCTTTTGGAAAGAGACAGCCTTGGTAACTGCAGTATACAGGATGCTAGAGTGCAACTCTCCCACTGTTCCAGCTGCCAGATTTGCTTTCTTACACATTATTACATGATGCCTTCATTGTTCACTCTTAAGGCATTCTCCTGGAGGGCACATTGAATGGATGAATGCCAAAGAATTGTCTTTCAAAAGAGCAGCTTATGATAGTTTAAGCTGTGTTAATTGTTAACTCAAGTGTACTCTCCATTTCTCATGCTTACTTGAAGTCCTGTTCACCATCTGGTAATAGCATTTGCTAGGTTCTTAGCTGGTACATAACTACTTAGCAATGGATGAAGAAAAGCAGAGCTGTTTTGCAAACTCTAGTTTTAACTTCAGCTTTTCTAACAAAAGCGTTTTTCTGTTGCATAACTGATAGCTATTAGTATCTTTCACCCCTTCATGCCTAGGAATTGGCTTTCTCAATGGGGTAATGAATTTATGAAAGGAGAAATGGCTTCTAAGTGAAAGGAAATAGGTTTAGGTTAGATATTAGGAATAAATTCTTTAGTGTGAGGGTGCTGAATCTCTGGGACAGGCTGCACAGAGATGTGGTGGATGCCCCAGCCCTAGAAGTGCTCAAGACCAGGCTGGATGGGGCTTGGAGCAAACTGGTCTATTGGAAAGTGTCCCTGCCCATGGCTGGGAGGTTGGAGCAAGATGGTCTTAGGTTCTCTTCCAACCTGAAGCATTCTACAAAGAAAAATGACTGTGATTTAAAATTCAAACCTAGGTCAACATCAAGAAAGTTGAATTCAAGCTAGCTGGTTTTTTATTTTCTAATTTGATCTTGCAGAGTACTTTTTTGGGCGCCTAATTTTGCATTATCAGCTGTACATGGAGGTTTGCTTTAAGTTATTTTTTTGGCCGTGTACTGAATTCAGCTTACACTTGGAGATTCTTCATAAGTGCAGGCTTCAGAAAACACATCCACTGCACAGGTGAACTATTAGATAGTTCATCTTCTTGTCCTCAAAAACTGAAGGGAAGATGGTGATTATTAGACACATTATTCTTCATTGCTGAAATTTGATTCTAGAAGTCAGAGTAAACAGAAGCTACTATTGCTGCTGCAACTTTAAAAATGTGATCAGCAAATCCACTGAGCATGGTCTGAAACAGAAGCAGGTATAGTTTAAATATTATTTTCTTGTTTGAGAGCCCACCTTAGTGTCAATGAATAGAAGAAGTTATTGCTGTGTGGTATTTTTTTTTACTTCTTATTTTCATAGAGTAGAACTGTGTGCTAAATATATTTTATTTTCAGTTAGACATTTGAGATAGAAGCACTTTAGTCCAGCTGTACTTGGGTAATACCCAATTTTCTTGTACATCTTATCACCCAGTCCTAGACAATGTAATGAGGACATTCAGAAATGGAACAAACCAAAAAAACCTGCCCATAATATCAGTGACTCGTAACATTTTATACAGTTCTGTATCTATTGCAATTAACCATGGTGAACTGTAGCATGAACTCTTCCTCTTTCTTGTATTGCAAACTTCACTTTAAATGCTACTTGTCCGTGGATTTTCTTGTCATGGTTGTTCCCTGTGGCCAAATATGTCTGGTTTTTTGTGTGTGCTGTCTGTTATGAAAAAATACAAAAAGAATCCCTTGCAGCTGCCTGTATAAAGACTGCTCTCCCTACAGGGAAAGAAAAAAAAATAAACAACAAGAAAAGGAAGTATATGCTTGGTGCAAGTAGGGAGGAAGGCAAGGAAGGAGAGAAATTTGGATGGAAGGATCATGAGAGGGTAAAGTCTGTGAATCTTTGGAGAGGAAGAGTTTAACAACTGGAGTACAGAGTCAGGGGCTGATCAGGAAAGGAAAATGTGGTTAAAGCTATTTATTCATACAAATGTGCAGTAGAACCACAAGGAGAGTTAAATTTAAGAGTACAGTTTGCAAGTTGCAAGGCCTGTGCGAGGGGGCAGGAATGATTTTGGACGTTGGTATTTGTCAGTGGTAAGTGAGAGAAGATTGGAAAGGGGGGCCATGGGAGAACTGGGAAGAGGACTGGAGCAGCAGCAGCAAGTAAGCAGCAAATGTCAGGTTGATGTACAAGTGATGAGGGAGAACCAGTAATGCAGAGAGCTGAGCAGCAAACTGCAAAAGCAGCCAGCAGCAAGGCATTCTTCCCCATTGCCTGCTCTGTCACAGACTGTAGTTACTTGAAGGAGAGGTGTGAAATGCAAAGACAGGGAGAGGCGACAGGGAGCCCCCACACACCTGCCAGACCTCTTCATGTGTGTGCTGGAGCTGGTGCAGCATCTCCCCCAGCACAAGTGTGACTGGGAACCCAGGGCTGACTGAGGAATGGGAGGTTCCTCTAGGTAAGTAGTGTGCAGAGGCACAATCCTTTTTGATTGTACTGTGAGGCCCAGTTTAAAGGGGATCTGGAAAATCAGGGGCATTTGACATCACACACAAACATTAATACCCAGTAAAAAGGGGGAGACGTGAACAACAGCCTTCTGTTCCAGTGCCTGTATTGACACACTGCTACGCATTAATGCATCTAACTTCCTGATTCCAGAATGTCTGTCTCACCTGCAGGGCTTTCTGCTTGTTGGAAACCTCACTTGTTTTTTGCCAGTTAGCCTTTCTTTCTTTCATGAGCAGAAAGTACAACGGATTGTGGAGGACAAATTTTCAGCCTTCCCTAGGGATTCATTGAATATATTTCTGTATTAAAATACTAGTTTAGGAATGCCCTCCATTATGCTGATATTTTATTTTGCAGAGAAACTGGAAGCCTGACAAGGTTAATAACATCTTTAAAAGAAAATGTATTTGGAAGTCCTAAAGAATTGCTAAAATTAAGTGTTCCATCTGTGGTGTACGCTCTCCAAAACAATATGGCGTTCGTGGCTCTTAGCAACTTGGATGCTGCAGTCTACCAGGTAATAAGGGTTTCTGTCAGTAACAGATCTGGAAATACATTTCTCTATCCTTGTTCATGAGGCACACGTGTCAGGTGTCTGTCTCACACACAGCACTCTCCTCAGCCTCAGTGTTAAAGGCGAAGCTGTGCTTTGTTCTGTTCAGAGCATACACTCTGCTGCAGAGCTCTGGCTTTCTGAGCTAAGCCACTCACTGCTGGAGTCACTTCCAATTCACTTTGTTGTAGTTAGCGATGGATATGTAAGAAATCAATGAATATCTGTCATTCTGTAGTTGAATTTTCTGTTTAATTTCTTGTTTGGGAGGAGTTTATAAAACCATGTCCTCTACAGTACATTCCCATCTTTTTTAGGTGACGTACCAGTTGAAGATCCCTTGTACAGCTTTATGTACAGTCCTGATGCTGAACCGTACCCTTAGTAAGTTGCAGTGGTTCTCTGTCTTCATGCTGTGTGGTGGCGTTACCCTTGTTCAGTGGGAGCCTGCCCAGGCTACAAAAGTACAGGTGAGAGTTAATATTTTGCCTCTTCAGATAAAGAATAAATGATCCTTGATCTTTGGCTTTCACCTTTATGGTGTACCAGTTCAGGCAGGCTTGTGTTATTGCTCCAGTCTCACTTGTTGGAAAGGCAGCTGATTATTATAGTTAGTATAAATTACCACAGCCATCATAATCAGTCTAATGCACCGTCCTAGGAGTGTCTGAGTTATAGGTTGTTTCCAGCAGTTGGCCTTGGTAACATTGTAATTTTTGGAAGAGTGAACTTGGAATCAAAGCGCTGGGAGGAACTAGGAGTGAAACTCCAGCGCAGTGTGGGTATGTCATTTAAACACACCCTTCAGAGGCACTGACCTAACACTGTTGTAGGGAGAAACAAGTGCCTTCTGTGTCTTAGGTTATAGCTGCTGCTCAGCTGCATTAGTGGGAGAGGTGGGTCATGCCTCTGGGAGTAGTGGCCACGACAGTGCCTCTGAGCACTGTGAGAGTACCCACAGAAGGTGAAACACCACACAGCTGCACTGAGCTGGTCTGAGGGACAGCCCTAGATCAGCAAGTGCATGTGGTACTGCAGTGAAATGCTAATAATTTTGCCGTGCTTAATGAAGTAGCTCTGTGCCCTGGTTTTGGCTGGGATAGAATTACATTTCTTCCTAGTAGCTGTGCTTTGGATTTGGTATGGAACGATGTTGGTAACACACTGATGTTTTAGTTGTGGCTCAGCAGTGCTTACCCTGAGTCCAGGGCTTTTAAGTGTCTCTTGCCCTGCCAGTGAGGAGGGGCACAAGGAACCAGGAGGGAGCATGGCCAGGACAGCTGACCTGAACTGGCCAAAGGGATATGCCATTCCATAGAATGCTACACCTGGTATGGAAAATCAGGGGATTTGGCCAGGAGGGGCTGATTGCTGCTGCAGGGTGGGCTGGGCATCTGTCAGCAGGTGGTGATCAATTATCTTGTGCATCACTTAGTTTTCTTGGGTTTTATATCTCTCTCTCCTTTTGTTAATACTAGAGTTATTAGTAATTTTTATTTTGATTTAGTTATTAAACTGTGCTTATATCAACCCACAAAGTTTACCTTTTGTTTTCAATTCTTCTCCCCACTGTGGGACTTGGGAGTGAGTGAGGAGCTGGGTGGTACTTGCTGGCTGAAGTTAAAGCACAGCACTCTGGAACTGATTATTGTGAGTGACTGAAGTGTTGTATCCTTTTTAAAATAATGGTTGATGTTGCAGGTGGAGCAGAACCCATGGCTGGGGTTTGGAGCCATTGCTGTGGCAGTGTTGTGTTCGGGATTTGCAGGTACAGTGTTATTTCTGCACGTGGGCTGCATCTAAAGGACTGGAGAGCTCACAGTGTTTAAAACTGAACATTCTACATTTGTTAACTGTCTTCCTCTAGTTTATTCCCCCTGCCCATAATTATCTTCTACTTTTGGTAATTATGGCAGATTCATAACATGATTACTCCCATTGTCAAGCAAATGATAGAATCATGTACCATTGGTTTTACATGATGCAACATAGAGGGCTGGTTTGCAAGTAGAAGTGCTTTCAAATGCTGTGAATAAGACTGTAGGGAGCAGCATAATGACTCACTCTGTACATTCAATTAATGTACATCAATTTTATAAAGTTTACTTTGCAGTGAACAGCTGCCCTTTGGTGATCACATGAAATACTTGCATTTTTTGTACAAGGGGAATTGAGCTCCTTGCTCAGTTTTTGTACCAGCTCAGCCCTGAAATAGACATTGCCATAGTTCTGTAGGTGGAAAATCTAATTGGGATGTAGAGGGAGCATGAGGAAGGCAGAGAAGTAGATTAGTAGCAGGAAACCTGGATAAACTCAGTGAAGGATTTTTTGTTTTGTTTATTTTTGCTTTGTTCTACATCCAGCGTCTCTCCTCAGCCTAGTTTTTTTCTCTGGCTTCTGGAGAAGACACCAAAACTTTAGGACAAGTGAACTGGTGCTCAGAAATAAAGAAATGCAAATTACTTGTTTATTTGAAATTTGGCTCACAGGGGCATAGTCCCCTGACTGTAAACTGGATTCTTCCCCCCTCCTCTGTAAAAAAACAAGGTACTATCACCCACCTCTAGTACTGTAAAGTCTTGCAAGAATAATCTTGTGCTTTGCATTGATGCTCATTACTCATGGAAAAACATTCTGGTGGGTAGAGGGGGAAAGGAGGAGAGTGTCATTCTTCCTTGGTGCAGAAATACCGAATAAAACTGTGTAGAGCTCAGTCAGCTTTTCCTGGAAGGTTATGAATTTCCTCATTTAAATAGATGCTCCCAAGCCGCAAGACAAAATACAGTCTTCAGAGTCTCCTAAAACTCCTGCTTTCCCCAGCACTGTGGGTGAACAGCTGTGCTTCCAAAGATCTGCAAACTCAGAGCGCTGGCACGCTGATGCAGGCAGCTGGAGACACTCAGGGCTTTCTTCTCCTGCAAAAGGATTGCAGCTTGGCTTTCCCTGCTGACAGCTGAAGCTCTGGGGCAGCTGGGAGGGACTGTGTGTTTCATCCACAGAGCTCCTTGTGCCCTTGGGGCTTTACACGTTGAAAACATAAATTCTATTCAAATTCCCTTCCTGCTTCTCCTTCCCATGCTCACATGAAGCAGTTATTTTGCCACTAGACCTCCAGTGTCTGGACTGCCCGTGTTTTACGGTCTGTTTTATTAGTCCAGCAAAATGAAAAAAAGGTTGTGTGTTTCTGTCACTTAGAGATGGAAAAGAAGTTTTTTCTTCAAATTGCTGATCTTGTGATAATTTCCAAGTATCTGGGGCCCCAACAATGCTTTTAAAAGCATTGGAGGGATAAATTAATGGCAGATCCTTTGTGACTTAAAACACTTCTGAGGAGTAAGTTTTCGTAATCAGCCCCCATTCTTTCCTTCATCTTGCCTAGTGGATTTGTGAATTGTATATTCACAAATCTAGAAGCATAGTTTTATCGATTTGCCGACTGTTTTCTCCATTTGTAACATTTACAAGTATGGTTCATAGTCAAGCCACATTTCTGTTACGTTGATTACACTTCATTGTGCTCTGTGGGTCTTCGCAGGGGGCAGAAATCTCAAGGTAATTATTCTGGGTTATTTTAAAGGCTGCAGTCATTAACAATACTAGTCTGTTGTTGTTTACACTTCAAAAATTTATATTCTTATGAGATAACATCATATTTCCTTGGGTTTATAATTATTTGAACCCCTGAAATATAAATCTGCCTTCTCATTTATTCACCATAAATACTCACTGTATTGTAATGAGTTACAAATTGCATTTTTCATTAATAAAAGAGTAGCAAGAACTTCCTTGAAGCTAACTTGTGGATTTTTCTGGGGGAGGTGGGGGTGCCTAGGGCTTCTAACACACGGGTCCTTGGGCCACCTTTGTTGGTTCCATATTATTTTCTCATATTTTACAAAGGACTGTGTGTGATATTAATCACCAATAAACTTCTAGTCAATAGGGCTCTTACCTGAAGGTCATGGAAGTCGCTGGTAAGAGTCCTGGAAACTGCTCTCTTTGTTTTGAAATGTGGAGGAAATTCCAAAGCTTGGCAGAGTCCTGAGGGGTGAGCATTGGTTAAAAAGGCAGGTGGTGAGGGCTTTGCCAAATGTCTGCCTCTTAGTCTGACAAGTGCTTCCCAAGCAGAATAATGAAGAAGTATTTGGGGAGTTTCAGTAATGCAAAGCATAAAAATAATGCTCTTCAATGTGGTATTGAGAGCTAGAGCTTTAGATTAAAAATGAATTCCACTTCCTCAAAACCAGCCTGTAGTCTCAATTAGCAGAAGGCCTCGGTTTTGATTTGCTCTTGTAATCCCCTGAAGCTGTGGTTTCAGGAAGAGCTGCTCTGCCAAGTGTTCTGCCAGCACAAAGCTCCCGAGGAGTTTTCAGTTTCAGTACTGAGGTAATATAGATCCTCCCTTCCTCCCCTACCCCCTGAGAAAAAACGGACTAAAATCAACATAAAATTATGTTCATGGAGGCTGTGGATTGAAAAAAGGGTAGAGATAGGAAAGGGTAAACAGGATAAACAGGACTGAGGGAGACCTTCCCGTTGAGTCGAAGCTGATCCCCTTGCTAAACTTAGCCCTGGACTTGACCAGCCGTTTAGGCCTAAAGCTTTTACTTAAACTGAAAAGCCTAATTGAAACAATTTAACAAAAGATTCTATGAGGCAGCAGTAACTCCTTATAGGCATAAGTTAGTTACAAAGCTGAACTTGAGAATGTAAGGGAGAAACATTCGTAGTCCCTTTGCTGTAGCATATTCATGCTCACCCTGATGTAAAGGATTTTCCACAGGGTGGAAAATGCCTCTGAGTTCAGTGAAGTACTTCCAAGGGGTGCCTTTTCATCTTCTCAGCAGGCCAAGGGTGCGGGCACCAACCCTGGATCCATCACTGGTGTTCAGCAGTGGTCTTCCAAGGATAGTGAGCTTGGGAGTTTGCTGGCTCTGAGAGGTTGTCTGGGTTTAAAATGCAATAAACCATGAATCATTCTTCTCACTGAAATATTTTTGTTTGTTTGTTTGTTTGTTTTTAGGAGTTTATTTTGAAAAGGTGTTAAAGAGTTCAGATACTTCCTTGTGGGTGAGGAACATTCAGCTGTACTTATCTGGGATTGTGGTGAATTTATTTGTTGTGTACATGTCAGATGGAGCCAAAGTTCTCGAGAAAGGGTTTTTCTATGGCTACACATACTACGTCTGCTTTGTCATCTGTAAGTATCTTGTGGTTTTAGTCTTTTGACATTGTTTTTCTTCTTTAACAATGATACAGCTGACAGCAGGAAGCTACAAATTCAGTCTGACACACTCTCAACTGTGTTTTGAGGGATCTTATTAAAAAGTATCATTTTCTTGGAAGTTATTCACTTATTCAGTTTAAAATTGTGCTGAAACAGCAGCCTAAATAATTGACTAGCAAGTAGATCATCTTTAAATGAGTTATATCTTATTTACTGGACCAGGTAGACAATCCATTCCACTGAATGATCTGTTAAATCACTAGTTAGGACAATGTAGCCCAAAGTAGGAGCACACCAGTGGAGTAAAATGCATCATTTCAAGAGTAACCTACTGCACCTGTACTTATGGTAACACCTCATCTGCTTCCCAGTTCTGGCCAGCGTGGGTGGCATCTACACCTCGGTGGTTGTTAAGTACACAGATAACATCATGAAAGGCTTTTCTGCAGCGGCAGCCATTGTTCTCTCCACGGTGGCATCAGTCATCCTCTTTGGCCTCCAGATAAGTAAGTGCCTTTTTGCCTTTGATTTGATGGCTGTGCATGTTTCCTGCCTGCCCAGCCGGCTGACACCAAGGCCATCGTTTATGCCCCCTCTCAGGTCCTCTGGTTTTAGCTCCAAGTCTTCTCCAGGACTCCTGTGCACAATGCATCATTGGTCCTTGTTGAGGTGCACAAAGGTGCCCGATGACTCTGTGCTTTCAAAGGCATCGGTGCTTTGTTCTTTCAGAGGCATCTACAGCTTCAAACAGAAAGAACCTTTCTGGTTTTAACAGCTCTATTTTCATGCATCACTTTCTGATGCAGTTTAGTGTGTGATACAGCTGTTTACCTGGGACTGCTGTTGATGGGTTATTATTTCTTGTTGGGTTTTGTACTGCCAGTGCCAAATTGATTCCTCAGCTATTTCTTCAAGGGCTTTAGACATCCCTGATGGGTTACACCCACTACTGCATTAACTTTTACTTTCCCCATCTGCTGTGGACACCACCATGTGAGAAAGTCAAAGAGCAGCTGGGGTTGTGACTGACTGATGTGGTGAATGTCTTTGAGAGCAAACAGCAGAAGGCTCTGGGCTGGTCTGCAACTACAAAGGATTTTCTCCCCAGTCAACTCTGTGTCTGATACTGTGCCCAGCACTCCTGCTCAGTCCTTCACTGTTCAGTTATGGGTAGTTTCCTATCTCAGCCCAAAGATAGTGTGGGAAAATGGTGGAAAAACTAGCTTTTTGATGTAGTATTAGTGAGAGGAAACTTAAGGAAAGTTTGCGTAAGGAGAAAGCAATGTTTGGCTACAAAAGAGCACCATAAAGCAAGGGATGAAAAAACCCCACTTAATTAAAAAAACTTACTTGGGCAGAGTGTTCTCGTGAGAGTTGGCACAAATCAATGACTGGACTAAGGAGCTTTCTGTGAAAGCCTCATTAACAGAGGCTCTATTAATAACCCTCTTTAGACATGGAAAGGCAAAAAAGATGTGTTATCGCAGGCTACTTTATCACATCCACTGGCTTTTTATCATTAAGTTCATTGTAATGTAAGCCTGTACAGATGACACCTGGGACTGCAGGAGATGCTTCACTCTTGCTTTTATGACCACCACCACCACCTTCTTGCTGATGAGACTAATTGGAATTGTGTGGGGATTGTAAACATTAAGGAGATCCCAGTGACAGAGGATGAAGCTAAATGCTGTGACTTATCAACAGCTGGCTGTCTTGTTTAGTTTTGGGTAACTCCAATACTGTCAGATATTATAACTTACATGGCTTGCTGAAGGTTTCTTACATCAATGTATTTATATAAACTATTTTGTTTCCTTTCAGCTCTTACCTTCTCCCTGGGTGCTTCCCTGGTGTGTGTTTCTATTTACCTCTATGGATTACCTCGACAAGACACTACAACAATCCAGCCCTCAGAGACCAAGAACTCAAAAGAGAGACTTGCTACTGTGTGATGTTGTCCATAGAAATGGACAGATGGACAAGAGAAAAAAAAAGACTTTAAAAAAAAAAAAAACTACATTTTTTTTTTTCAAAATTAGCCTTAAGCTAGTCATGAAATGGTTTAAGTGGGATAGACTAAAAGCAGAAGTTAGTTCTGTTTTACATGTGGAGTTTCCAGTGGCTGACACTGAGGCTACACTGCAGCTGAGGAGCTGGCTGGGTATTTTATGGAAAGTATTCTTCATTCACATCGACAATGAAGAGTCTGATTTACAAGGAAAACCTGATGAAGGAACTGATCACTCAATTGTATATAATGTATATAAAGGAGGGAATTCAGTTCTTTGTGTATTTGATAAACTGTCTTGCTCTTTGAGGGCAGAAATGCCTGAAAGCTTCATAAAAAAACTATTAAAAAAGCAACTACTGCCAGCATTTTCTCTTAAAATACTTGGCAATTGCAGTTTGATTAATGACAGGAAGAGTTTCTCTTCTAGGCAATAAGTAGGAAATGACACAACTCTACAGGGAACACCCCTGCTTTGAGCATCACCTACCTCAGAGTGATTAGAGGTAGCCCTTGTTTGGTTTACAAAGTCAGATGAAAGACTGAAGCTGTGGCTTTCCTTTTACTCTTTAAATGTTTTTTTTTTATATTGGCTGTAGGTGGCAAAGGCATCTTCTGTGCACAGTACAGGGGAAGGTTTGTATTTCTTCCTGTACCTCTGGCTTCAGTGTGAATGAGTCAACACAAAGTTTTTATCCAGAAGATCTTTTCTGTCTCAACTTTTCTGTGCCTACAGATGCTTGAAAAGGGCTCCTGTAACGCATATTTGCCTTTAATTTATTAGCGCCAACTGTGTAATTTCAACCTCTTTCCTCATCTTCTGAGGCCTTCCAGATATTTCAACTCTACAATGAGGAAAAACTGTCCCTGGTGCATTTGGGCAACTTGTTGACAGTCACAGTGGAGTTGAAATATGACCAACTTCATGCTCTTGGCTACATTTCCTCACACATGACTTAAGCAGCTGGGTTTTACTTGAAAGTGGGGCATGTTAAACACAGCAGTAACAAACATGCCTAAATTCTCTTACAGTGGGAAAGGATGGTCCCCTCTGCCTTTGGCCAACTGTGCCACCACAGTGCTGCTCTTGAGAGTTGAGGCTTCCAGGGTGGAGGGTATGGCCAGGCAGGACCTCACAGGTGCTGCTCCACCTCTCTAGAGCAGCGTGAGGCTCAGGGGTGCCAAGCAGCACCTGCCATGCCTGCGTGTGGGCACAGTGCTGAGGAACACTGTGCTTCCTGTTCCACCAGCTGGGCAGCAGTCTCTTCTCACCAGCCAGCATATCACTGGGACAGAGGAAGGGCTGAGGAGCAGGGTGTGACAGCTGCCACTTGGGCTTGGCTGAGGTTTCTGAAGGGGGAATGCAGCACAACACCCAGGAAAAGGTCTCTGCAGGGTCTGAGTAACTCAGTTTGTTACAACAGACAGAGCACCTGGAGCCATTGTGCCATTAGGCCTCGGTACACAGTAACAACCGCAGGAGTGGAGAACTTTGCCTAGGGCAGCACAGTCAGCAGAACTTCCTCTTCCAAAAGGATGTGATATTTACATGGCAAATACACAGCAGTTCTCTTTTATGGGAAATTCCGGGTAGTGTCTTAAGTACACTGCGGTCACCAACTGGCTGAAGAAAGTGATTGTGACAGCCTTGGCCCCTGCAAAGGGCTGTGCCACACCTGCTCTTCAGCAGCTGGTAGGATGGGGAACACAAACCTCCCAGCACAGATGGAGTTTCCAGCCTGCAGCAGCAGTGACACACAGGAAAGGATTCATATTATTGTGGAAAAAAATCACTTTACTAAGAGATGTGACTTGACATCGGATACGGCCTCGTTACATTTGAGTTACGGGTGTAATGCCGAGAAGTTTCATTCCATTGGCTAGAACTGAGCGTGCAGCATGGAAGAGACAGAGCCGTGCCTGGAAAACAAGGAATACAGTCATTTCAGGGAAGTGCTACAGAACAGGGCGTGGTTCTCGGGACTGCAGTTAGCACAGAGGTGAGACCACCGCGTGCAGCCTGTCCCTGTGCAGTCTGTCTGTCCCACTGGGACTCGGATCTACACAAAACCAGAATACTAAGGAACACACCGGTGCTGCCAGAATTCACACCAGCTGTTGGCAGCCCACTGCACTGTCAACAGAGCTTTTTCAAACAAAGGAAGGCGGAGAGGAATGCCCAGCCCTCGGGGCAGAGCAAGCAGAGATGCCTGAACCAGAGTGCAGTGACTAAGAATTGAAAAATCTTTCATGCACCATGGGCTAGTACAGCCTGAGGATACCGCTGAATCCCTCTCCTCGCTGTGCCTGGGTGACAGGCTGTCAAGCAACTATGGGCTGCTTTGAAAATTTCATTCTCCCTTGTCAATGTCTTGGCTGTTACACAGCTTGCTCCAAAAATCAGAGTTCTTGAAAGCCATCACATTGCAAGATATTTAGAAATATTTTTATTTACAGGATAAGGAAGTGAAGTTTTCCTTGAAGTTTGATGCAGTCTATCTCCAAAGGCACAAATGCCTACAGTATCTAAGCTCAAATACAGCCTCAAATACAGAGTACAGCTCCACGAATTCCACTGAATGTTTTTCTCCCACAGCACAGCTCAACACTTCAATGTGATTTCCTACCAAAATCAAATAGGTAATTCCTTTTGAAACAGATGAAAGAAAGTAAGAGAGGCAGTGTAATTAATATGGTCTTTACTGAGTCGTTGAGGGTCAAACATTGCCTAGGAGATCAGTAAAAAGAATTTGCATTTATTTGGAATGGCACATTAACAGTTGTCAGCCTCTGTGCTTTAGCTAGAAAGGCAATACCGACAGCTTGGGACATGTAGGTGGCAACAGGGAGGAGACAAGATTCAGTTCTCTCTTAGTTCTCTATCTTTCCGCATAACCACTCAAGGAAACCATCAAAAGTCAACGAGCAAGTTATATGCTCAAATGTTTACTCTTAAAACATTTAGAAGGAAAGGTGATGAGGTGTTTGACTGGGTCTGGAGCAGTTGTCCTTAGTGTTGTGTTTCTGGAAGATCAAGCAGCCCTTTCCAGGAAGCACAGCTGCGAACAGCAACCCCTGCCCTCCCAAAGCGGTGCTGCCCGCGGGAGAGCCTGGCTCTTGGCTCCTCCCCTGCAGGCTTGCATTCCCCCCAGCGGTGGCACAGCCGGGCTGGCAAAGCCCTGTGGATCCTTCCTCGGGACCCCAGGCTCCAGCCCCAACCCCACTGTGCCCTACCTGTGCCACGTCGGCGGCGCTGCCTTTCACGGGAAGGGTTTTGTGTGCCACGGCTGCCAGGTGGCTGAAAGGGAAAACACGGGAGAACGGTGAGAAGGAGCAGGTCAAGTCACTTGACAAACGCAGCGCTGTGGGCTACAGAAAGCAGCAGAACTGGAAGAGCCACCCACAACTGCAGCAAGCCACAGGCTGATTTCCAACAGCCTCTTCACCTGGCTGAAGGAGGGCATGATTTTCTGTAGCCTGCACGGTGTTGATGGCACACCCTGACAATTTAGTTCTCCTAAAATAACCCCGAAATAATCTCCCTGCTTCATGCATACTCTCCCACTCCCTGCCCTCCATCCCCCCAAAAACCCATAAAACAGGCTCAAGACTGCTCTGGGAAGATCCTTGAGAGCCTACCCTATAATTCCCAAGATGCATGATTCTTTACACAATTATCCTTAACGTGTTAAAGCCTTCCCCATACACAGGCTCTACAGCTTCCTCCACCAAGCCTAAACCAGCACTTCATGGTGCTGTCCAATCCCTGTGGGAATCAGATACACAGTATGACTTACACTTATAACAAGCTTTGTTCATGGGCTCAGTTTAAATGCGAAAGCAGTTTGGATAAAAAATTCCTAGCTGAAATGTTGATATTGAGAGGATGTTATCAGCTAAAATCTGCTCCTTAAGACATTATTAGTCTAGCATGATTTTGGGTTCAGATACTGGGTTTCAACCAAATGA
The DNA here is from genome assembly GCA_013400175.1 of Phainopepla nitens. Lineage (NCBI taxonomy): Eukaryota > Metazoa > Chordata > Aves > Passeriformes > Bombycillidae > Phainopepla > Phainopepla nitens. The sequence continues at coordinate 84,080 of VXBQ01014366.1, read as the reverse complement.
TTATTTTTTCTTAAAAGCTGTTAAGTTTCTCAGGAGGCTCCTGGCTCCAGCCTTAATCTCTACTATTTATTACATTATTTGCTATCCTACTTTATATATTTCCTGCTTCAGGGGAACTGTCCCAGAGATTTGCATGTTCGCACTATTTTTACTCTTCAAAGCAGTGCAGATGTGAGGGCTGCAGAGCCAGCTCAGGAAGACCTGTCCTCACTGGAGACACCACCAGTATCAGCAAACACCTTACCTCAGTGTGAGGAGGTAGCTGACAATGTGCTTGGGTTGCAGATCCTGAGAAGATCTGTACAGGACCTCATCATACCTGTGAAGGAAGGAAATGATTGTTTGGTGCTGAAGTGGTACAAGGTGTACTCAGATAGAAGGCTCATCAGACTTGTTTAAGTCAGAACAAGCACACAACCACAGCTGTAGAATTAGCAAAACTAATCTTGTGAAGCAGACCTAAGCCACGTCATTAGCACACAACTGATTATTCCTTCCTTGCTCACTTATTATTGAAGGAGATTGCTTCTGCTCCTCATCATGCAAACAGCTCAGAGAGGCAGGCTAGAGCAAATAGAACACAAGAGCTGTATTTGCTCCTGGAACATTATGTCTGGTTTTACATCTCAGCACTAATTGTACGTTTCTAGGAGCAAAATGTGTTAAATAACCAAGCAAATCAAAACAGTTCCTTAGAGGACACTGCCTTTAGTAAATGCAGCTTAGAACTTTAAGTAGATAAAAGGAATCTTGCAACATTAGAAAAAGACAAATCCTGGAATACCAAATCACACAGAATGGATCAAGTTGAAAGTGACTACGGTAGGTGATCTGGTCCAACCTCTCTACTCAAGCAGGGTAATCCTAATAACTTACACAACACACTCGACTTTGTAAGACAGTATTAAACACAGTAGTACAAGCAGTCATGAGAGCTATGTCTTTTCTTCATGTTTTGCTGTCCTTTTTCACAGCCTGCAAGAAGGCACCAACACCTCTGGGGCTGAAGAGATTTCAAATTCAAAGTGTAGACTGGACTTCCTGATCTCTGCTCGGCTCCCGGGCCCATCCCTGCCAGCATGTCCAAGCTGAACTGCCATGGAATCTTCCTCTCTTAAAGCCAAGCTGCAGAACTGGGGAGCACACCGTGATAACAACAGCTCAGCAGTCACAGAAGAGTAAGAGTATAAAAGAGTCCCAAGAAACAACTCACATGTTTTCTGTGACATACAATGGCACTGCACAAATAAGACACTACTGGTCTTGCTGAGAGCCGGCTGGTCCAGCTGTTCCCAAGAGAGCGTGCAGCAAACCACGGACTGCAGGCAGACCTCTGGAGGCAATTACAGTTAATGGTGGTCAAAGGAGGCCACCTGGTGCACTGGCATGACTTTTGGAAGTCCTCATTTTAAACAGAAGGTCTCAGTATGGTCAAAAGAGTTACTTGCTGGCACTGCACAGTGTGCAGTGCAGTCTATAGGAATTCTCACTAGGAATTCTGAAAGCTTCGGTCACTCCTGACTCCATCACAGGCTGCCTAACATGGACAACTCCCTTGTCTCCATAGTTCAATTACACATCTATGAAATAATGAAAACAGAAATTGCTAACTTTAACGCTACTGCTATTAATGAAGAACCCTACTGCTATAAACAGGTACCAGTTGTGCATGTTCAGTAGCTCTGAAGGATGCTGAGCTCCCAGATGCGCACGTACATGCTCCGTTTACCTCCCTGCCTCTCTTTTCTCACATGACAAAAACAGAACATGAGGGACCAGGCAAATCTGCAGCTAATATTTATACAGAGCTGAGCACACTTCTGTGAAGACAAGAAATAATTAGGAGGCTCATGTACACAGAGTATGTTCCAAATACTGCTTTTTCCATCATATGGCTTCTAAAGCCACAGACATTTCAAATGTTGCAATCCATGTGGCACAAAAGGCAAGTCACTGCCTCAAACAAGCCATTTTTTCTCATGACCATGCAGTCTGTGCTCTCTCAATATGTCAGTGGCATGTCCAGGTATTTATTTTAAGGGAAATGGTATTTGGAAAGAAAACGAGACAAACCTGAGAAGATGCTGAAGAACAGAGATGGCATCTGGCTCTTGCAAGCACGCCACATTTACATCAGTTAGCTCTGCATTCCCGTGCATCTGTTCTAAACTAAAACATAATGGAAAACAACCTCTTAGCAATGCTGAACAGAAAACCAGTAATCCATGTTTTTAAGAAAACAGGGTAGGCTCTGCTCAAGCTGAATGGAACACTGAGACAGACTATGTGATTTCAACCTAAGATTAAAAAAATAAAATATTTGTGCTGGCCATTCAGTTATCAACAGGATTAGAGATATGCATGGACAACAGGTCCAGAAACTAAAAGGACTAGGGAAGCAATCAATCCCCCACTACTGGTACCCTGGAACCACCAATACCTACATGATAAGGGAGTACCAGAGGAACAGACCAGGGAAAGGGATCAGGCTTGCACATTCTCCCTGAACACCACGTCCTGCTACCACTGCCTGACAATATCAGGCTGCTTTGGCCTCACCCAGGAAGGAATCTTACATGAAAATGCATATTGAGGTCTGCTCTGGCAGTTCAGTATAATTGATAAAACTGTTCAAACTGGACTCTTCTGAAACTCTTTTAAACAAATAAACGCCAGGTGTTTGACCTGAGTTAACAAGAAGGGATCTCCTTTTAATCTTGGTTATCAACAGTGGGAAATAACAATGTTAAAAATAACCCACTCGTTACTGTGGTAGCCAAAACATCCAAGTTCTGTGATGTGGTGTGTTTTACAAGTATAGGCATTTTGGCTTTTACATCAGTTTCCTTAGTTCTAGGCAGTCATTCCTCCTCAGTGACACCAACCACAGAAAAGCTGATCACAGAACTGAGAAACTACATGAACAGTTAGTTCAGTTCCACAGAAATGATGCTGAAAATTTATTTTAATTGGTCTGCTCTTCTAGGAACTCAGAGATTTCCATCTTAAACTCACACTTCTGCTGAAAAAGAGACCATGCCTCATATTTAAGGAGTTAGCACTACTACTTAGCAAAGCAGTAAGTTGTTAATAAGGTTAAAGCTCATGTCAGACTGTGCTGTGCAGAAATGCTCCTCTTACCTGTGGAGTCTGGCATGGGTGTACTGCAAGAACACACCTGTATCCCCCCGACTCTGGAGAGCTCGAGCCCAGCTAAACTGGTAATCGGATGACAGAAGGCCCCGGAAGTCCTGGAACAACAAATTGATGCCACCCAGATGTGCCCCTTCATCTCAACTTTTAACCTCTCACAGACAATGCAGACACCTCGTGAGGCAGCTCAGACTCACCTGAATTATGAGTGCTGCAAGACCAACCTTTTCTGCTGTCTCCACAGGATCTTGGATCTCTTTGGTTGCTGAAGAGAAATGGAAAAACATCGTTAAGTCTGCATTGCCATAATGACTCTCTTGCTCAGACTTAGAGAAGCCAATAAAAGAGCACATCTTCCACAACTGTAAACTAGCAATATGGAAATGGTCAGGATGCATGCAGCAAGGAGTCCAGGATACAAATCTCTGCTAAAAGCTGAAAACAGCAGTTTCATATGGTGGGCTTTTTCCCTCTTCCCATAGTATGTAGCACAGATTTTGAGATGAGAAGGGTTCAAAAGACTATGCAGGCTACACTGAATTCCTTTTCACAATCCAGACAGCCAATCTCCGTGATTAGGGAAATGCAGATTTTGTTAAAAAATTGATAAAAAGCTCCAAGTCATACAAAATGCATAAATGAAAAAAGAAAAGTTGTTCCAATGGCTAATGGACTATTTGGATGTTCATTTAGGGAGTTTTCACACCATCCACCTGTAGTTACCTAAACTGGCTATACTGAGGGAATCTCGACTGGGAGAATCACAGAATGCTTTGGGTTGGAAGGGACCTTTAAAGATCATCCAGCCGAAACCCCCTGCCACATGCAGGGACACCATCTCCTTGTCCATTTTACAAGGAAAATCTGTTTTAAAAAGCTGAGGAGGCAGAGCATGGAAGATGCACGCTACTTAAGCTGATCAGATTGCTGACTCAATCCAGCACCTAACTCCAGCGAGCACAAGAGGGGGCAGCATTTCACCAGGAATGCTTGGATCTGTACTGCATGAGGAGGAAACGAGCCGGGAGCCAGAGCCCGAGTGAAGCGCAGCAAACCCCGCCTTCAGCACAATCTGGGGCAGAGCAGTGACCTCCCGGGCACCCGGGAACAGCCACGAGGCTGGCAGGGTGACAAGGCAGCAGTGGCAGCCAAGCAAGGGTCGCTCTTGCCAGAGAAAATTTTCAGAGCTATAAATCCTTTGGATGAAATCTGACTGATCCCTGAACTTCAGCCCAAATTCTACTATTGACTAGTTTGTCCCTTCAGAAAAAAACTCCAATTTCTGTCCCCGAAAGGCACTTCCCAGTGCATGATGAAATAATTTCACTGAATGTCAGAATTTGCAAATCTGCAATTTAGGGGAGTTCACAGAGTTGCAAAGCATTACTGTAATGTTGTTTATATTATGGGAAGTACAAAAAGAAAGAAAAAGGGCCTATTACTGTGATTAGTGCAATACAGGGAGAAGTGAAGGGTGGAAAAGATGACAATGTGATCAACACAGAACATCAAAAGAAACTAATAAGACCTGAAATAGCTAACTTTTTGTGGAAGTCATGTTTTGTAACATCCTTGAGCGAACTTCATTTAAAACATCTTCCAGAAAAATTACTTCTCCTCTCCGAGTCTTCATGCCTTGAACTAGACCAAAGGACACATGCTGGCACCTGTGTTGAGAAGCAGCAGGACCAAAATTATATTTCAATCAAGAGAAACATTTGCAGTGTTTTTTTCAGAGCTGGATTCTCTATCAGGAAACAGCCATAACAGCTGAATAAATAACACTCCAACGTGGGAAGCTCAGTGATATAATCAGTAACTCTCATTTCAGCAACCAAGCTCCATACTTATTATATAATGGGAAAATTATGATCAGAGTTATGATAGCCTGGTCATTTGTGTGCTCTCAGGAATCTCCTGCTACTGCTTGAGTACAGAGGCCTCAATGCAATAATTTGCAATAAATTGAGGAGAGGCAGGATGCAGACAGATCAAATTACTGTGGCAACAGAGATCTCTTAATATAATTAGAAAAGGAGTCATAATAATTCTATTGTGGCCACATTAAACTGAAAGTATAATTAATCATTGTAAATAATAAAGTATTAATTGTTTCTGCTCATAATAAATAATCCCAAGCATTATTCTTGATGCAGAATCTAAGGTGACTTGAGCACAACTTGAAGCACTGTGAAAGGAGGCAGGTTGGTATTCCTGAAGGGTAAAACCCTCCTATATTTAACCACAAAAGACACGCAGTCTGGCAGAGAGGAATATGATTTCGTCTGGAGCTCCATTACTGACCTTTGCTCAGATTGCTAACAAGATTGGTAATTACAGTGAATAACAGCAGGGATACACTTCCCTGCAATAGATACTTCGAGCCTGAAGCATGATTCAAACTCAGATCCTGATCTCTGCTACAATAAAATACTTCAAGAGGTAATAATTTAGTATATGACCACACAATATCCCAGAAGCTACGCCACGAAGTCTCTTAAAAATTGTTTCCCTTTTTCACATCAGGCAGTCATGAAAAACCTGTTAAATGAGAGACAGGGCTGTTTTTCACATCCTAAACACACGGCAATGACTCCATTCACAAATATATCAGACCAGCAGCAGTGGACATAAAATGAAAAGGTTGCTGATAAGGACCTGAGGCCCACATTGCATATAATTCTGAGGGTTTGTTCCTCTGTTGGACTAATTCTGGTTGGGTCCTACAGGCCAAATGTCTGCTTGTACTCTGGAGTCCATTACTTGCACACCAGAATCACATCTGGTGGCTCAGCTTCATCCAAAATGCCTACATGACATGTGCTACAGCATGGTGGTGGATGGACACTGTCAGGAGATTCTCCTCAAAAGAGCACTCCACTGAAATTCCAATGTACACATATACATTCCTGAGGAAAAATCAATTAACCACCAAAAGCAGGATATAATTACGATTTTTAAGTACGTACCTTTCTGCCCAGTCATAACCCATGAGCTTCAGTATTTGGAATAAATGTTGAAAGTGATTACTTTGGCTTTTATCTGTCTAAGGAATAGAATTGAAGCATATCAGAAAACACTCCAAGTTTGGTAAGGAGTAGCTTTTAGCACACAAACACACAATACCACAGTGCCAGTAAGTCATTACAAGCAAAATCAAGACCTACGGAGACAAGCAAGAATTGAAAATTCCACTTGACAGCTGGAATCTATGGCAATGGGATTTTGAGTTATGTTAGAAAAAGAAATCCACCATTTCAGAAATGATTATTCTCAGGTCATGAAGGCAAAGACATGAAGTGAAAGGAAACCTTAATATTCTTTAGTTTCTCATTATCTGAGAGCTGCCCATCAAACTAAACATCTCCATTTTCACTTCAGAACCTTGCTGCTCTTGTTGTACCCCAGAGTCATTTCACTAAACTCCAAGGGTCCTTTGGCTTAGAAACAGAACACCTCTTTGGCTGTCTGCCTCCAGAACCCACTAGTTTCCATCATCTCTAGCATGATTTGTAGTTTTACATCATGAGGCACGTGCATAATTTAAAAAAAAGTATAAATTATTACAATTTCATAACAATGATGTATTTTGTGCTCTCTTCCACTTTCAGTTTACACTCTCCTAGGACTTGAAGTTGTTTCTGACTCTATGTTATGTCTAACAACAATCTTCATATGTGTTTCTAGCTACAGCTGTTGCTATGAGGTTCATTTTCCTACCTACTTGTTTTGACTGCCTCACTCAGACTCCTTTTTATTCCTCCTTAAAAAACAGTGCAGAGATAATCAAATAATCACTATTTCCTCATTTGTTTGATGTTCTGGGACAAGGAGTGAAATGCTTCTCTTGTGTTCCTTCTCAACTCTACCACTGCATCAAGCACCTGCCTCCTCTCTCCCAGCTCCTCAGAACCTGCTCTGCTCCTGGGAATCACCTCTCTGTGCTGACTCACAAGCACGGCTGATAAATGGGCGGCTGATAAATGGGCAGCGCTGGCTGCTGCTTCAAACAAGGCCTTCCAAGCCCTCTTCCATGCACCTTACAGATGAGGTGCCTCTCTCTCACTACATGGCTGGCTTTAACCTAGAAGTCTGCAGTCTGACAGCATGAATTGTATTTAATTCTTCACAGATAAATGCATTTTCATCTCCTTGAGTGCAACCTTCAGTGGAATCTTAGCACCTCTTTAATAACATGCCACACATTTTAAAATGCTTTGAATACTTTGCTCATACCACTGCCTTTTTATGAAATAAGGAGGATTTTTTTTAAAACCTAAATTGGTGAATGCACTGATTTACAGCATTACAAGTAGTAAATCAATTTAATGTTCCTTTAAAGAAGTTGAATCTCATGAAAATAAGACGATCTATGAAATTAGACTCTGGAGTATCTAAATAATTTTCTTGTAACAAGATCAGGATTCTGAATTATTTGTACTTAATTATTAAAGACTAAAATCATTACCACTCTCATTTAATCCCATGAAGTCCTCCTGCCTCTGGTAACACCGAGTAAAGTCCTAACTCACTACAAAGCAGTGCCACAAAACAGCAGCAAAGCTCAGCAAGGCTGGCAGTTCCCTCACCAGGCTGTCTGTCCCACAAGAGTCTCCTAAGAGTTTGTTTTGCTCTTTTATTTTATGACCCGCTTTCTCAGCCCTCAGAAAGTCAGAAATTACAAAAATACTAACCATGTCCTCTGAAAACCACACAGCCTGAGCAAGGCTGAGAGAACAGGGCAGGCTAATCTGTCATTTCCCACCTGACTGAGACACTGGCTACCATGGACACATCAACCACATCACAGTCTGCCTGTGCTGTGTCTCTTTGGACTTGAGGGAGACCAGGGAGGCCCAGGCAAGGAATTAAACAGTGACTGGAGTTCAGCTACAGCAGCACTCTGCTCAGGATTCTTGCTCCTGTGCTTGCTCACTCCATTAGCTGAAAGTTCAGCTGACATCCTGATTTCTGCAAAGTGGACACCCAACTATTTTTTTTTTTTTCTAATTGTTCCTTCTCCTTTGGTCCCTGCTACCTCCTGGTACATCAAACACAAATAATTGCCCACCCATATGAACTAGACAGAAAACATCCTTAACACCTGATGCATTGCACTTTCACAGCCACACTGCCCTTTGATGCCAATGAACTCACTGTTCCAGTCAGCAGGGGCAGAAAAACTCCCACCAAAACCAAACAATTTCCCCTCAGAATAACCAAAGAGCCCCTGTTCTACGACAACATGTAAGAATGGCAAGCTACAGGAAACTTCCTGAAGACTGAAGCTAAAAGGAGGAATGTGGTTTAACTAGAAGTTGCACTTCACACTGTGTATTTAATGTTTTGCTTACTGATCTCTCTCCCTGCATCTTGTTATGTGTCACAATTTATTGACTTTTGAAAAAGCTGTACAGAGAAGGTACAAGGACATTACCAAACACGAGCACATACAGATTTTTTCACGTTACTAATTGTGGACTTCATATAAAAGAACGTGGCTTTCATAATTATTTTTTTGCCTAAATCAGAGAAAAAGAAGATTTAAAAGCATCACATGAAATCTCCTAGCTAATATGAGATAAAAAACCAGTTTCAGACAAGTAAGGAGACAGTCCTGATTTGAGAAAAAACAAAATAATGAAACCAATAAATATAAAAAGATTCCCTGTCTACAACTGCTTCATTCAGATTGATTAAATAGTACTTCATGTGGAATTTCTACATAATGAAACTAAGGCATTGTTCAAAGCCATAAAAATGTACATTTCAGATAAGATATCAGGACTTCAGAGTAGACTTAGATTCATTTTAGACCATTAATTTTCTAAATTAACATTTTAAACCCCTTTATAATACTAACAGCTTTTTCTGGTTTAATTATTAATTACAACATTTATACAGAAAATAAAATGTCAAATCAAGTAAGAGCCCCTTTCAAACTAGTTGCAATGGATTTTTATAGTAGAGAGTAACTCCAGAGCTAATTTTCATAAAATCATAGAAAGGCCTGGGTTGGAAGGGACCTTAAATCATTTTGTTCCAACCCCCTTGCTGTGGGAAAGGACATCTTCCACTGCACCAGGCTGCTCAGAGCCCCATCCAAACTGGCCTTGAACACTTTCCAGAGATGAGGCATCCACAGCTTCTCTGGGCAACGTGTTCCTGTGCCTCAGCACCCTCACAGTGACAAATCTTTCCTAATATCTAATCTAAACCTACTCTCTTTCAGTTTGAAGGTATTTTTCAACCATTCTGGGGGTCATGCACTGAAACAGAACCAAGAAACACTGCCACACAGAGGCACAGCTGCTGGGCAGTAAGGGCATCCATTTTACTGCCAAAAATACTGTGTGTCAAAGTCATATTGCAAGCCAGAGGCCCCTGGGCTACTGGAGAGAGTCAGCACAAAAGTGTGTGCTGAATCTAGAATTACTTACCACATAAATCATGGTATCCCAGCTGTGCTTATTCATTCTGTCTATAGCAGCTGCAAGATCTCTGGAAGAGATAATGAGAAACTATTCAGACTTTCATTCAAACATACTTCATTGCTTGCCTCTTAGAAAAATAATCTGCTTTTTATGGAGGGGAGAGGATTTCCTGAATAGAAGGATCCATGTATGCCTTACACATAAAAAAGGACGTGTATACTTTGCTGATGACATGTCTGAAATGTTTTTTTAAACCACTACCTAAGAAAATTACTGAGGAAACAGCTCATTGGTACAGAGTAAGTTCACTGGTCTGTCTGCCTGCTGGGACCTGAGAGAAACAACCCTTTCCTGGAAAACTGACCAGCGTTCAGCATTAGCTTAAATGGTACAAAGCTCATCTGCACACACATACAGGACTGTCACAGGAAATCCATCAGCCTTGTATTCCACTCTGAAAAAAGCATTTGCAATTGCACAAGACTTGTTATGGGATGCTTGGGGAAGAACCAGAGATAAGAAAAGAGGAGAAGATAACAGGGATGGGTGGCTTCTAAGTCGACTGCTGGTTACATGTTTGCCTAGTTCTGTCCTGCACCTCATCAGCACAGTCTGTCCTATCTTCCCATGAAACTCCATTTCAAACTCTCCTCTGTGTGCACATACATCTGGAGCATGAGTAGCTGGAGCTGGGGGCCATGCTTATGGAGGCCATGCACCTGTGGGGCCACCAACTGAGAGGATGGGCATAAGTGAAATGAAGGGGTAACAGCCAGGGTCTGACCATGGGCCACAAGGTGTCCCAGCCAACAGCTGGAGTGAGGGCACACACATCCCTGAAAGGCTCACAGCACGTATCAAGCTGAATAGCCAAGCAAGTAGGCAAAGTATCCTGGGAAGTCTCCAGATGTGCCTGCAGAGATGAGGCACCCAGAGGAATCTGTACTGGCATCAGGGGGTCCAGGCCAGCTGCTGGAGAGACCACAGGGACCTCCAGCTACTGGAGAGATACACAGTGCACGTACAATACACATGTATACTACTTAAATTATTAAATAATATATATATCACGTACATAATACAAAGTATATCCATCTCAATATATATCACATACACATATGTATCTGTTCCTGTATGTACACATACATACAGGAATAGATACTCATCTTCACAGGAATACTCATCCTAAACACCCAGAGGGGAACAAAATGCCAAATGTGTTGAGTGGTTTTGGCCCTGTGTGTGGGCCTACTGAGATCAGGCTTACTCCTGGATGACCTGTGGGCATGGAGCTGTGGCACCTTTGTCTTTATTTGGCTACAGGATTCAGCAGCTCCCTAATGTACAGGATTGACTGCATCTCTCTAATACCCTTTCTCTGAAAAGCTGTACAGAGTTTACCCTGAGGGCTAGACATTAGATTTATTTACATTCCTGGCACAAAGAAACTGTTAAGGCTTCCATATTAAAATACCCAAGAGGAATTTTAGGATACTGATGAGATGGCTGGAAAACAGCAATAAAATTGATGTTACAGCGCTGGTGGTCCACTGAGTCATGGCTGAACAAGCAATTTTTTCCCGTATCACACCATCAATAAACATTTTAAGCAAAGGTCTTTCTAAAACCTTTATTATTTGGTAACTATTTATTAAATCCAGAGATTCCAGCTTTGTTTTCAAAGTTAGTAGCTGGAGAAAGTATTATGACTCATGCAAAAGAGATTTACTAACATTACTTAGGGGGAGGAAAAGCATTTAAAAGCCATTTTAATCCTATCCTAATTACATTGCTAGTTTCACTTACAACTATCCTAGAAATAAAAAGCTTCAAAATCCATGCCATCAGTTATAAACATGCTAATGTTCAAAAGTTCCCTGGCAAAAAGACTGGCAATGAACAGGGATGGGCTTACTTGCCTTGTTATATAAAGAGATGTCCCATCGCTGCGCATGACGGTGGAAACTGTTGAGAGGTCTTTCTTCTCTGAGAGATCCACAATTCCTGTCCCTTTTCTGTAAGTTGAGGGAAAATACTGATGTCACTGCAAGCTATTACACAGGGAAGTTCAGGTGACACTGAGGTCAGAGCCAGAACCAAGGCCTCTTGCCACAAACCCCCCTCCCTCTAGACAGTCTCATTCTTTTTCTTTGAATGACAGTCTCTTTTAAGTCTTTTTGAAGACTGTTCCTGTAAGTTTGCTGCCACCACTGCTGATGCCAGGGAGCAGCCTGCCCACATTCTGGTGGATTCCATGATTATTACAGCCTCCATCCCCATTCAGCCAGGCACCTCTTTCATCACGGCAAGGATCTCATCTAATCCTGCTCATCACCTGGCACACACAGCTACCCAGCTAATCAACAGCCTAAAATACCATTACAAGTTAACACTGTCATTGTACCCAATCTGTCAAGGCCAGGCTTCTGTGCTAGTCACAGAAAAGGAAAATGTAAATTTTAGCTGTGACTGCACAAATCCTGATGGTCTTCTACTGGAACAGCTACCAAAACCACGTAAAGAAAACTCTTCCCCTCACATTATGTACAAACCTCACTCATCTTATTTGAAGTGCAACTGAGATGTAAAATAAACTACACCAATAGACTGAATGAGTTCATACATTGTTTTCTGAAGGAGTCCTTTATCTTCCAACATCTTCAGAACTTCCTGGGCCTTCTCCTGGTAAAATGATTCTCCAGAATATTCATCAAAGTGCACACCTAGACGCTGAAAAGTCACAATATCATCAAAAAAGGGTAATATCGTTAAGATCACAACTAATCATTTTTCTTCAAATTAAGTCAGGTGATAGGTCACAGATCAGATACAGTGCAAAGATTAATGTTATTCAAGGAAATGCCACTTCACAGTTAAAAGGAAACGATGCTTGGATTTTGATTTAATCAATTTCTGCAGTAGAATGAATCTCTCCCTGAGGTGAATATGGTGTTGGATGTAACACTCATGAGAAATTGGGCATGAACTGCTTAGAGCAATTCATACACAAATTCTGAGGCAAATCTCTTACTCACTGTGCTGGAGGTGAAACCAGTGGGCTGCAGAGGAGCTACCTGGACATGAAACCAACCCTATTTTAAAAGGATGCTAAAAGGAATTTATAAAAGTAAAAGCTGCTCACAAACATTGCTGAGTATACACAAATCATCATTACCACGAAGGCTGAGGGCACACTCAGAAGAGACAAGATGACCTTAACTGTCAAATCTGGTCAGTTCATCAGTTCATTTCTTTTAGGTTTAAATGAAATTGGGAAAGAAAGATCTAGCTGTACCAGTCACTGTGGGATCAATGATGGCTAATCCTCAAGATGCAGCTCCATACACAACCCAGTATCTAATCACCTTCAGAGGGCAGTTTTCCACAAGAATTATCAAGTGTCTCACTTTGGAGATCTTAACTTAAGAGTACTTTCTTGGCTCCAGTGATATGTTTCAGGGAAGAAGCTAAAGCATAGCCAGGTTATCTGGATTATAAACTGTTTCCCAATATTTTAAGATTAATTTTTTGGTCAGTGGCACAAACATATCTCATGAAACAGCAGACACTGGTTCCACTCATGAGATCACAGTGTGCAACAGATGGCTGTGTATTAACTCCACCCGCAGGGAGCTCCTGCTGCTGTAATTTCTTACACTCGATTTAATATGCAACATTCTAACATTAGATCAGAAATGTGAAAACAGAGTTATCTGCTAATGAAATTTATTACATGGAAACTGTTAAATTTGGTGAGTTGTTGCTGACTTCAAAGATAAAGCAAAACTGAGCTTAGCCTTGCTGCTTAGTACCACACTTTGAGCTTCAGGACTTTTGAGAAGGGAGAATTAGTCTAAAGGCCAATTACCTGGACACCATTAAATAAAATGTATCAAGCATGTCAGCAACTGAAGTGACTGCCTGCTTGGATGAGAAATCAACTACTGTGCTTTTTCCAAGCAGAATGAGGTTTAGCCTGGCATACTGAGAAAGAGCTTACCCACAACATTCTAAAGTTTATGGGAAAGGCAATGAATTGATAACATTAGAGCAATCTCTGATCACAAGTGAGTCCACTGCTTGGCAGTCTCCTAGATGAAAATGTGCTGTGCGCTGTCAATTCTGTAGATGAAGCAATAGAGAAAGAGACCATTTTACCAACAACACAGAAAAAACATTTGGCTGATGTGTACCTTATAAATCCGGATGTATTCCTCAATACTGAGGTCTCTAAATTGCTTCCAAATCGACAACGTCTGCTCATCATGTTCCTCCAGTTTTCTAAAGAAATCCTCAGCCAGCTTTTTTGTGTTTTCATCTTCTGCTGCTTTGTTAATCTGCACATACACCTAAAATACGACACTGAAAATGCTGAAGTAGTATAAGCCTCTCCTCCAACAAAAACAGTTCCAGAAGAACAATACAAATACATTTAAAGATGACATTTTTACCATCAAAATTTTAGAAGACTTGTTAAAGCGACACATTCCTCGTTTAAAGAAACAATTAATAGCCCAAAGCCCAACAGGAAAATGTGCAGCTTATCTTGAAAGAAGACTAATGCCCTAATTCCTTACTGCTGTCATTACCATCCTCTTCATAACCTTGAAACAACTGCAGCAGCAAAATACTGAATAATTAATTTATGCATGGAAGGGAACTTATATCGGACTTTTCATCCACAGATATGTCTTCAGAGGACTAAAAAATTGACATTTATGGCAACTGCACTGCCTAAAATTGAGATAGCAGTTGAAGCAGCAAAATCCTTGACAGACTTAGTATTTTACAAGCTTATATTCACAGGAAAGATTGATTTCACACACCAGCAGAAACAGCACCACTTTGGAACACATCTCAGTTTTTGATACAGCCAGGCATACAGCTGAACAAACACTTAAAAATTGGGAATAACTGAGAAACTAATTTGGTCTCAAAAAACTACTGCTTTAGAATCTTTTGCATCTTGACTGAATACTGTTCTGTACACTCAAAGGCAATTTTTAAGGTCATAAATTCTACATGCTACTGCAATAGCTGGTATTTGGAAACTTTAGTGCAAAATTCACATATAAAAAAGTTAAATTCTAGGAGTGGACTGAAATTATAAATAAAAATGAAGCAATACACAGTGGTGCACAACCCCAAAAATATGACTGCTTCTTGTTTTCTCTTAAATCAGGCCTACAGTGCTAAAACACCTCAGTGTTGAGAATCTATCAATTTAAATCCACAGGGATGAGGGAACAAGTGAACAAAGCTTACCTGTGTCAGAGGAGCTGGCAAGCTCAGAAGGAGCTACCCTGCCATATAAACAACCTGACTAACATGCATTCAGCTGCTGAGTAGCCACAGTTTGTTCCTTTGCCACGAGACAGATTTACACAGAACAGTTATCCCGTGGCACAGTGCCTGGACACCAGCATTAGCCACAGCTCCCACAGCCAGCTCCGAGAGGGAAGCACAGCTCAGCCTCGTGGTAAGGAAACACCTGAGAGTGCCACACAAGAACCCTGACTGACAAGACCCCATTAACACGTGAGACCTTTCTTCCAGAAGAGGAGGGCTTGAACATTAGCCATCCAGGAATACTGCCCACCTCTCCTCATGGCTACTGGGTCTGTGCAGGTAAGTACCTAAATCCCTTGTGTGTACAGCATGCATATCACACCCAGCACGGCTGTCCCACAGGGATCACTTACGAGCACCAAGAGATCACACAAAATAAACACTAACTCACATGGTATCAAGCATATTTGAATGGAGTAAGCCAACAAACCATAATAACCTTTTTAATCCTGGAAAGACAAATCTAGTTGGTCTTCTCTGAACTTACCTCAAAAAGGTGTTGCAAAGGACTGGATTTTAGTTTTTCTTTGTCGCCAAAGGATTGGAAACCAACGCCCAATAAGCCTTGAATAGCAATTACATATAGAGTTAGACAACAGACCAGAGTATATTGATAGGTTATTTTTGTAAGTCTAGTCTTAACACTCTAACATTTTAAAACAAGATAATAGTGTATGCTACAAAAAGAAAATCAAAAGCATAACCTATTATTCCGCTGCATAAACACCACAGCCCTCCCCCCAGAAATATAATACCTAGAAAATCATAAGAAATACTACGCTGATTTCTCAGTTCCTCATGAAAGGAATTTGTGTTTCTAGATTTGTACAGAAAACTATCTTTTATACAGGAAAAAGATGTAAGTGAGAAGCCACAGAGTGGAAACTGTCCAGCAACAGAACATGCTCAGAAGTCCTTGTTTTGCTTCCTCCCTTACTAGTATTATCATTTTAAAGACACTAAGAACTGGGATACAACATAGAATTCCTCATATCACTCATGCAGTGTTTTCAAGGGAAATTTCTGCTGCCTGCTTAGAATATGCAGCTTTTTTTGAGCATCCAATTTGGCTTCAGGACTTTCCAAAAGCCATCTGAAACGGGAAAGAAATCCAAATCCCAATCTTTTTGTCTAAATGAAAAGACCCCATTAACTCCTGCACTAATGCAGCAATATTAACCCATCAACCTCTTAGATTATCTGAGGCTGGCTTTAAGGCCAGCTCATTCCTCTGAGCTGACAAGCACCAGGACTGATGTAGGACTAGGTATGCAGGTACCCCTTTGGAAAACTCTCTGCAAATAAACAAACAGCACTGTCTCAAGAACTTCCCTCCTAGAAACACTGAGTACAGAAGTACACAAGAAGGCATGGCAGACTTTAAGAAGAAGAACAGGTTAGGTTTTAGGAAATAAAATTAGTCTAATTCAATGGAAAGGGAGTTTAGTTAAGGACAGCTTGTTCTATGAGCAATTAGAGCTGGGTTTCCTAATGATCTTAGATATTAGTGTCCCTAAACATCCCACTAATCAATGCTGACATCACACTCCAATCTCCAGCATAACTGCCAGACTTTATTCAACCCAAACACATCCTTCCACACATTTTCTGTCTTTCCCATATTATCCCCAGACCTTGTTACACCCACCAGCTAATTGCAAAGTGCAGCACACGTTGGAACTGATTCTGACTTAGAGGTGCTGACTGGTTAGCCAGCAGGCTAAACACCAAAGTTAACTTGCTCTCCCAGAAGTCAATACATTGTATTTCTACCCTGACTTGGCTTCCAACTATCATAATTCCAAAAGAAATTCATTCTCTTGGAGATATTTTTCTTTGTCAGATCTGGCTAAAGGTGCCCACTGGGTTAAAAATTTACAAGGAGCAGAGTGACAGGAAGACAGATGGAGATAGTGTGACTGCATTTGTTACCTTAAGAAACGTGCCCCAAAACTGCTTAAAGGCTGAAGGTCTCTCTGCTGTGTTTCAGGAAAATATGTTTTCAATTCTTACATTTTAAAGCCTCTGACAATAGCAGTTGTAAAACCAGCTGACAGATTGTTAATTACAGCACTGCTTCTGAGAAAGGACCATTACAGTAATATTGCTATGCTACAATTCTGTGAAGCATGACCATTATTTCTTATAACACCTGCCATATATTTGAGCTGAACCAGTCCAAATGAAGAGAGGAGTACCTACTTTGAAAGAAATAGTTGGAACTACTAGGTCAGAAGCATGATTCTAAGAGTTGTGTGCTGCACAAATGGCACATATGTAAGTAACAGGTATTGTGATCATTACACCTTTGGGAACCTTTATATTAAAATACATAAAAATTCAGATATTCAGACTTCAGAGTGCTACTTAGTATCTTCAAAGACAGACTGAATGAGGTCAGCTGAGAAGCCTTTTATCCACATAGCTTTTCACTGCTTAGCTGTCATTGCCACATTCATTATACAACAGCATAGTGACAAAATTATGTCTAAGGGGCAAATATGACTGAAACATGCAAGGATGAAATTTACTCAATTTTCGGTGAACTCATTCTGTATGCAATTCTTATGAAACAAATCTTAAGCGAAGCAAAGCTCTGCTATAAGCTGCTGTTTGATCAGAAACAGGATCAGGAAAGACAAGCTGCAGGGGAAATAATTTAAAAAAGGAAAGAATGTTTTATTACTGCTCTAACAGTCCTGAGATTGTTATACTGCACTGTCTAAAATCCTCCAGGAATTCAGTTTAGAAGGACAACAGGCAGAACTGAATATATTCCAATTATCTACACTTACAAATCTGAATATAAAAATAGAGTGAAAGTAGGGTATTGACTTGAAATTTTTAACCCAATTCTGTTCATAAAATTGATTCCTTGATGTCCCCCAAAACAGCAGTACCATTGAAACTGGAGGGGGCAGCATAAGGACTGGAGTAACCAAAAGTGACCACTTAACAGACACTGCACCTCGTGTTTGCCATTTAATAAATGGACAGTTTCCAGAGCCTACTGCAAGAGAAGTGGGGATTTTTACAGTTTTCAGAGGTGTACCAGTTTCAAGAATGAGAAAGTGGGCACAATTGCCTTTTTTTCTTAATGCCTAAAAATATGCCTAAACCAGCTTTTTGGGGGAAATTAGAAAAGGGGAGGAGAATATAGATCAATTTCAAATGCAAGATTAACAACAGAAGTCAACAAAGTTGTGAATGCTATGGATGTGTCAGCTGCCATAACAGAGAGAGCTACAGATCCAGCAATGGGAAATAAATATCAAGCTGAGCATCCTCAGGCTGCACTTGAGAGGACTTTTCAGTCCCCACTGATCTGATGGTTTCAGAAGAGATGAGGATGCCTATGTGTGTGCATACTGGACTGACAGTCTTCCAGTCCCTATTCACTTGCTCATTCTCCATCTACACACCTCTCTTCTGCTACATTTTAAGGGGAAACTGAATATTTTGGGGAAGTGTGGGGGTATCTCTAAAAGATATAAATTCCCTGGGCCCCAATGTGCCAAAATGTGGTTGTTGTGGAAATTAATTATGCTCCATGAATAATGAGAAAGGAAACAACAACAACAAAAAACCAACCAACCAAACAAACAAAAAAAACCACCAAACCTACCCAACAAACAAACAAAAAACCAACCCAAAACCAATCAAGCAAAGAAACAAAATCCAAACCCAAACCCCAAATGAAAACATATAACCCCCAAATGACACATTTAGTCTGAGAGAGGAGCTACTGAGGGACAGAGGGACAGTTGGATAAATTTGGTCTTGTTATTTCTTGGACATCAGTACAGGTCATACTGCTGATGGATCAGTCGGATTGCTGTGTTCAGATTTTTTAAGGAAATGAACTGTACATTACCTGCATGGAAACAAGGTATCATTCCTTATGAGCACAGAGTGAATCCAATGGGCCTACAAAAACTGAAGCTGGAAACCTAGACCATACTATACAGTAGAAAAGGGCACAGCATAGAAAAAAAAAATATTGAAACATACCAAACTGCATGCCCCAGTCACCAAGGTAATTTATTCTTACTACTTCGTGTCCCAGTGCAACTTTGAGATTTGCTATAAAATTCCCTGGTAATGAAACAAAAATGATATTATTATTCAGTTGTAGGTAGTCTTTTATCCCTATGGAATAGTTTTCTGGTTTTGTATCATCTGTACTCAAAATGAAAAGGACAAGCAATCACATGGAATACTCCACAGGATTTGCTAAAATACCTGACAACAGAAAGTAGCAGTAGCAATAACAGCAAAAAGCAAGTTCCTTTACGAGCAGGAAAAGGCTGTGCATCCTAACAGTGCCACAAAGTGTCTCACACAACAGGGACAAAAACATACAGAGGTGGATGTACATGCACATACTGCAAAGTATAAGATCATGAAAAACCTCTTGAAGTCATCCTGTATGCTCACAAATACCTGGCATTATACATAATTCCATCACAGTCAGGCAACCTCATACCAGGTTAGGCAAGCACCCAAAATCCACAAACTGCTGCTAACTGTGATGTTGAAAAGAGAAGATCAAGTCCTGAATCTCTATAGACTTTGGAGCAGTTCTGAGCTCTGCACTTAACAGACTATGCTCCAAACTTGTCATAGCCTACAAGGACATATTTATAAGTTCCAGCTGCTCTTACAACAAAAACCCTTCATCTCTCTCCTGAGCTTCATTACAACCTTAGAATTACAAAGAAGGAATACCCACATCCCTTCCTCTGTTTTCCTGTGCTTCAAGAGTACCTTTTAATTACAACACTGTTGTAAAGGATGCAGAAAGCTCTCTCTTCTTGTATTGTTATAACACCACATTATAGCCTGCAATTACTTTCAATTCCGTTCCCTGTAGTTAATAAATTGTCTTACTCTGGGACAAACATTGATCTACAGAACTATTTCTGAAAGTGGTGTTTTTCTGTAACAAAGGATCTAGAAATGGAACATAAAAAAAACCCAAAATACATAATTGCACTCAGCTATCTGTCCATGGAAGAGGCAATTACTTTACATAATTAACAACTATACATGATGAATTAAGTATAAATAAAAACTAATACATTATTAGATGCACAGATTTTGTAGGATCTTCTGCTACAACCTACTAGTTTTCATTGTGAGATCAGGAAATGAGGGACAAATACAGTTTTCCATATACCATTAGAGCACTGCACAAGAAATTTATTCATTATTCTATTAGAAATTACAGCAACTGTCTCAGTAATACTGGCATAAAGTAATTAGCATATAAAAGCAAGTTTTTTGCAGGACAGCCAGCAAGACATAACAATCTGAACTGCTCTGCAGTCCAGTGCAAATTGAGAATTTAAAATTCAAAGGACTCTCATAACACCTCAATGAAAACTACCTTGGGTGTCTTGAAGGCCAATTTTAAGCTGTTTCATTTAATATTCACAGTCATAAAACTACATTATGTGTGACCTAATAAATCTGCCAGCAACGCAGCTCGCTCCTTCCTTCACTGCCTAAGGAGCAGCAGGGTTTTAAGCAGCAGAGGGTTGGGCCTGACACGGGCCCCTCACAGCCAGGGAGTGAAACCTGAGCAGTGCTCCCCTGGCAAGGCAGGCAGGCAGGCAGAGCAGCCCTCCCAGGAGGCTCTGAAATGCACACTCACCTACTATGGTGGAACGCAGATGCCCTATGTGAAACTTCTTGGCAATATTAGGGGAGCTGTAAAAGATTTTTACAAATAAAAAAAAAATCGTTTTTGTTCAGTGGACAAAACTGCCAGATCACCAAGTTAAAGGAATTCAACTCATGCGCCTAGAAGAGCTGAAATAAAAGCTCCATTTTCAATTTTCCCAGCAAGTTTCCTATCCAACCAGCTTTCCCTCCAGTGTCAGTTAACAGAGAGTGTTGTGGTTAAACCACCCCACAAAACAACCCAACAACAACAACAAAAAATCTAACCAAATCCCAGCAGCGCTAGTGACAAAGAATCAAAAATATCTTCTCACTTTTTACACGTTTTGGACATACGGATCATTCTCCTCATGTCCTTTTCAGAGATAAACCAGGACAAGAGATCTTGGGTACAAAGATCAGTAACCAAAATTACATCTTTCCAGCAATGCCCACCCCCACAAAGAAAAACAACAAAAACACAACTTTTTACACAATTGTTTGCCCAGATTAAAAAAAAAAAGAAAGTTCAGCTATGAAAATTCAACCTCCAAATTAAAGCCAAGTTCTTACTTTCTATGACTACAGAAGCCTGTAGAGGGAATACTGCTCAACAAAAATACTTATACATAAAAAAAAAACTGAGTCATTCACTTTTCATTCCATGAGTAGATGACAGTCAACAAAAATGCACTGGAAGAAAAAATTGGGGGCAGCAATTAACAAGATTTAGCCAGACAAACGCCTACCTGCTTAAACAAGTCAGGGAAGAAAGCATTAAGGTGCAAAAAGAAATGGATTAGTGCCTGGAAATTCAGATTTTGCTTCTTCATAACAAAATAAAAAGAAGCTTTCTTAAGAACTGAATGCTATTATGTGTTAAATGAGAATATTCTTAATGGAGGGCTGTGTAAGATATGAACTTCTTAAATACCAAAAACAAGGTCTGGCAAAAAGCCTCAAATCCCTGAACATAATTTATATTCTACTTGGTGAATATATCAGAGTGTCAAATACAGCTAAATATAACACTGGTTAATATGGTTTAACATCACAAGCATCACACTTTACAGCAATTAACATCAACCAGAAAACATCAATCAGCAGACAAGGCAATTGCCTCAAAGGACCCCTCAGATGTGCTTACCTGAACTCAATCACTGCTTTCTGTCTGGGAGCTGTAGAGAAAAGTTCACTTTTTACTCCATACTCTGAGCCATCTTTCCACACCTGCTGCAGCACAGCCTAAAGAACAATTATAAAAGAAAAAAAATAAAGGCAAAAAACCCTAAAACCATACAAAGAAGTTTCATCAAGAGAAAGCATCGCCAGGAAAACTGTTTACCAGCCACAAAGGAGACTGATCCCACATCCTTTATTCACATTAGTAATTAGATTTTAGGCTGGTTTGCCACACAAACAAGGTCTCATATGCAGATAAAAATGCCATTAACTTTTGAAAGCTGTATCTGATCAAAGAAAAAAATTAAGAGCAGTTGTAGGCAGAGTTTTGGTGAAAACTAAGGCTGAATTTTGTGAAAACCTTCTACTCTTTTAGTGCCAAAGAAAGCCAACTCTTCAATTCTAATGTGCCCAAACAACTCTTCTTTTTTTTAAAAAAAGAAACAGCATCTGTAAAAAAGCCTTTTATTCTTATTATGACACCTAAGAAGGCAAGCTAGACCCATACACAAAATTTACTTCTTGGCTGTGCTCTGATAGCCACTGGCTTGGTTACAAGGTATATGTATACTTCAGTCAGGATATTGAGCAATACAGCTTCTCTTTGGGATTTTTTTTCCCCTTGATATTTTTTTTTTTTTCAGCAAAGTCTGTAATGAAAGATCTGCTATCAAATACTTCTAGGTCACGTAAAACCAAGAGTATTTACAAGATCAAAACTTTTGAGTTGTACACTGTAAAAACTCAAAGTAGACGTAAATAAGCCTGCATTTTAAAGCAGAGAGAGAGAGGAAAAAAGAAGAGTTATGATTATTAGTGAACAGTAGATGCATTGTTTCCTCAGAAGAGGAAACTTCCTTGAGCTTTATTTCAAATTCTAGGCCTATGTAACAAATCAGCAACTGGGATCCTCAGGGAAAACTGGTTTTACATAGAAAATACCTTCCTAAGACATTAGTATGTATTCTATAGTTTTATAATGAGAAATTTTATTTTTACCTTAAAGCACTTGAAAGACATTACTCACCTTTGCTAATAATTCTCTGTCTATTGTAAAATTCACTGTTCCTGGACCAGCGCTGATTTCACTCACTACTGAATCACATTTTAGCTAAGAGAATAAAACAAAACAGAAACTCTAAATGAAAACAGGTGAACTGGAAAACTGGAATTTTATCCACTGTGAATATTCTTTTAATTCACTGTAAACATTAAATGTGATTTATTTGTTTGAAGCAGTCATACATGGATCATTTCATCAATGCTGTTGGAAAAGGGATGATTTTATTATTTCCCATTCATGCTTAATAAGCTGTGAATATAACTCAGCTTGAAATTCCACACATATGTTCCACTTCAGACCTTGCCTGTGCACAGTCTGTGGTTTTTTTTGACTGGGAGCAGCAGTTGAACTCTTTGTACAGACAAAATCTGAGATACATCTGACAACTTACACAGTAGCTGCCAGCACTTAACAAAAAAATAAAAGTTTAGTGACAACATTCTGCGGTATCCAGTGTCACAAAATAAAGATATCAAAGGCCAATTCATTAAAAATTTCATTTACAATTTCCATGAGTCTTGAAAATTCTGAACCCATAAGGCATATTTGGCCAACCAACACCTAATGTCAACACAAATTTGGGTCTCTTTACAGGCCAAGAGCTTTGGATCTCAACCTGCCAGGTTTGAGAGCTTCTCAATAAACTAGCTGTCTTTCATAGTGAGGAAGTTGTCTAAAAAAATGAAAAAGAAGGATGGAAAGCATATAAAAATATGACACATCACCTTCTCACTCAGTATCTATGAGAGGCAAGCTGTGCATTCCTGCTGAAGCTCATCACCATGAAGAGGAAATTGTGCCCCCATGCTCTGTCTCCAGCTTAAGACAGTGACCCAGCCAGGAGAAGTCCTAACTAGCTTTGAAATTCTTTTATTTTCACAACCTCTGCTAACAACAAATTCCAATGTTAACTCACAAGCTACATGAAAAAAACATTTATTGTGTTGACACTGAATTTTCCACCTTACTGTTTTACAAATGCTCCTTTCTGCTTATGGGGCAGAGAGAAAACAGAAATACCCACTGCAGTTTCTCGACAGCATTTGTTCTGATAAATGTTTTGTACACAGTCTGTCATTTGTCATATCAGTAGTGTTTATCTCTCTTCAATAAGAGTGCTTGTTGGTCCTCTCCACAGCTTTAACAACCTCTTCTCCAAGGGCCCTGTGGTCCCTCAGTAACCAGATGTCCCTGTGCCCAAGGCTTGGACTAGGATGCCACTGTGCAGTACAGAAGCACTAAAAATCCCAACACAACGTCCCCTTCACAAAGAACTAACAGTACAAAACTGAAACAAGCACCAGCCAGCCAAATTAAATCAAAAGCCCATGG
Organism: Phainopepla nitens; assembly: GCA_013400175.1. Classification (NCBI taxonomy): domain Eukaryota; kingdom Metazoa; phylum Chordata; class Aves; order Passeriformes; family Bombycillidae; genus Phainopepla; species Phainopepla nitens. The sequence continues at coordinate 59,903 of VXBQ01014366.1, read as the reverse complement.
AAAAAAGACCCTGTTCCGACCTTTCTGACAGACAATTTTCAGTACTTTAGAGCACATTGCTTCACTTATTGTCTCACTGCCCTACTATTTAGGCTATTTTAGTCAACTGGAAATACTTCCATCTCTTTTTGCCTCACCTAAATACCTGTATTTCAAATATTGTGGCCCATTTCCTCAGAAGTAACTAAGAGCATTCTGCTGAATCTTTAGGCACTCCATCAACTGTTTATCATGACAAAAACTGGTAACTGCCCGCATTTTTCTGTCTCTCTGCTAGTTTTTGATACATGGTTATATTTTGCTAGTTTATACACTGCTTACCTTCTTTGGAGATGACATGACCAGTCTAAACAAGTTAAACTAAATGCATCTCATTTATTCACCACCCAGCAAAAAAACATTCATTAGAGATAACGGATTTTTATTTTCCTTTGTCTAGCTGGCATGGTCTATTTAGTTTGGGGGCTTATACTGATGGTCTGTTCTTCTTTACTGTTGAAATTGCTCCTCCATGTAAAGCTGTAGGGCTAAATGTTTCAGGATTTTTTTCAGTATTAGCACCCCAGCTACTGCCATTTCCCAAACTAGCAGACCCAAAAAAACTGCTGTTCCAAGAAAACTCAGTTCCAAGCAGATAAGGATTTGAAAGTTAGGCCTGTTTGTCCCAAAGGCCAGCTTTATCCGTTGCCTTTCCAGAGCTGAGTTTTGCCATCTTTGGTTTTTCAAGCTACCACACACATTCAATTTCTTCCTCGAGGGCTGGGCAACAGCACAGACCACGGCACACCCTTTAGACATCCACCTAACTTCACCAGCACTGTTTACTTCAAACTGTTTGAAAACAACAAATCACAAGAACCTTAACCCAAGCTGCTTCTCCAATTCCCTGTCAAGATGCTGTGTACAACTGCAGTAAGTACAGTCATCAAACAACTTTGACCCAAACAGATGCTTGGAGAAACAATACTTTTTAAATCTTATTATGCCCCTTACACCTCTAGTCTGCCAGTTCATTATTACATAAATACATGATAAATTTTTTAGCATACCCTTTCAGCAAGCTGTTGAGCTTGAAGATGCAGATCTTGTGCTAGGCAATCACCACAACTGTTTTCTATTACAGAAGCAATGGAGAGCTGGAAATCAGCAACATGCCTGAAAAAGAAAAAAAACCCAAAACCCCAACATATGAAAATCGGGGAAAAAAACCTTCTGAAATGCTGGGGAGACTTGGCAGATCCAAGCTGACTCTGCATATGGCAAGTGCAATTGCCAAGCATAACCCAGTCACAAATACCTGAAGAATCACTACATTTAGAAAGCTGGACTAGAAGGCCAAATATCACCTTTGCTGTAATTCAATCAAAAAAGTAGATATGGTGAGAACACCATCTCAGAATAAACAAAAACTGTGCTCATGAGTAAGTAAAATTTACTGATCAACATTCTTGCAACTCTTGAGCAGGACACTGAAAAAAAAAAAAAATCCTATATAACTTCACATTGGCTCTAAGCAGTTTCACATCCAGATCAACAACAACCAGTGTTGAAGTGTTTGCCACCCATGCACTGCCAGTAATTTGTACAGGCTTGTAAGCAATTATATTTACTTTAAGCTTTCTTGAAAAAATACAAGGATTTAATTTGATTGAACTATGTTATAATTACACTGGTATAAAAGGTTTGGGGTTTTTGTCTGTATTTTTTCCCCTGAAGTCTTGTTAAGCTTTTCCAATAATCGGCACGACATAAAATAATAAAACATGACCAACATTGAAAGATAAAATGTAAACAACTACCGTTTTTTGGAGACAGGAACTGCAGATATGGACTTTATTAAATTCTCTGGCGGCAGATCCAAAACTTTTGAAAGCTAAATTGAAAATAAAGAAAAAATTGACTTAAGCAAAAAGACCGAGATCCAAGGAAAAATACTGCTCCCTGTTTAAAGGGGGATGCACCTTTTACATGTGAAATCTAATTTCAGCCCAGGTTAAAAAAAAGCAAAAACTTCATAACTATTATGAACAATACAATAAAATATAAACCTAATAGATGTTAAAGGAGCCTTAGGAAAAAAGGCAAGGCAAAACACCACAGAGAGCTGATTTTTTTTTTTCTCACGAAGGATCCGACCGAACCCATCGTGGACTGAAGCAGTCACGGAACGACAGAACGGTTTGGATGAGCAGGGACCTCAAAGACCATCTCGTTCCAGCCCCTGCCATGTGCAGGGACACCTCCCACAGCAGGCCAGGCTGCTCGGAGCCCCCTCCACTCTGGCCTGGAACACTCCCAGGGATGGTCGCGGTCGCGGTCGCTGTCCCTGCCTCGTTCCATCCCAACCCCAGAGAACCCCAGAGAACCCCAGAGCACGGGCGGGGCGCCCCCTGTGAGCCGCCCGGGCAGGGGGGACCCGCAGTGAGGGCACGGAGGGGACGTCTGGCTCACG